>CM050324.1:10413413-10435413 GCA_027475135.1 Bactrocera correcta | reverse complement strand
ATCGATATCGAAATGCTTCAAATCATAAGTTTAACATATTTAAGTTAATTAACCTTCTTTAACGTAATGAAGGTGATATAAAGCCATCTTATATTTAGGTATATAGTCGATTTTCTTGTATTTACACATTTAGCAATCGATATCGAGATGCTTCAACTCATTAGTTTAACCTATTATGTTAATAAACTTCTTTAACGTAATGATGGTGACATAAAGCCATGGCGGCATAACGACAGTGCATTTAAAAGCATTCCGTAATCATATCGAGATTCTTCAACTCATTTGTTTAACATTTCTAAGTTAATAAACCTTTTTTAACGAACTGAAGTTGGCATAAAGCTATGGCGGCATAACGGCAGTGCATGTAGAAGAATTCCGTTATCTTATATTTAGGTATAAAGACGATATTCTTGTATTTACACATTTAGCAATCGATATCGAAATGCATCAAATAACTGGTTTAGCATATTTAATATAATTAACCTTCTTTATCTTACTGAAGTTTACATAAAGCAATAACGGCATAACGGCATAACGGCAGTATATTTATATGAATTCCGTTATCTTATATTTAGGTATAAAGTCGATTTTGTTGTACATACACATTTAGCAATCGATATCGAAATGCTTCAAATCATTAGTTTAACATATTTAAGTTAGTTAGCCTTCTTTAACGTAATTAAGGTGATATAAAGCCATGGCGGCATAACGACAGTGCATTTAGAAGAATTCCGTAATCTTATATTTATGTATAAAGTCGATTTTGTTGTAAATACGCATTTAGCAATCGATATCGAAATGCTTCAAATCATTAGTTAACATATTTAACATAACGACAGTAGATTTGGAAGAAACCCGTAATCTTATATTTAGGAATAAAGTAGATTTTTTGTATATACACATTAAGCAATCGATATCGAAATGCTTCATATAATAAGTTTAACATATTAAGTTAATAAACGGTTTTTAGCTTACTAAAGTCTACATAAAGCCTAAACGGTATAACGGCAGTGCATTTAGAAGAATACCGTAATGTTACAATTTTATATTTAGGTATAAAGTCGATTTTCTGGTATATATGCATTAAGCAATCGATATCGAAATGCTTTAAATCATTAGTTTCACATATTTAAGTTAATTAACCTTCTTTATCTTACTTAAGTTTACATAAAGCCATAACGGTATAACGGCAGTGCATTTGGAAGAATTCTGTAATCTTATATTTAGGTAAAAAGTCGATTTTCTTGTACACAAATCATTAGTTTAACATATTTAAGTTAATAAACCTTCTTTAACGAACGGAAGTTGGCTTAAAGCCATGGCGGCATAATGGCAGTGCATTTAGAAGAATTCCGTAATCTTATAATAGGTATAAAGTCGAATTTCTTGTATTTTCACATTTAGCGATCGATATCGAGATGCTTCAACTCATTAGTTTAACCTATTTATGTTAATAAACCTTCTTTAACGATCGGAAGTTGGCATGTAGCCATGGCGGCATAACGGCACTGCATTTAGAAGAATTCCGTTATCTTATATTTAGGTATAAAGTCGATTTTGTTGTATATTCATATTTAGCAATCGCTATCGAGATGCTTCAACTCATTAGTCTAACATAATTAAGTTAATAAACCTTCTTTAACGAACTGAAGTTGGCATAAAGCTATGGCGGCATAACGGCAGAGCATGTAGAAGAATTCCGTTATCTTATATTTAGGTATAAAGTCGAATTTCTTGTATTTACACATTTAGCATTCGATATCGAAATGCATCAAATAACTGGTGTAACATATTTAAGTTAATTAACCTTCTTTATCTTACTGAAGTTTACATAAAGCAATAACGGCATAACGGCATAACGGCAGTATATTTATATGAATTCCGTTATCTTATATTTAGGTATAAAGTCGATTTTGTTGTACATACACATTTAGCAATCGATATCGAAATGCTTCAAATCATTAGTTTAACATATTTAAGTTAGTTAACCTTCTTTACCGTAATAAAGGTGATATAAAGCCATGGCGGCATAACGACAGTGCAGTTAGAAGAATTCCGTAACCTTATATTTAGGTATAAAGTCGATTTTGTTGCATATACGCATCTAGCAATCGTTAGTTTAACATATTTTAGTAATTAACCTTCTTTAACGTATTGATGTTGATATAAAGCAATGGCGGCATAACGACAGTAGATTTGGAAGAATTCCGTAATTTTATATTTAGGTATAAGGTCAATTTTGTTGTATATACACATTTCGCAATTGATATGGAAATGCTTTAAATCATTAGTTTCACATAATTAAGTTAATTAACATTCTTGATCTTACTTAAGTTTACATAAAGCCATAACGGTATAACGGCAGTGCATTTAGAAGAATTTCGTAATCTTATATTTAGGTATAAAGTCGATTTTGTTGTATATACACATTAAGCAATCGATATCGAAATGCTTCAAATCATTATTTTAACATATTTAAGTTAGTTAACCTTCTTTAACGTATTGAAGTTGATATAAAGTAATGGCGGCATAACGACAGTAGATTTGGAAAAACCCGTGATCTTATATTTAGGTATAAAGTCGATTTTGTTGTATATACACATTAAGCAATCGATATCGGTATGCTTCAAATCATTATTTTAACATATTTAAGTTAATTTACCTTCTTTATCTTACTGAAGTTTACATAAAGCCATAACGGCAGTATATTTATATGAATTCCGTAATCTTATATTTAGGTATAAAGTCGATTTTGTTGTAAATACGCATTAAGCAATCGAAATCGAAATGCATCAAATCATTAGTTTAACATATTTAAGTTAATTAACCTTCTTTAACGTATAGAAGTTGATATAAAGCCAAGGCGGCATAACGACAGTAGATTTGGAAGAAACCCGTAATCTTATATTTAGGACTAAAGTCGATTTTGTTGTATATACACACTAAGCAATAGATATCGAAATGCTTCAGGCAGTGCATTTGGAAGAATTCCGTAATCTCACATTTAGGTATATAGTCGATTTTCTTGTATTTACACATTTAGCAATCGATATCGAAAATCTTCAAACCATTAGTTCGACATATTTATGTTAGTTAAACTTCTTTAACGTAATGATGGTGACATAAAGCCATGGCGGCATAACGACAGTGCATTTAGAAGCATTCCGTAATCTTATATTTATGTATAAAATCGATTTTGTTGTAAATACGCATTTAGCAATCGATATCGAAATGCTTCAAATCAATAGTTTAACATATTTAAGTTAATTAACCTTCTTTAACGTATGGAAGTTGATACGAAGCCATGGCGGCATAACGACAGTAGATTTGGAAGAAACCCGTAATCTTATATTTAGGACTAAAGTCGATTTTGTTGTATATACATTTTAAGCAATAGATATCGAAATGCTTCAAATCATTGTTTTAACATATTTATGTTAATTAACCTTCTTTATCTTACTGAAGTTTACATAAAGCCAAAACGGTATAACGGCAGTGTATTTGGAAGAATTCCGTAATCTCACATTTAGGTAAAGAGTCGATTTTCTTGTATATACACATTTAGCTATCGATATCGAAATGCTTCAAATCATTCGTTTAACATATTTAAGTTAGTTAACCTTCTTTAACGTAATGAAGGTGATATAAAGCCATGGCGGCATAACGACAGTGCATTTAGAAGAATTCCGTAATCTTATATTTAGGTATAAAGTCGATTTTGTTGTATATACGCATTTAGCAATCGATGTCGAAATGCTTCAAATCATTAGTTTAACACATTTAAGTTAATTAACCTTCTTTAACGTATTGAAGTTGATGTAAAGCCATGGCAGCATAACGACAATGCATTTGGAAGAATTCCGTAGGCTTATATTTATGTAAAAAGTCGATTTTCTTGTATATACACATTTAGCAATCGATATCGAGATGCTTCAACTCATTAGTTTAACATATTTATGTTAATAAACCTTCTTTAACGATCTGAAGTTGGCATGTAGCCATGGCGGCATAACGGCACTGCATTTAGAAGAATTCCGTTATCTTATATTTAGGTATAAAGTCGATTTTATTGTATATACATATTTAGCAATCGATATCGAGATGCTTCAACTCATTAGTTTAACATATTTATGTTAATAAACCTTCTTTAACGATCTGAAGTTGGCATGTAGCCATGGCGGCATAACGGCAGTGCATTTAGAAGAATTCCGTTTTCTTATATTTAGGTATAAAGTCGATTTTATTGTATATACATATTTAGCAATCGATATCGAGATGCTTCAACTCATTAGTTTAACATTTTTAAGTTAATAAACCTTTTTTAACGAACTGAAGTTGGCATAAAGCTATGGCGGCATAACGGCAGTGCATGTAGAAGAATTCCGTTATCTTATATTTAGGTATAAAGTCCATATTCTTGTATTTACACATTTAGCAATCGATATCGAAATGCATCAAATAACTGGTTTAACATATTTAAGTTAATTAACCTTCTTTACCGTAATGAAGGTGATATAAAGCCATGACGGCATAACGACAGTGCATTTAGAAGAATTCCGTAACCTTATATTTAGGTATAAAGTCGATTTTGTTGCATATACGCATCTAGCAATCGATGTCGAAATGCTTCAAATCATTAGTTTAACATACTTAAGTAATTAACCTTCTTTAACGTATTGATGTTGATATAAAGCAATGGCGGCATAACGACAGTAGATTTGGAAGAATTCCGTAATTTTATATTTAGGTATAAGGTCAATTTTGTTGTATATACACATTTCGCAATTGATATGGAAATGCTTTAAATCATTAGTTTCACATAATTAAGTTAATTAACCTTCTTTATCTTACTCAAGTGTACATAAAGCCACAACGGTATAACGGCAGTGCATTTAGAAGAATTTCGTAATCTTATATTTAGGTATAAAGTCGATTTTGTTGAATATACACATTAAGCAATCGATATCGAAATGCTTCAAATCATTATTTTAACATATTTAGTTAGTTAACCTTCTTTAACGAACGGAAGTTGGCTTAAAGCCATGGCGGCATAATGACAGTGCATTTAGAAGAATTCCGTAATCTTATAATAGGTATAAAGTCGATTTTCTTGTACATTCACATTTAGCGATCGATATCGAGATGCTTCAACTCATTAGTTTAACCTATTTATGTTAATAAACCTTCTTTAACGATCTGAAGTTGGCATGTAGCCATGGCGGCATAACGGCACTGCATTTAGAAGAATTCCGTTATCTTATATTTAGGTATAAAGTCGATTTTGTTGTATATACATATTTAGCAATCGCTATCGAGATGCTTCAACTCATTAGTCTAACATATTTAAGTTAATAAACCTTCTTTAACGAACTGAAGTTGGCATAAAGCTATGGCGGCATAACGGCAGAGCATATAGAAGAATTCCGTTTTCTTATATTTAGGTATAAAGTCGATTTTCTTGTATTTACACATTTAGCCTTCGATATCGAAATGCATCAAATAACTGGTGTAACATATTTAAGTTAATTAACCTTCTTTATCTTACTGAAGTTTACATAAAGCAATAACGGCATAACGGCAGTTTATTTATATGAATTCCGTTATCTTATATTTAGGTATAAAGTCGATTTTGTTGTACATACACATTTAGCAATCGATATCGAAATGCTTCAAATCATTAGTTTAACATATTTAAGTTAATTTACTTTCTTTAACGTAATGAAGGTGATATAAAGCCATCTTATATTTAGGTATATAGTCGATTTTCTTGTATTTACACATTTAGCAATCGATATCGAAATGCTTCAAATCATTAGTTTAACATATTTAAGTTAATTAACCTTCTTTAACGTAATGAAGGTGATATAAAGCCATCTTATATTTAGGTATATAGTCGATTTTCTTGTATTTACACATTTAGCAATCGATATCGAAAATCTTCAAACCATTAGTTCGACATATTTATGTTAGTTAAACTTCTTTAACGTAATGATGGTGACATAAAGCCATGGCGGCATAACGATAGTGCATTTAGAAGCATTCCGTAATCTTATATTTATGTACAAAATCGATTTTGTTGTAAATACGCATTTAGCAATCGATATCGAAATGCTTCAAATCATTAGTTTAACATATTTAAGTTAATTAACCTTCTTTAACGTATGGAAGTTGATATAAAGCCATGGCGGCATAACGACAGTAGATTTGGAAGAAACCCGTAATCTTATATTTAGGTCTAAAGTCGATTTTGTTGTATATACACATTAAGCAATAGATATCGAAATGCTTCAAATCATTATTTTAACATATTTATGTTAATTAACCTTCTTTATCTTACTGAAGTTTACATAAAGCCAAAACGGTATAACGGCAGTGCATTTGGAAGAATTCCGTAATCTCATATTTAGGTAAAGAGTCGATTTTCTTGTATATACACATTTAGCTATCGATATCGAAATGCTTCAAATCATTCGTTTAACATATTTAAGTTAGTTAACCTTCTTTAACGTAATGAAGGTGATATAAAGCCATGGCGGCATAACGACAGTGCATTTAGAAGAATTCCGTAATCTTATATTTAAGTATAAAGTCGATTTTGTTGTATATACGCATTTAGCAATCGATATCGAAATGCTTCAAATCATTAGTTTAACATATTTAAGTTAATTAACCTTCTTTAACGTATTGAAGTTGATATAAAGCCATGGCGGCATAACGACAATTTATTTGGAAGAATTTCGTAGTCTTATATTTATGTATAAAGTTGATTTTCTTGTATATACACATTTAGCAATCGATATCGAAATGCTTCAAATCATTAGTTTAACATATTTAAGTTAATAAACCTTCTTTAACGAACGGAAGTTGGCTTAAAGCCATGGCGGCATAACGGCAGTGCGTTTAGAAGAATTCCGTAATCTTATATAAGGTATAAAGTCTATTTTCTTGTATATACACATTTAGCTATCGATATCGAAATGCTTCAAATCGTTAGTTTAACATATTAAGTTAATAAACATTTTTTAGCATACTGAAGTCTACATAAAGCCTTAACGGTATAACGGCAGTGCATTTAGAAGAATTCATAATGTTATAACTTTATATTTAGGTAAAAGTTCGATTTTCTTGTATATACACATTTAGCAATCGATATCGAAATGCTTCAAATCATTCGTTTAACATATTTAAGTTAGTTAACCTTCTTTAACGTAATGAAGGTGATATAAAGCCATGGCGGCATAACGACAGTGCATTTAGAAGAATTCCGTAATCTTATATTTAAGTATAAAGTCGATTTTGTTGTATATACGCATTTAGCAATCGATATCGAAATGCTTCAAATCATTAGTTTAACATATTTATGTTAATTAACCTTCTTTAACGTATTGAAGTTGATATAAAGCCATGGCGGCATAACGACAGTACATTTGAAATAATTCCGTAGTCTTTTATTTATGTAAAAAGTCGATTTTCTTGTATATACACATTTAGCAATCGATTACGAGATGCTTCAACTCATTAGTTTAACATATTTATGTTAATAAACCTTCTTTAACGATCTGAAGTTGGCATGTAGCCATGGCGGCATAACGGCAGTGCATTTAGAAGAATTCCGTTTTCTTATATTTAGGTATAAAGTCGATTTTATTGTATATACATATTTAGCAATCGATATCGAGATGCTTCAACTCATTAGTTTAACATTTTTAAGTTAATAAACCCTTTTTAACGAACTGAAGTTGGCATAAAGCTATGGCGGCATAACGGCAGTGCATGTAGAAGAATTCCGTTATCTTATATTTAGGTATAAAGTCGATATTCTTGTATTTACACATTAAGCAATCGATATCGAAATGCATCAAATAACTGGTTTAACATATTTAATTTAATTAACCTTCTTTATCTTACTGAAGTTTAAATAAAGCAATAACGGCATAACGGCATAACGGCAGTATATTTATATGAATTCCGTAGTCTTATATTTATGTATAAAGTTGATTTTCTTCATATACACATTTAGCAATCGATATCGAAATGCTTCAAATCATTATTTTAACATATTTAAGTTAATTAACCTTCTTTATCTTACTTAAGTTTACATAAAGCCATAACGGTATAACGGCAGTGCATTTAGAAGAATTTCGTAATCTTATATTTAGGTATAAAGTCGATTTTGTTGTATATACACATTAAGCAATCGATATCGAAATGCTACAAATCATTATTTTAACATATTTAAGTTAGTTAACCTTCTTTAACGTATGGAAGTTGATATAAAGCCATGGCGGCCTAACGACAGTAGATTTGGAAGAAACCCGTAATCTTATATTTAGGTATAAAGTCGATTTTGTTGTATATACACATTAAGCAATCGATATCGAAATGCTTCAAATCATTATTTTAACATATTTAAGTTAATAAACCTTCTTTATCTTACTGAAGTTTACATAAAGCCATAACGGTAGTATATTTATATGAATTCCGTAATCTTATATTTAGGTATAAAGTCCATTTTGTTGTAAATACGCATTAAGCAATGGATATCGAAATGCTTCAAATCATTAGTTTAACATATTTAAGTTAATAAAACTTCTTTAACGAACGGAAGTTGGCTTAAAGCCATGGCGGCATAACGGCAGTGCGTTTAGAAGAATTCCGTAATCTTATATAAGGTATAAAGTCTATTTTCTTGTATATACACATTTAGCTATCGATATCGAAATGCTTCAAATCATTAGTTTAACATATTAAGTTAGTAAACATTTTTTAGCATACTGAAGTCTACATAAAGCCTTAACGGTATAACGGCAGGGCATTTAGAAGAATTCATAATGTTATAATTTTATATTTAGGTAAAAGTTCGATTTTCTTGTATATACACATTTAGCTTTCGATATCGAAATGCTTCAAATCATTCGTTTAACATATTTAAGTTAGTTAACCGTCTTTAACGTAATGAAGGTGATATAAAGCCATGGCGGCATAACGACAGTGCATTCAGAAGAATTTCGTAATCTTATATTTATGTAAAAAGTCGATTTTCTTGTATATACACATTTAGCAATCGATATCGAGATGCTTCAACTCATTAGTTTAACATATTTATGTTAATAAACCTTCTTTAACGATCTGAAGTTGGCATGTAGCCATGGCGGTATAACGGCAGTGCATTTAGAAGAATTCCGTTATCTTATATTTAGGTATAAAGTCGATATTCTTGTATTTACACATTAAGCAATCGATATCAAAATGCTTCAAATCATTATTTTAACATATTTAAGTTAATAAACCTTTTTTAACGAATTGAAGTTGGCATAAAGCTATGGCGGCATAACGGCAGTGCATGTAGAAGAATTCCGTAATCTTATATTTATGTATAAAATCGATTTTGTTGTAAATACGCATTTAGCAATCGATATCGAAATGCACCAAATAACTGGTTTAACATATTTAAGTTAATTAACCTTCTTTACCGTAATGAAGGTGATATAAAGCCATGGCGGCATAACGACAGTGCATTCAGAAGAATTCCGTAACCTTATATTTAGGTATAAAGTCGATTTTGTTGCATATACGCATCTAGCAATCGATATCGAAATGCTTCAAATCATTAGTTTGACATATTTAAGTAATTAACCTTCTTTAACGTATTGATGTTGATATAAAGCAATGGCGGCATAACGACAGTAGATTTGGAAGAAACCCGTAATCTTATATTTAGGTATAAAGTCGATTTTGGTGTATATACACATTAAGCAATCGATATCGAAATGCTTCAAATCATTATTTTAACATATTTAAGTTAGTTAACCTTCTTTAACGTATGGAAGTTGATATAAAGCCATGGCGGCATAACGACAGTAGATTTGGAAGAAACCCGTAATCTTATATTTAGGTATAAAGTCGATTTTGTTGTATATACAAATTAAGCAATCGATATCGAAATGCTTCAAATCATTATTTTAACATATTTAAGTTAATTAACCTTCTTTATCTTACTGAAGTTTACATAAAGCCATAACGGCAGTATATTTATATGAATTCCGTAATCTTATATTTAGGTATAAAGTCCATTTTGTTGTAAATACGCATTAAGCAATCGATATCGAAATGCTTCAAATCATTAGTTTAACATATTTAAGTTAATTAACCTTCTTTAACGTATAGAAGTTGATATAAAGCCATGGCGGCATAACGACAGTAGATTTGGAAGAAACCCGTAATCTTATATTTAGGTATAAAGTCGATTTTGGTGTATATACACATTAAGCAATCGATATCGAAATGCTTCAAATCATTCTTTTAACATATTTAAGTTAATTAACCTTCTTTATCGTACTGAAGTTTACATAAAGCCAAAACGGTATAACGGCAGTGCATTTGGAAGAATTCCGTAATCTTATATTTAGGTATAAAGTCGATTTTCTTGGATATACACATTTAGCGATCGATATCGAGATGCTTCAACTCATTAGTTTAACCTATTTATGTTAATAAACCTTCTTTAACGATCTGAAGTTGGCATGTAGCCATGGCGGCATAACGGCAGTGCATTTGGAAGAATTCCGTTATCTTATATTTAGGTATAAAGTCGATTTTGTGTTATATACATATTAAGCAATCGATATCGTGATGCTTCAACTCATTAGTTTAACATTTTTAAGTTAATAAACCTTCTTTAGAAGAATTCCGTAATGTTATAATTTTATATTTAGGTAAAAAGTCGATTTTCTTGTAGATACACATTTACCTTTCGATATCGAAATGCTTCAAATCATTCGTTTAATATATTTAAGTTAGTTAACCTTCTTTAACGTAATGAAGGTGATATAAAGCCATGGCGGCATAACGACAGTGCATTTAGAAGAATTCCGTAATCTTATATTTAGGTATAAAGTCGATTTTGTTGTATATACATATTTAGCAATCGCTATCGAGATGCCTCAACTCATTAGCTTAACATATTTAAGTTAGTTAACCTTCTTTACCGTAATGAAGGTGATATAAAGCCATGGCGGCATAACGACAGTGTATTAAGAAGAATTCCGTAATCTTATATTTAGGTATAAAGTCGATTTTGTTGTATATACGCATCTAGCAATCGATACCGTAATGCTTCAAATCATTAGTTTAACATATTTAAGTTAATTAACCTTCTTTAACTTACTGAAGTTGATATAAAGCCATGGCGGCGTAACGACAGCAGATTTGGAAGAATTCCGTAATCTTATATTTAGGTAAAGTATTTAAGTATATAGTCGATTTTCTTGTATTTACACATTTAGCAATCGATATCGAAAATCTTCAAACCATTAGTTCGACATATTTATGTTAGTTAAACTTCTTTAACGTAATGATGGTGACATAAAGCCATGGCGGCATAACGACAGTGCATTTAGAAGCATTCCGTAATCTTATATTTATATATAAAATCGATTTTGTTGTATATACACATTAAGCAATAGATATCGAAATGCTTCAAATCATTATTTTAACATATTTATGTTAATTAACCTTCTTTACCGTAATGAAGGTGATATAAAGCCATGGCGGCATAACGACAGTGTATTTAGAAGAATTCCGTAATCTTATATTTAGGTATAAAGCCGATTTTGTTGTATATACGCATTAAGCAATCGATATCAAAATGCTTCAAATCATTTTAAATATTTAAGTTAATTAACCTTCTTTAACGTATTGAAGTTGATGTAAAGCCATGGCAGCATAACGACAATACATTTGGAAGAGCTCCGTAGTCTTATATTTATGTATAAAGTTGATTTTCTTGTATAAACACATTTAGCAATCGATATCGAAATGCTTCCAATCATTAGTTTAACATATTTAAGTTAATCAACCTTCTTTAACGAACGGAAGTTGGCTTAAAGCCATGGCGGCATATCGGCAGTGCATTTGGAAGAATTTCGTAATCTTATATTTATGTATAAGGTCGATTTTGTTGTATATACACATTTAGCAATCGATTTTGAAATGCTTCAAATCATTAGTTTAACATATTTAAGTTAGTTAACCTTCTTTACCGAAATGAAGGTGATATAAAGCCATGGCGGCATAACGACAGTGCATTTAGAATATTGCGTAATCTTATATTTAGGTATAAAGCCGATTTTGTTGTATATACGCATTAAGCAATCGATATCGAAATGCTTCAAATCATTTAAAATATTTAAGTTAATTAACCTTCTTTAACGTATTGAAGTTGATGTAAAGCCATGGCAGCATAACGACAATACATTTGGAAGGGTTCCGTAGTCTTATATTTACGTATAAGGTTTATTTTCTTGTATAAACACATTTAGCAATCGATATCGAAATGCTTCCAATCATTAGTTTAACATATTTAAGTTAATAAACCTTCTTTAACGAACGGAAGTTGGCTTAAAGCCATGGCGGCATATTGGCAGTGCATTTAGAAGAATTCCGTAATCTTATACGAGTTATAAAGTCGATTTTCTTGTATATACATATTTAGCTATCGATATCGAAATGTTCAAATCATTAGTTTAACATATTAAGTTAATAAACATTTTTTAGCATACTGAAGTCTACATAAAGCCTTAGCGGTATAACGGCAGTGCATTTAGAAGAATTCCGTAATATTATAATTTTATATTTAGGTAAAAAGTCGATTTTCTTGTAGATACACATTTACCTTTCGATATCGAAATGCTTCAAATCATTCGTTTAATATATTTAAGTTAGTTAACCTTCTTTAACGTAATGAAGGTGATATAAAGCCATGGCGGCATAACGACAGTGCATTTAGAAGAATTCCGTAATCTTATATTTAGGTATAAAGTCGATTTTGTTGTATATACGCATTTAGCAATCGATATCGAAATGCTTCAAATAATTAGTTTAACATATTTAAGTTAATTAACCTTCTTTAACGTATTGAAGTTGATATAAAGCCATGGCAGCATAACGACAATACATTTGGAAGAATTCCGTAGTCTTATATTTATGTATAAAGTTGATTTTCTTGTATATACACATTTAGCAATCGATATCGAAATGTCTCAAATCATTAGTTTAACATATTTAAGTTAATAAACCTTCTTTAACGAACGGAAATTGGCTTAAAGCCATGGCGGCATAACGGCAGTGCATTTAGAAGAATTCCGTAATCTTATAATAGGTATAAAGTCGATTTTCTTGTATATACACATTTAGCTATCGATATCGAAATGCCTCAAATCATTAGTTTAACATATTTATGTTAATTAGCCTTCTTTATCTGACTGAAGTTTACATAAAGCCAAAACGGTATAACGGCAGTGCATTTGGAAGAATTTCGTAATCTTATATTTAGGTAAAAAGTCGATTTTCTTGTATATACACATTTATCTATCGATATCGAAATGCTTCAAATCATTCGTTTGACATATTTAAGTTAGTTAACCTTCTTTAACGTAATGAAGGTGATATAAAGTCATGGCGGCATAACGGCAGTGCATGTAGAAGAATTCCGTATTCTTATATTTAGGTATAAAGTCGATTTTCTTGTATATACACATTTAGCTATCGATATCGAAAAGCTTCAAATCATTCGTTTAACATATTTATGTTAATTAACCTTCTTTAACGATCTGAAGTTGGCATATAGCCAAGGTGGCATAACGGCAGTGCATGTAGAAGAATTCCGTAATCTTTTATTTAGGTATAAAGTCGATTTTCTTGTATATACACATTTAGCAATCGATACCGAAATGCTTCAAATCATTAGTTTAACATATTAAAGTTAATTAACCTTCTTTAACGTAATGAAGGTGATATAAAGCCATCTTATATTTAGGTATATAGTCGATTTTCTTGTATATACACATTTAGCAATCGATATCGAAAATCTTCAAACCATTAGTTCGACATATTTATGTTAGTTAAACTTCTTTAACGTAATGATGGTGACATAAAGCCATGGCGGCATTACGACAGTGCATTTAGAAGCATTCCGTAATCTTATATTTATGTATAAAATCGATTTTGTTGTAAATACGCATTTAGCAATCGATATCGAAATGCTTCAAATCATTAGTTTAACATATTTAAGTTAATTAACCTTCTTTAACGTATGGAAGTTGATATAAAGCCATGGCGGCATAACGACAGTAGATTTGGAAGAAACCCGTAATCTTATATTTAGGTCTAAAGTCGATTTTGTTGTATATACACATTAAGCAATAGATATCGAAATGCTTCAAATCATTATTTTAACATATTTATGTTAATTAACCTTCTTTATCTTACTGAAGGTTACATAAAGCCAAAACGGTATAACGGCAGTGCATTTGGAGGAATTCCGTAATCTCATATTTAGGTAAAGAGTCGATTTTCTGTATATACACATTTAGCTATCGATATCGAAATGCTTCAAATCATTCGTTTAACATTTTTAAGTTAGTTAACCTTCTTTAACGTAATGAAGGTGATATAGAGCCATGGCGGCATAACGACAGTGCATTTAGAAGAATTCCGTAATCTTATATTTAGGTATAAAGCCGATTTTGTTGTATATACGCATTTAGCAATCGATATCGAAATGCTTCAAATCATTAGTTTAACATATTTAAGTTAGTTAACCTTCTTTAACGTATTGAAGTTGATATAAAGCCATGGCGGCATAGCGACAGTATATTTGGAAGAATTCCGTAATCTTATATTTAGGTATAAAGCCGATTTTATTGTATATACACATTTAGCAATTGATATCGAAATGCTTCAAATCATTAGTTTAACATATTTAAGTTAGTTAACCTTCTTTACCATAATGAAGGTGATATAAGGCCATGGCGGCATAACGACAGTAGATTTGGAAGAAACCCGTAATCTTATATTTAGGTATAAAGTCGATTTTGTTGTATATACACATTAAGCAATCGATATCGAAATGCTTCAAATCATTAGTTTAACATATTTAAGTTAATTAACCTTCTTTATCTTACTGAAGTTTACATAAAGCCAAAACGGTATAACGGCAGTGTATTTGGAAGAACTCCGTAATCTTATATTTAAGTAAAAAGTCGATTTTCTTGTATATACGCATTTAGCTATCGATATCGAAATGCTTCAAATCATTCGTTTAACATATTTAAGTTAGTTAACCTTCTTTAACGTATTGAAAATGATGTAAAGCCATGGCAGCATAACGACAATACATTTGGAAGAATTTCGTAGTCTTATATTTATGTATAAAGTTGATTTTCTTGTATATACACATTTAGCAATCGATATCGAAATGCTTCAAATCATTAGTTTAACATATTTAAGTTAATAAACCTTCTTTAACGAACGGAAGTTGGCTTAAAGCCATGGCGGCATAACGGCAATGCATTGCGAAGAATTCCGTAATCTTATAATAGGTATAAGGTCGATTTTCTTGTATATACACATTTAGCTATCGATATCGAAATGCTTCAAATCATTAGTGTGGGAATGAATCGATATGGCAGCATAGAGAAGAAGAAGAAGAGTACCATCAAGACGAGAAAGACGAGCAAGAGAAGTAAGACGCGAAAACGAATAAGAAGCGCACGTGCGGCAAGAGAAGGCTGGATTAATTTTAATATTACATAAATCGTTTCTTTGTATCTTTTAAATCAGTTTTAATTAATAAACCACATTCTAAATTTGTTAAGTATAATTGATCTTGCCTACAAATTTGGGGGCTCAACCTAAAAGTAATATCTGTGCCTAATTGTGTAATTGGACTTTTCAAAATGGCGAACCTACAAAGTTTTGGTAATGTACGTGAAAATATACGACGAATGCGAAAAGAGACCATTAGCGCATTGCATAGATTTATTTTCGAAGACGAGGGTGATAGACAAAATAGAAAGAGGCTGCGCGAATTTCAAGGTTTTAATTACGACGAGCACGACGACGAGTATTCGCAAAAGTCCGCATACATTGCATCAAATTTGTCTGTAGAAGAGTTGATTTCCATTTGCAACTTGCTGCAACTGAGCTGCAAAGAGGAAAATGTACAGTTGCATATCTTTCGAAATCTACAAAAAGGGAATTTGCTTGGTTCCAACGATAACGACGAAGACGATAATGATGACGATGAAAATGACGACGAAGAAATTGACGACGATTGTGAAGGCGAATGCAGCGGTGAGGCAGCAACATTCAACATAAACGGCAGAAATTGTGGCAAATTGGCGGACAAGTGTTCTAATCAGCCTAATCCAATTAGAAAAACAACCAACACTCAGGAAAGAGAAAACGACGATTGCTTTGTATCATTTTTAAACAACGATTACGTAACCGAAAAAGAGAACACAATAACACCGAGAAGCAGAGGAGCGCAACCATCACAATTGTCCCGATTTGCAATGAATTTTCGTGATGTAGAAGAAACAATACGACAATATGATGGAACTGACAGCTTACCAGTTGAAGTTTGGATACAAGAATTCGAGGAAACATCAGCCGTTATGGGATGGGATGATTTTCAGAAATATGTATTTGCTAAAAAGTCCATTAAAGGTACTGCAAACTTATTTCTGAACAGCGAATGGGGAATTGTTTCTTGGGAAAAGCTGAAATGTGCATTGCTGAAAGAATTTCAAACAGCAACGAACAGTGCTTCCATACACAAACAATCAAGTGAAAGAAAAATAAAAAAAGACGAAAACGTGCAAGATTATTTTTTCAAAATGAAAGAAATAGCATCAAGGGGAAACGTCGAGAATGCTGCTTTTATCCAGTATGTGATCGATGGCATAAGGGACTTAAGTTTAAACAAAAGCATTTTGTATGGCGCTCGTGATATGACGGAATTTAAACAAAAGCTTAAAATATACGAAATGGTGCGATCGAAATCAAAAGATGAAGAGAAAGAAATATTTAAGAACAAGAAAGTAAATAGTGATTTTAACAAAGAAATAATAAATTCAGAAGAACGAAATGTAAATAGATTCAGAAAAACAGTGAATAATGTTGAAGCAAAAGTGGACATTCGTTGTTATAATTGTGGTGTAAAAGGTCATAAAAGTATTGATTGTAAAGACAGAGAGAAAGGTGTAAAGTGTTTTGGGTGTAACAACTTTGGCCATATGTCGAAAAATTGTCCATACAAAAACATACAAAGTTACAAACGTAATTTACAAATTGTTAAAACAAGTAAAGATATAATGATGAAAGAAGTAGGGATAGCAGATAAGAAGTGGTTAGCTTTGTTTGATACAGGCAGTAAATTTAATGTTGTTACATATAGAATGTACGAATTATTAAAGAAACCGAAGTTGATAGAATCAAACTTTTATTTAGTTGGATTTGGACAAAAATCAAATGAAAATAAAGTGAAACCGATTGGACATTTTGAAAAAAGTGTGGAAATAGACAATAACATTTTCAATTTAAATTTTCACGTCGTACCATCAGACAGCATAGACGTTAACATGATTATAGGTGAAGAATTATATTCACAAGCTGAGGTGCGAATTAATTCAAGTGGTGTTTTTGTACAAAAATTAAATACGTGTGATATATTTGAAGAACATGCGTTGATGAAGATTGATAAATGTATAGACGATATAAACGTGGACCCACTTGCTAGTGCTGCTGCAAAGCAAAAAGTTTTTGATTTAATTGAACTATATACGCCTAATAAAACTAAAACAACAAATGTAAAAATGACAATAGTGTTAAAAGACGATACGCCAATTTTTTCTGCACCTAGAAGACTTCCTTTTTGTGAAAGGCAGATAATTGATAGGCAAGTTGAACAATGGCTTGAAGACGGGATTGTTGAAACTTCAGAGTCTGAATTCTGCAGTCCAGTAGTATTGGTGAAAAAACGCGATGGCACACCCAGGCTGTGTATAGACTACCGACGCATAAACAAGGTAATAATTAAGGACAGATTCCCACTGCCCTTAATTGAAGACCAACTCGATCGACTACAAGGCTCCAAGATATTTAGCACGATTGATCTAACAAACGGGTTCTTCCACGTTGACGTGTCTGATGCAAGCCGCAAGTATACATCATTTGTAACACATAACGGTCAATACCAGTTCCTCAAGGTTCCATTTGGATTGTGCAACTCTCCTGGCGTTTTTCAGAGGTATGTAAATGCTATATTTCGAGATTTTACGAAAGAGGGAATTGCTCTCCCTTACATCGACGACGTTATAATTCCGGCAACTGACGAAAAAGAAGCGCTAATTCGATTAGAAAAAGTTCTAAACTTGTGCCAAGATTATGAGCTTCAAATTAACAAAAAGAAATGCCAATTTTTGCAAAGACGAGTGGAATTTTTAGGCCACGTTATAGAAAATAACCAAGTCGCTCCATCAAGCGTGAAAATAGAAGCAGTTATGAAGTATCCATTACCGAAAACGTTGAAACAGTTAGATAGTTTTCTTGGCTTAGCCGGGTACTTTAGAAAGTTCATTCGCAACTTCGCATTAATTGCAAAGCCGCTGAATGATTTGAAGAAGCAAAATATTATATTTAATATGGGGAATGAACAAATGAAATCATTTAATACTTTAAAAACCCTTTTAAGTCAAAAGCCAGTATTAAGTATATACAATCAGACGTATGAAACGCAAGTACACACAGACGCATCCATAAATGGTTACGGCGCTGTTTTATTACAAAAATCCCCAGATGATAGTCAATGGCACCCCGTGTATTATATGAGTAAAAAGACGATGGAAGCTGAGCGAAAATTTTGCAGTTACGAACTCGAAGTACTCGCTGTAATAGAAGCTCTTAAAAAGTTTAAAGTTTATTTATTGGGTTTACATTTTACCATCATAACCGACTGTAATGCGTTTGCGAAAACAATAGACAAAAAGATTTATGTACGAGAGTAGCTAGGTGGATAATGTTATTGCAAGAGTATGACTACGCTATTGAACACCGTTCTGGTTCAAGTATGAAGCACGTAGATGCATTGAGTAGATTTCCGATTTTAACAATTACCATAGATGACGTCACTTTAAAAATCAAAGAAGCGCAAGCACAAGATGAAGAACTGCGACTAATTAAAGAAATTTTACAAGAAAAAGAGAGTTATGAAGATTACTTTATGTAGGGTGACATTTTATATAAATTAATAAACGACTGCGAGTTATTAGTCATACCTAAAAACATGCAAAAAGAGATTATACGACGAGCTCACGAAAAAGGGCATTTCGCTTTAGCAAAAACTAAAGATATTATATCCAAAGAATTCTATTTTTCAAAACTGAATGAAAAAATTCAAAAGTGTATTTCCAATTGCGTTCAATGCATCGTTGCCAATCGCAAAAGAGGAAAACAAGAGGGCGAGTTACATCCATTACATAAAGTAGATACTCCATTACATACGTACCATGTCGATCATTTAGGACCATTAGAATCTACAAGTAAAATGTATAAGTATATATTTGCAGTAATCGACGCATTTACAAAGTTTTCTTGGTTATATCCTACCAAATCAACGTCAGCAAAAGAGGTCATCAGTAAGCTAACGACGCAAGGCACCAATTTTGGTAATCCAGTTAAAATTATCTCTGATAGAGGTTCGGCATTCACGTCCGACGAATTTAAAGAATACTGTCGATCAGAAAACATAAAACACGTTAAGATAACTACAGGGCTACCACGTGCGAACGGCCAAATTGAAAGATTGAACAGCACAATAATTGCAGTTTTATCGAAACTAAGCATCGAAGATGCAACAAAGTGGTATCGTTATGTCGACCGAGTACAACAGGTGCTAAATTCTACATATCATCGAAGCATAAATATGACACCGTTTGAAATGATGATTGGGACCCGAATGAGGTCTAAAGAAGATATTTATATTAAAGAACTCATCGAAGAACAATTAGTGCAGCAGTTCAACCAAAATCGAGATGAAATGCGCAACGACGGGAAAAAACAAATCCGTAAGATTCAAGAAGAAAACAAAAAACCATACAATCTGCGACGTAAAAAAGCTCATATTTACAAACTAAATGATATTGTTGCTATAAAGCGTACACAATTTGGTAGCGGTTTAAAGCTCAAACAAAAGTTTCTAGGCCCCTATCGAATTACAACACTTACGATGTCCAAAAACTGGGTAACGGCGAAGGTCCAAAAACAACAACAACGTGCGCAGAATTTATGAAAGAATGGCTAAATACATTTGATGACGACGATTCTACTTAGTTATTCGAGACGAATATCACGCAGGATGGCCGATATGTGGGAATGAAACGATATGGCAGCATAGCGAAGAAGAAGAAGAGTACCATCAAGACGAGAAAGACGAGCAAGAGAAGTAAGACGCGAAAACGAATAAGAAGCGCACGTGCGGCAAGAGAAGGCTGGATTAATTTTAATATTACATAAATCGTTTCTTTGTATCTTTTAAATCAGTTTTAATTAATAAACCACATTCTAAATTTGTTAAGTATTATTGATCTTGCCTACATTAGTTTAACATATTTATGTTAATTAACCTTCTTTATCTTACTGAAGTTTACATAAAGCCAAAACGGTATAACGGCAGTGCATTTGGAAGAATTTCGTAATCTTATATTTAGGTAAAAAGTCGATTTTCTTGTATATACACATTTATCTATCGATATCGAAATGCTTCAAATCATTCGTTTAACATATTTAAGTTAGTTAACCTTCTTTAACGTAATGAAGGTGATATAAAGTCATGGCGGCATAACGACAGTGCATGTAGAAGAATTCCGTAATCTTATATTTAGGTATAAAATCGATTTTCTTGTATATACACATTTAGCTATCGATATCGAAAAGCTTCAAATCATTCGTTTAACATATTTATGTTAATTAACCTTCTTTAACGATCTGAAGTTGGCATATAGCCAAGGTGGCATAACGGCAGTGCATAAAGAAGAATTCCGTAATCTTTTATTTAGGTATAAAGTCGATTTTCTTGTATATACACATTTAGCTATCGATACCGAAATGCTTCATATCATAAGTTTAACATATTAAGTCAATAAACGCTTTTTAGCTTACTTAAGTCTACATAAAGCCTTAACGGTATAACGGCAGTGCATTTAGAAGAATTCCGTAATGTTACAATTTTATATTTAGGTATAAAGTCGATTTTCTGGTATATATGCATTAAGCAATCGATATCGAAATGCTTCAAATAACTGGTTTAACATATGTAAGTTAATAAACCTTCTTTAACGAACGGAAGTTGGCTTAAAGCCATGGCGGCATAATGGCAGTGCATTTAGAAGAATTCCGTAATCTTATAATAGGTATAAAGTCGATTTTCTTGTATATTCACATTTAGCGATCGATATCGAGATGCTTCAACTCATTAGTTTAACATATTTATGTTAATAAACCTTCTTTAACGATCTGAAGTTGGCATGTAGCCATGGCGGCATAACGGCACTGCATTTAGAAGAATTCCGTTATCTTATATTTAGGTATAAAGTCGATTTTGTTGTATATACATATTTAGCAATCGCTATCGAGATGCTTCAACTCATTAGTCTAACATATTTAAGTTAATAAACCTTCTTTAACGAACTGAAGTTGGCATAAAGCTATGGCGGCATAACGGCAGAGCATGTAGAAGAATTCCGTTATCTTCTATTTAGGTATAAAGTCGATCTTCTTGTATTTACACATTTAGCATTCGATATCGAAATGCATCAAATAACTGGTGTAACATATTTAAGTTAATTAACCTTCTTTATCTTACTGAAGTTTACATAAAGCAATAACGGCATAACGGCAGTTTATTTATATGAATTCCGTTATCTTATATTTAGGTATAAAGTCGCTTTTGTTGTACATACACATTTAGCAATCGATATCGAAATGCCTCAAATCATTAGTTTAACATATTTAAGTTAGTTAACCTTCTTTAACGTAATGAAGGTGATATAAAGCCATCTTATATTTAGGTATATAGTCGATTTTCTTGTATTTACACATTTAGCAATCGATATTGAAATGCCTCAAATCATTAGTTTAACATATCAAAGTTAATTAACCT
>CM050324.1:10352413-10412413 GCA_027475135.1 Bactrocera correcta | reverse complement strand
TGATTTGAAGCATTTTGATATCGATTGCTTAATGTGTATATACAAGAAAATCGACTTTATACCTAAATATAAGATTACGGAATTCTTCTAAATGCACTGCGGCTATGCCGCTTTATATCAACTTCGATACGTTAAAGAAGGTTAATTAACTTAAATATGTTAAACTAATGATTTGAAGCATTTCGATATAGATTTCTAAATGAGTATATACAACAAAATCGACTTTATACCTAAATATAAGATTACGGAATTCTTCCAAATGCACTGCCGTTATACCGTTATGGCTTTACGTAAACTTCAGTAAGATAAAGAAGTTAATTAATTTGAATATGTTAAACTAATGATATAAAGCATTTCGTTATCGATTGCTAATGTGTATATTTAAGAAAATCGACTTTATACCTAAATATAAGATTACGGAATTCTTCTAAATGCACTGCCGTTATGTCGCCATGGCTTTATGCCAACTTCCGCTCGTTAAAGAAGGTTTGTTAACTTAAATATGTTAAACTAATGATTTGAAGCATTTCGTTATCGATTGCTAATGTGTATATACAAGAAAATCGACTTTATACATAAATTTAAGATTACGGAATTCTTCTAAATGCACTGCCGTTATGCCGCCATGGCCTTATATCAACTTCAATACGTTAAAGAAGGTTTATTAACTTAAATACGTTAAACTAATGATTTGAAGCATTTCGATATCGATTGCTAATGTGTATATACAAGAAAATCGACTTTATACCTAAATATAAGGTTACGGAATTCTTCTATATACACTGCCGTTATGCCGCCATGGCTTTATATCAACTTCAATACGTTAAAGAAGGTTTATTAACTTAAATACGTTAAACTAATGATTTGAAGGATTTCGATATTGATTGCTAATGTGTATATACAAGAAAATCGACTTTATACCTAAATATAAGTTTACGGAATTCTTCTATATACACTGCCGTTATGCCGCCATGGCTTTATATCAACTTCAATACGTTAAAGAAGGTTAATTAACTTAAATATGTTAAACTAATGATTTCAAGCATTTCGATATCGATTGCTAAATGAGTATATACAACAAAATCGACTTTTTACCTGAATATAAGTTTACAGAATTCTTCCAAATGCACGGCCGTTATACCGTAAAGGCTTTTTGTTAACTTCAGTAAGATAAATAAGGTTTATTAACTTAAATATGTTAAACTAATGAGTTGAAGCATCTCGATATCGATTGCTAAATGCGTATATACAACAAAATCGACTGTATACCTAAATATAAGATTAGGAAATTCTTCCAAATGCACTGCCTCTATACCGTTATGGCTTTATGTAAACTTCAGTAAGATAAAGAAGTTAATTAACTTAAATATGTTAAACTAATGATTTGAAGCATTTCGTTATCGATTGCTAATGTATATATACAAGAAAATCGACTTTATACATAAATATAAGATTACGGAATTCTTCTAAATGCACTGCCGTTATGCCGCTTTATATCAACTTCGATACGTTAAAGAAGGTTAATTAACTTAAATATGTTAAAGTAATGATTTGAAGCATTTCGATATCGATTGCTAAATGAGTATATACAACAAAATCGACTTTATACCTAAATATAAGATTACGGAATTCTTCCAAATGCACTGGCGTTATACCGTTATGGCTTTATGTAAACTTCAGTAAGATAAAGAAGGTTAATTAACTTAAATATGTTAAACTAATGTGTATATCCAAGAAAATCGACTTTATACCTAAATATAAGGTTACGGAATTCTTCTAAATGCACTGCCGTTATGCCGACATGGCTTTATATCAACTTCAATACGTTAAAGAAGGTTAATTAACTTAAATATGTTAAACTAATGATTTGAAGCATTTCGATATCGCTTACTAAATGAGTATATACAACAAAATCGATTTTTACCTAAATATAAATCTACGGAATTCTTCCAAATGCACGGCCGTTATACCGTTAAGGCTTTATGTAAACTTCAGTAAGACAAAGAAGATTTATTAACTTAAATATGCTAAACCTGTTACTTAAAGCATTTCGATATCGATTGAAAAATGTGTATATACAACAAAATCGACTTTATGCCTAAATACGGAATTCTTACAAATGCACTGCCCTCATGGCTTTATGTCAACTTCAGTTCGCTAAAGGAGGTTTATTAATATAAATATGTTAAACCAGTTATGTGAAGCATTTCGATATCGATTGCAAAATGTATATATACAAGAAAATCGACTTTATACCAAAAAATAAAATTACTGAATTCTTCCACCAGTACTGTCGTTATGCCGCCATGGCTTTATATCACCTTCAATACGTTAAAGAAGGTTAATTATTTTAAATATGTTAAGCTATTGAGTTGAAGCATTTCGATATCGATTGCTAAATGTGTAAATACAAGAAAACCGACTTTATACCTAAATATAAAGTTATAACATTACGGAATTCTTCTGAATGCACTGCCGTTATACCGTTATGGCTTTATGTAATCTCCAGTAAGATAAATAAGTTAATTAACTTAATATGTTAAACTAATGATTTGAAGCATTTCGATATCGATAGCTAAATGTGTATATAAAAGAAAATCGACTTTATACCTAAATATAGGATCACGGAATTCTTCTACATGGACTGCCGTTATGCCGCCATGGTTTTATGGCAACATCAGTTTGTTATAGAATGTTTATTAACTTATATATGTTAAACTAATGGGTTGAAGCATCTCGATATCGATAATAATGAGTTGAAGTATCTCGATTTCGATTGCTAAATGCGTATATACAACAAAATCGACTTTATACCTAAATATAAGATTACGGAATTCTTCCAAATGCGCTGCCGTTATACCATTATGGCTTTATGTAAACTTCAGTAAGAGAAAGAAGTTAATTAACTTAAATATGTTAAACTAATGATTTGAGGCATATCGTTATCGATTGCTAATGTGTATATACAAGAAAATCGACTTTATACCTAAATATAATATTACGGAATTTTTCTAAATGCACTGCCGTTATGCCGATTTATATCAACTTCGATACGTTAAAGAAGGTTAATTAACTTAAATATGTTAAACTAATGATTTGAAGCATTTCGATATCGATTGCTAAATAAGTATATACAACAAAATCGACTTTATACCTAAATATAAGGTTACGGAATTTTTCCAAATGCACTGGCGTTATACCGTTATGGCTTTATGTAAACTTCAGTAAGATAAGAAGGATAACTAACTTAAATATGTTAAACTAATGATTTTAAGCATTTCGTTATCGATTGCTAATGTGTATATCCAAGAAAATCGACTTTATACCTAAATATAAGATTACGGAATTCTTCTAAATGCACTGCCGTTATGCCGCCATGGCTTTATATTGACTTCAATACGTTAAAGAAGGTTAAATAACTTAAATATGTTAAACTAATGATTTGAAGCATTTCGATATCGATTGCTAAATGAGTATGTACAACAAAATCGACTTTTTACCTAAATATAAGTTTACAGAATTCTTCCAAATGCACGGTCGTTATACCGTTAAGGCTTTTTGTTAACTTCAGTAAGATAAATAAGGTTTATTAACTTAAATATGTTAAACTTATGATTTGAGGCATTTCGATATCGATTGCTAAATGCGTATATATAACAAAATCGACTTTATACCTAAATATAAGATTACGGAATTCTTCCAAATGCACTGCCTCTATACCGTTATGGCTTTATGTAAACTTCAGTAAGATAAAGAAGTTAATTAACTTAAATATGTTAAACTAATGATTTGAAGCATTTCGTTATCGATTGCTAATTTATATATACAAGAAAATCGACTTTATACCTAAATATAATATTACGGAATTTTTCTAAATGCACTGCCGTTATGCCGCTTTATATCAACTTCGATACGTTAAAGAAGGTTAATTAACTTAAATATGTTAAACTAATGATTTGAAGCATTTCGATATCGATTGCTAAATAAGTATATACAACAAAATCGACTTTATACCTAAATATAAGGTTACGGAATTTTTCCAAATGCACTGGCAATATACCGTTATGGCTTTATGTAAACTTCAGTAAGATAAGAAGGATAACTAACTTAAATATGTTAAACTAATGATTTTAAGCATTTCGTTATCGATTGCTAATGTGTATATCCAAGAAAATCGACTTTATACCTAAATATAAGATTACGGAATTCTTCTAAATGCACTGCCGTTATGCCGCCATGGCTTTATATTGACTTCAATACGTTAAAGAAGGTTAAATAACTTAAATATGCTAAACCTGTTACTTGAAGCATTTTGATATCGATTGCTTAATGTGTATATACAAGAAAATCGACTTTATACCTAAATATAAGATTACGGAATTCTTCTAAATGCACTGCGGCTATGCCGCTTTATATCAACTTCGATACGTTAAAGAAGGTTAATTAACTTAAATATGTTAAACTAATGATTTGAAGCATTTCGATATAGATTTCTAAATGAGTATATACAACAAAATCGACTTTATACCTAAATATAAGATTACGGAATTCTTCCAAATGCACTGCCGTTATACCGTTATGGCTTTACGTAAACTTCAGTAAGATAAAGAAGTTAATTAATTTAAATATGTTAAACTAATGATATAAAGCATTTCGTTATCGATTGCTAATGTGTATATTTAAGAAAATCGACTTTATACCTAAATATAAGACTACGGAATTCTTCTAAATGCACTGCCGTTATGTCGCCATGGCTTTATGCCAACTTCCGCTCGTTAAAGAAGGTTTGTTAACTTAAATATGTTAAACTAATGATTTGAAGCATTTCGTTATCGATTGCTAATGTGTATATACAAGAAAATCGACTTTATACATAAATTTAAGATTACGGAATTCTTCTAAATGCACTGCCGTTATGCCGCCATGGCCTTATATCAACTTCAATACGTTAAAGAAGGTTTATTAACTTAAATACGTTAAACTAATGATTTGAAGCATTTCGATATCGATTGCTAATGTGTATATACAAGAAAATCGACTTTATACCTAAATATAAGGTTACGGAATTCTTCTATATACACTGCCGTTATGCCGCCATGACTTTAAGCCAACTTCAATACGTTAAAGAAGGTTTATTAACTTAAATACGTTAAACTAATGATTTGAAGGATTTCGATATTGATTGCTAATGTGTATATACAAGAAAATCAACTTTATACCTAAATATAAGTTTACGGAATTCTTCTATATACACTGCCGTTATGCCGCCATGGCTTTATATCAACTTCAATACGTTAAAGAAGGTTAATTAACTTAAATATGTTAAACTAATGATTTCAAGCATTTCGATATCGATTGCTAAATGAGTATATACAACAAAATCGACTTTTTACCTGAATATAAGTTTACAGAATTCTTCCAAATGCACGGCCGTTATACCGTAAAGGCTTTTTGTTAACTTCAGTAAGATAAATAAGGTTTATTAACTTAAATATGTTAAACTAATGAGTTGAAGCATCTCGATATCGATTGCTAAATGCGTATATACAACAAAATCGACTGTATACCTAAATATAAGATTAGGAAATTCTTCCAAATGCACTGCCTCTATACCGTTATGGCTTTATGTAAACTTCAGTAAGATAAAGAAGTTAATTAACTTAAATATGTTAAACTAATGATTTGAAGCATTTCGTTATCGATTGCTAATGTATATATACAAGAAAATCGACTTTATACATAAATATAAGATTACGGAATTCTTCTAAATGCACTGCCGTTATGCCGCTTTATATCAACTTCGATACGTTAAAGAAGGTTAATTAACTTAAATATGTTAAAGTAATGATTTGAAGCATTTCGATATCGATTGCTAAATGAGTATATACAACAAAATCGACTTTATACCTAAATATAAGATTACGGAATTCTTCCAAATGCACTGGCGTTATACCGTTATGGCTTTATGTAAACTTCAGTAAGATAAAGAAGGTTAATTAACTTAAATATGTTAAACTAATGTGTATATCCAAGAAAATCGACTTTATACCTAAATATAAGGTTACGGAATTCTTCTAAATGCACTGCCGTTATGCCGACATGGCTTTATATCAACTTCAATACGTTAAAGAAGGTTAATTAACTTAAATATGTTAAACTAATGATTTGAAGCATTTCGATATCGCTTGCTAAATGAGTATATACAACAAAATCGATTTTTACCTAAATATAAATCTACGGAATTCTTCCAAATGCACGGCCGTTATACCGTTAAGGCTTTATGTAAACTTCAGTAAGACAAAGAAGATTTATTAACTTAAATATGCTAAACCTGTTACTTAAAGCATTTCGATATCGATTGAAAAATGAGTATATACAACAAAATCGACTTTATACCTAAATATAAGATTACGTAATTCTTCCAAATGCACTGCCGTTATACCGTTATGGCTTTACGTAAACTTCAGTAAGATAAAGAAGTTAATTAATTCAAATATGTTAAACTAATGATATAAAGCATTTCGTTATCGATTGCTAATGTGTATATTTAAGAAAATCGACTTTATACCTAAATATAAGATTACGGAATTCTTCTAAATGCACTGCCGTTATGCCGCCATGGCTTTATGCCAACTTCCGCTCGTTAAAGAAGGTTTGTTAACTTAAATATGTTAAACTAATGATTTGAAGCATTTCGTTATCGATTGCTAATGTGTATATACAAGAAAATCGAATTTATACATAAATTTAAGATCACAGAATTCTTCTAAATGCACTGCCGTTATGCCGCCATGGCCTTATATCAACTTCAATACGTTAAAGAAGGTTAATTAACTTAAATATGTTAAACTAATGATTTGAAGCATTTCCATATCGATTGCTAAATGAGTATATACAACAAAATTGACTTTTTACCTAAATATAAGTTTACGGAATTCTTCCAAATGCACTGCCGTTATACCGTTAAAGCTTTTTGTTAACTTCAGTAAGATAAATAAGGTTTATTAACATAAATATGTTAAACTAATGAGTTGATGCAACTCGATATCGATTGCTAAAGGCGTATATACAACAAAATCGACATTATACCTAAATATAAGATTACGGAATTCTTCCAAATGCGCTGCCGTTATGCCGTTATGGCTTTATGTAAACTTCAGTAATATAAAGAAGTTAATTAACTTAAATATGTTAAACTAATGATTTGAAGCATTTCGTTATCGATTGCTAATGTGTATCTACAAGAAATTCGACTTTATACCTAAATATAAGATTACGGAATTCTTCTAAATGCACTGCCGTTATGCCGCCATGGCTTTATGCCAACTTCCGTTCGTTAAAGAAGGTTTGTTAACTTAAATATGTTAAACTAATGATTTGAAGCATTTTGTTATCGATTGCTAATGTGTATATACAAGAAAATCGTCTTTATACATAAATTTAAGATTACGGAATTCTTCTAAATGCACTGCCGTTATACCGCCATGGCCTTATATCAACTTCAATACGTTAAAGAAGGTTAATTAAGTCAAATATGTTAAACTAATGATTTGAAGCATTTCCATATCGATTGCTAAATGAGTATATACAAAAAAATCGACTTTTTACCTCAATATAAGTTTACGGAATTCTTCCAAATGCACGGCCGTTATACCGTTAAGGCTTTATGTAAACTGCAGTAAGATAAAGAAGGTTTATTAACTTAAATATGCTTAACCTGTTATTTGAAGCATTTCGATATCGATTGCTAAATGTGTATATACAACAAAATCGACTTTATACCTAAATATAAGATTACGGAATTCTTCCAAATGCACTGCCGTTATAACATTATGGTTTTATGTAAACTTCAGTAAGGTAAAGAAGTTAATTAACTTAAATATGTTAAACTAATGATTTGAAGCATATCGTTATCGATTGCTAATGTGTATATACAAGAAAATCGACTTTATACCTAAATATAAGGTTACGGAATTCTTCTATATACACTGCCGTTATGCCGCCATGGCTTTATATCAACTTCAATACGTTAAAGAAGGTTAATTAACTTAAATATGTTAAACTAATGATTTGAAGCATTTCGTAAATATAAGGTTACGGAATTCTTCTATATACACTGCCGTTATGCCGCCATGGCTTTATATCAACTTCAATACGTTAAAGAAGGTTAATTAACTTAAATACGTTAAACTAATGATTTGAAGCATTTCGATATCGATTGCTAATGTGTATATACAAGAAAATCGACTTTATACCTAAATATAAGGTTACGGAATTCTTCTATATACACTGCCGTTTTGCCGCCATGGCTTTATATCAACTTCAATACGTTAAAGAAGGTTAATTAACTTAAATATGTTAAACTAATGATTTGAAGCATTTCGTAAATATAAGGTTACGGAATTCTTCTATATACACTGCCGTTATGCCGCCATGGCTTTATATCAACTTCAATACGTTAAAGAAGTTTAATTAACTTAAATACGTTAAACTAATGATTTGAAGCATTTCGATATCGATTGCTAATGTGTATATACAAGAAAATCGACTTTATACCTAAATATAAGGTTACGGAATTCTTCTATATACACTGCCGTTTTGCCGCCATGGCTTTATATCAACTTCAATACGTTAAAGAAGGTTAATTAACTTAAATACGTTAAACTAATGATTTGAAGCATTTCGATATCGATTGCTAATGTGTATATACAAGAAAATCGACTTTATACCTAAATATAAGGTTACGGAATTCTTCTATATACACTGCCGTTATGCCGCCATGGCTTTATATCAACTTCAATACGTTAAAGAAGGTTAATTAACTTAAATATGTTACACTAATGATTTGAAGCATTTCGATATCGATTGCTAAATGAGCATATACAACAAAATCGACTTTTTACCTGAATATAAGTTTACAGAATTCTTCCAAATGCACGGCCGTTATACCGCCATGGCTTTATATCAACTTCAATACGTTAAAGAAGGTTAATTAACTTAAATACGTTAAACTAATGATTTGAAGCATTTCGATATCGATTGCTAATGTGTATATACAAGAAAATCGACTTTATACCTAAATATAAGGTTACGGAATTCTTCTATATACACTGCCGTTATGCCGCCATGGCTTTATATCAACTTCAATACGTTAAAGAAGGTTAATTAACTTAAATATGTTACACTAATGATTTGAAGCATTTCGATATCGATTGCTAAATGAGCATATACAACAAAATCGACTTTTTACCTGAATATAAGTTTACAGAATTCTTCCAAATGCACGGCCGTTATACCGTAAAGGCTTTTTGTTAACTTCAGTAAGATAAATAAGGTTTATTAACTTAAATATGTTAAACTAATGAGTTGAAGCATCTCGATATCGATTGCTAAATGCGTATATACAACAAAATCGACTGTATACCTAAATATAAGATTAGGAATTCTTCCAAATGCACTGCCTCTATACCGTTATGGCTTTATGTAAACTTCAGTACGATAAAGAAGTTAATTAACTTAAATATGTTAAACTAATGATTTTAAGCATTTCGTTATCGATTGCTAATGTATATATACAAGAAAATCGACTTTATACCTAAATATAAGATTACGGAATTCTTCTAAATGCACTGCCGTTATGCCGCTTTATATCAACTTCGATACGTTAAAGAAGGTTAATTAACTTAAATATGTTACACTAATGATTTGAAGCATTTCGATATCGATTGCTAAATGAGCATATACAACAAAATCGACTTTTTACCTGAATATAAGATTACAGAATTCTTCCAAATGCGCTGGCGTTATACCGTTATGGCTTTATGTAAACTTCAGTAAGATAAAGAAGGTTAATTAACTTAAATATGTTAAACTAATGTGTATATCCAAGAAAATCGACTTTATACCTAAATATAAGATTACGGAATTCTTCTAAATGCACTGCCGTTATGCCGCCATGGCTTTATATCAACTTCAATACGTTAAAGAAGGTTAATTAACTTAAATATGTTAAACTAATGATTTGAAGCATTTCGATATCGCTTGCTAAATGAGTATATACAACAAAATCGATTTTTACCTAAATATTAATCTACGGAATTCTTCCAAATGCACGGCCGTTATACCGTTAAGGCTTTATGTAAACTTCAGTAAGACAAAGAAGGTTTATTAACTTAAATATGCTAAACCTGTTACTTGAAGCATTTCGATATCGATTGAAAAATGTGTATATACAAAAAAATTTACTTTATGCGTAAATACGGAATTCTTACAAATGCACTGCCCTCATGGCTTTATGTCAACTTCAGTTCGCTAAAGGAGGTTTATTAATATAAATATGTTAAACCAGTTATGTGAAGCATTTCGATATCGATTGCAAAATGTATATATACAAGAAAATCGACTTTATACCAAAAAATAAAATTACGGAATTCTTCCACCAGTACTGTCGTTATGCCGCCATGGCTTTATATCACCTTCAATACGTTAAAGAAGGTTAATTATTTTAAATATGTTAAGCTATTGAATTGAAGCATTTCGATATCGATTGCTAAATGTGTAAATACAAGAAAACCGACTTTATACCTAAATATAAAGTTATAACATTACGGAATTCTTCTGAATGCACTGCCGTTATACCGTTATGGCTTTATGTAATCTCCAGTAAGATAAATAAGTTAATTAACTTAATATGTTAAACTAATGATTTGAAGCATTTCGATATCGATAGCTAAATGTGTATATAAAAGAAAATCGATTTTATACCTAAATATAAGTTTAGGGAATTCTTCAAATGCACTGCCCTTATACCGTTAAAGCTTTTTGTTAACTTCAGTAAGATAAATAAGGTTTATTAACATAAATATGTTAAACTAATGAGTTGAAGCATCTCGATATCGATTGCTAAATGGTATATACAACAAAATCGACTTTATACCTAAATATAAGTTACGGAATTCTTCCAAATGCACTGCCGTTATACCGTTATGGCTTTATGTAAACTTCAGTAAGATAAAGAAGGTTAATTAACTTAAATATGTTAAACTAATGATTTGAAGCATTTCGATATCGATTGCTAATGTGTATATACAAGAAAATTTGACTTTATACCTAAATATAAGGTTACGGAATTCTTCTATATACACTGCCGTTATGCCGCCATGGCTTTATATAAACTTCAGTAAGATTTAAAAAAGGTTAATTAACTTAAATACGTTAAACTAATGATTTGAAGCATTTCGATATCGATTGCTAATGTGTATATACAAGAAAATCGACTTTATACCTAAATATAAGGTTACGGAATTCTTCTATATACACTGCCGTTATGCCGCCATGGCTTTATATCAACTTCAATACGTTAAAGAAGGTTAATTAACTTAAATACGTTAAACTAATGATTTGAAGCATTTCGATATCGATTGCTAATGTGTATATACAAGAAAATCGACTTTATACCTAAATATAAGGTTACGGAATTCTTCTATATACACTGCCATTATGCCGCCATGGCTTTATATCAACTTCAATACGTTAAAGAAGGTTAATTAACTTAAATATGTTAAACTTATGAGTGGAAGCATCTCGATATCGATTGCTAAATGCGTATATACAACAAAATCGACTGTATACCTAAATATAAAGTTATAACATTACGGAATTCTTCTAAATGCACTGCCGTTATACCGTTATGGCCTTATGTAATCTCCAGTAAGATAAAGAAGTTAATTAACTTAATAGGTTAAACTAATGATTTTAAGCATTTCGATATCGATAGCTAAATGTGTATATAAAAGAAAATCGATTTTATGCCTAAATAAAATATTACGGAATTCTTCTACATGCACTGCCGTTATGCCGCCATGGCTATATGCCGGCTTCCGTTCGTTAAAGAAGGTTTATTAATTTAAATATGTTACACTAATGATTTGAAGCATTTTGATATCGATTGCTTAATGTGTATATACAAGAAAATCAACTTTATACCTAAATATAAGATTACGGAATTCTTCTAAATGCACTGCCGTTATGCCGCATTATATCAACTTCGATACGTTAAAGAAGGTAAATTAACTTAAATATGTTAAACTAATGATTTGAAGCATTTCGATATAGATTTCTAAATGAGTATATACAACAAAATCGACTTTATACCTAAATATAAGATTACGGAATTCTTCTAAATGCACTGCCGATATACCGTTATGGCTTTACGTAAACTTCAGTAAGATAAAGAAGTTAATTAATTCAAATATGTTAAACTAATGATATAAAGCATTTCGTTATCGATTGCTAATGTGTATATTTAAGAAAATCGACTTTATACCTAAATATTTAAAATTACGGAATTCTTCTAAATGCACTGCCGTTATGCCGCCATGGCCCTTTATCCCAAATTCCCATCGTTAAAGAAGGTTAATTAACTTAAATATGTTAAACTAATGATTTGAAGCATTTCCATATCGATTGCTAAAAGAGTATATACAACAAAATCGACTTTTTACCTGAATATAAGTTTACAGAATTCTTCCAAATGCACGGCCGTTATACCGTAAAGGCTTTTTGTTAACTTCAGTAAGATAAATAAGGTTTATTAACTTAAATATGTTAAACTAATGAGTTGAAGCATCTCGGTATCGATTGCTAAATGCGTATATACAACAAAGTCGACTGTATACCTAAATATAAGATTACGGAATTCTTCCAAATGCACTGGCGTTATACCGTTATGGCTTTATGTAAACTTCAGTAAGATAAAGAAGGTTAATTAACTTAAATATGTTAAACTAATGTGTATATCCAAGAAAATCGACTTTATACCTAAATATAAGATTACTGAATTCTTCTAAATGCACTGCCGTTATGCCGCCATGGCTTTATATCAACTTCAATACGTTAAAGAAGGTTAATTAACTTAAATATGTTAAACTAATGATTTGAAGCATTTCGATATCGCTTGCTAAATGAGTATATACAACAATATCGATTTTTACCTAAATATAAATCTACGGAATTCTTCCAAATGCACGGCCGTTATACCGTTAAGGCTTTATGTAAACTTCAGTAAGACAAAGAAGGCTTATTAACTTAAATATGCTAAACCTGTTACTTGAAGCATTTCGATATCGATTGAAAAATGTGTATATACAACAAAATCGACTTTATGCCTAAATACGGAATTCTTACAAATGCACTGCCCTTATGGCTTTATGTCAACTTCAGTTCGATAAAGGAGGTTTATTAATATAAATATGTTAAACCAGTTATCTGAAGCATTTCGATATCGATTGCAAAATGTATATATACAAGAAAATCGACTTTATACCAAAAAATAAAATTACGGAATTCTTCCACCTGTACTGTCGTTATGCCGCCATGGCTTTATGTCACCTTCAATACGTTAAGAAGGTTAATTATTTTAAATATGTTAAGCTAATGAGTTGAAGCATTTCGATATCGACTGCTAAATGTGTAAATACAAGAAAATCGACTTTATACCTAAATATAAAGTTATAACATTACGGAATTCTTCTAAATGCACTGCCGTTATACCGTTATGGCTTTATGTAATCTCCAGTAAGATAAAGAAGTTAATTAACTTAATATGTTAAACTAATGATTTGAAGCATTTCGATATCGATAGCTAAATGTGTATATAAAAGAAAATCGATTTTGGAGGATGGGGTCATGTGTAGAAGTTTACGCAAGTGAGGAAAGTTCTCTGATCGCCATTCACTTGGGAGTGGCCAGAAACGATTCTTTTACATATGACTCAAGCAGCTCACGACTTCCGGTCTTTGACCAAGTATCCTCTGGGTAGCCTAAGAACATCCGTTTGAAGGCGAGCTAAAGTGAGAAGGCGAAACACCCCTGTATAGGGTTGTGCGCTGGGTTTGGGACCCGCCACTTAAAAAACACCCCCCAATGAAAACCAACAATCAGCCTCGGATGAGAGCCCCCCCTTTTGATGACGACCATGGCAAACGAAATAAGGACTATGATTTGAGGGCATGCACCTGGAATGTCCGGTCCCTTAATTGGGAAGGTGCCCCTGCCCAGCTGGTAGATGTCCTCGTAAAGATAAAGGCTGACATCACCGCCGTCCAAGAAATGCGATGGACGGGACAAGGACAGAGACGAGTAGGTCCTTGTGACATTTACTACAGTGGCCATATAAAGGAGCGCAAGTTTGGTGTTGGATTCGTGGTGGGAGAGAGACTCCGTCGCCGAGTACTATCATTCACTCCGGAGAATGAACGTCTAGCCACAATCCGCATCAAAGCGAGGTTCTTCAACATATCGCTGATTTGCGCCCACGCCCCGACGGAAGAGAAGGACGATGTGACCAAAGATGCCTTTTATGAGTGCTTGGAGCGCACTTATGAGAGATGCCCCCGCCACGATGTCAAAATCGTGCTTGGCGACTTCAATGCCAGGGTGGGCAAAGAAGGTATCTTTGGCACTACGGTCGGTAAATTCAGCCTCCACGCGGAAACATCCCCAAATGGGCTGAGGCTGATCGACTTCGCCGGGGCCCGAAATATGGTTATCTGTAGCACTAGATTCCAGCATAAGAAGATACATCAAGCTACCTGGCTGTCTCCAGATCGAAAAACCACCAACCAGATCGATCATGTTGTGATAGACGGAAGACACGTCTCCAGTGTTTTAGATGTGCGTGCGCTCCGAGGTCCTAACATCGACTCGGACCACTATATTGTTGCAGCCAAAATACGCACCCGCCTCTGTGCAGCAAAAAACGCACGCCAACAAACACAAGGATGGTTCGACGTCGAGAAGCTGCAATCACAACAGACAGCCGAACGTTTTTCTACTCGGCTTGCACTCCTGCTCTCTGAGAGCACTCGTCAACAACTCGGTATAAGGGAACTGTGGAACGGCATTTCAAACTCCTTACGTACAGCTGCAACCGAAACCATTGGTTTTCGGAAAGTGCAGAAGAACAGCTGGTACGACGAGGAGTGCCGTGTCGCAGCGGAGAGAAAACAGGCTGCCTACCTCGCAACGTTACGATCGACCACAACACGTGCGGGATGGGATAGATACCGAGAGTTGAAGAGGGAAACGAGACGCATTTGTAGACAGAAAAAGAAAGAGGCCGAAATGCGTGAGTACGAAGAGCTTGATAAGCTGGCCGACAGGGGTAATGCTCGAAAATTCTACGAAAAGATGCGGCGGCTTACAGAAGGTTTCAAGACCGGAGCATACTCTTGTAGAACCCCCAAAGGTGATCTAGTTACCGATGCCCAGAGCATACTTAAATTATGGAGGGAACACTTCTCCAGCCTGCTGAATGGCAGTGAACGCACAACACCAGGAGAAAGCGAACCCGATACCCCAATCGATGACGATGGAGCAGACGTTCCATTGCCCGACCATGAAGAAGTTCGAATAGCAATTGCCCGCCTGAAAAACAACAAAGCGGCAGGGGCCGATGGATTGCCGGCCGAGCTATTCAAACACGGCGGCGAAGAGCTGATAAGGTGCATGCATCAGCTTCTTTGCAAAATATGGTCGGACGAAAGTATGCCCAACGATTGGAATTTAAGTGTGCTATGCCCAATCCACAAAAAAGGAGACCCCACAATCTGCGCCAACTACCGTGGGATTAGCCTCCTCAATATCGCATATAAGGTTCTGTCGAGCGTATTGTGTGAAAGATCAAAGCCCACCGTCAACAAACTGATTGGACCTTATCAGTGTGGCTTTAGACCTGGTAAATCAACAACCGACCAGATATTCACGATGCGCCAAATCTTGGAAAAGACCCGTGAAAGGAGAATCGACACACACCACCTCTTCGTCGATTTCAAAGCTGCTTTCGACAGCACGAAAAGGAGCTGCCTTTATGCCGCGATGTCTGAATTTGGTATCCCCGCAAAACTAATACGGCTGTGTAAACTGACGTTGAGCAACACAAAAAGCTCCGTCAGAATCGGGAAGGACCTCTCCGAGCCGTTCGATACCAAACGAGGTTTCAGACAAGGCGATTCCCTATCGTGCGACTTTTTCAACCTGCTTCTGGAGAAAATAGTTCGAGCTGCAGAACTTAACAGAGAAGGTACCATCTTTTATAAGAGTGTACAACTGCTGGCGTATGCCGATGATATTGATATCATCGGCCTCAACACCCGCGCCGTTAGTTCTGCTTTCTCCAGACTGGACAAGGAAGCAAAAGAAATGGGTCTGGCAGTGAACGAGGGCAAGACGAAATATCTCCTGTCATCAAACAAACAGTCGTCGCACTCGCGACTTGGCACCCACGTCACTGTTGACAGTCATAACTTTGAAGTTGTAGATAATTTCGTCTATCTTGGAACCAGCGTAAACACCACCAACAATGTCAGCCTAGAAATCCAACGCAGGATAACTCTTGCAACAGGTGCTACTTCGGACTAAGTAGGCAATTGAGAAGCAAAGTCCTCTCTCGACAAACAAAAACCAAACTCTATAAGTCACTCATTATTCCCGTCCTACTGTATGGTGCAGAGGCTTGGACGATGACAACAACCGATGAGTTGACGTTGCGAGTTTTCGAGAGAAAGGTTCTGCGAAAGATTTATGGTCCTTTGCGCGTTGGCCACGGCGAATATCGCATTCGATGGAACGATGAGCTGTACGAGATATACGACGACATTGACATAGTTCAGCGAATTAAAAGACAGCGGCTACGCTGGCTAGGACATGTTGTCCGGATGGATGAAAACACTCCAGCTCTGAAAGTATTCGACGCAGTACCCACCGCGGGAAGCAGAGGAAGAGGAAGACCTCCACTCCGTTGGAAGGACCAAGTAGAGAAGGACCTGGCCTCGCTTGGAATATCCAATTGGCGCCACGTAGCGAAGAGAAGAAACGACTGGCGCGCTGTTGTTGACTCGGCTATAATCGCGTAAGCGGTGTCTACGCCAGTAAAGAAGAAGAAGAAAAGATTACGGAATTCTTCTACATGCACTGCCGTTATGCCGCCATGGCTGTATGCCGACTTCCGTTCGTTAAAGAAGGTTTATTAACTTAAATATGTTACACTAATGATTTGAAGCATTTTGATATCGATTGCTTAATGTGTATATACAAGAAAACCGACTTTATACCTAAATATAAGATTACGGAATTCTTCTAAATGCACTGCCGTTATGCCGCTTTATATCAACTTCGATACGTTAAAGAAGGTTAATTAAATTAAATATGTTAAACTAATGATTTGAAGCATTTCGATATCGATTGCTAAATGAGTATATACAACAAAATCGACTTTATACCTAAGTATAAGATTACGGAATTCTTCCAATTGCACTGCCGTTATACCGTTATGGCTTTATGTAAACTTCAGTAAGATAAAGAAGTTAATTAATTAAAATATGTTAAACTAATGATTTAAAGCATTTCGTTATCGATTGCTAATGTGTATATTTAAGAAAATCGTCTTTATACATAAATTTAAGATTACGGAATTCTTCTAAATGCACTGCCGTTATACCGCCATGGCCTTATATCAACTTCAATACGTTAAAGAAGGTTAATTAAGTCAAATATGTTAAACTAATGATTTGAAGCATTTCCATATCGATTGCTAAATGAGTATATACAAAAAAATCGACTTTTTACCTAAATATAAGTTTACGGAATTCTTCCAAATGCACGGCCGTTATACTGTTAAGGCTTTATGTAAACTGCAGTAAGATAAAGAAGGTTTATTAACTTAAATATGCTTAACCTTTTATTTGAAGCATTTCGATATCGATTGCTAAATGTGTATATACAACAAAATCGACTTTATACCTAAATATAAGATTACGGAATTCTTCCAAATGCACTGCCGTTATACCGCTAAAGCTCTTTGTTAACTTCAGTAAGATAAATAAGGTTTATTAACATAAATATGTTAAACTAAAGAGTTGAAGAATCTCGATATCGATTGCTAAATGCGTATATACAACAAAATCGACATTATACCTAATTATAAGATTACGGAATTCTTCCAAATGCGCTGCCGTTATACCGTTATGGCTTTGTGTAAACTTCAGTAAGATAAAGAAGTTAATTAACTAAAATATGTTAAACTAATGAATTGAAGCATTTCGTTATCGATTGCTAAACGTGTATATACAAGAAAATCGACTTTATACCTAAATATAAGGATACGGAATTCTTCTATATGCACTGCCGTTATGCCGCCATGGCTTTATATCAACTTCAATACGTTAAAAAAGGTTAATTAACTTAAATATGTTAAACTAATGATTTGAAGCATTTCGATATCGATTGCTAATGTGAATATACAAGAAAATCGACTTTATACCTAAATATAAGATTACGGAATTCTTCTAAATGCACTGCCGTTATGCCGCTTTATATCAACTTCGATACGTTAAAGAAGGTTAATTAAATTAAATATGTTAAACTAATGATTTGAAGCATTTCGATATCGATTGCTAAATGAGTATATACAACAAAATTGACTTTTTACCTAAATATAAGATTACGGAATTCTTCCAATTGCACTGCCGTTATACCGTTATGGCTTTATGTAAACTTCAGTAAGATAAAGAAGTTAATTAATTAAAATATGTTAAACTAATGATTTAAAGCATTTCGTTATCGATTGCTAATGTGTATATTTAAGAAAATCGTCTTTATACATAAATTTAAGATTACGGAATTCTTCTAAATGCACTGCCGTTATACCGCCATGGCCTTATATCAACTTCAATACGTTAAAGAAGGTTAATTAAGTCAAATATGTTAAACTAATGATTTGAAGCATTTCGTTATCGATTGCTAATGTGAATATACAAGAAAATCGACTTTATACCTAAATATGAGATTACGGAATTCTTCTAAATGCACTGCCGTTATGCCGCCATGGCTTTATATCAACTTCAATACGTTAGAGAAGGTTAATTAACTTAAATATGTTAAACTAATGATTTGAAGCATTTCGATATCGATTGCTAAATGAGTATATACAACAAAATCGACTTTTTACCTAAATATAAGTTTACAGAATTCTTCCAAATGCACTGCCTCTATACCGTTATGGCTTTATGTAAACGTCAGTAAGATAAAGAAGTTAATTAACTTAAATATGTTAAACTAATGATTTGAAGCATTTCGTTATCGATTGCTAATTTATATATACAAGAAAATCGACTTTATACCTAATATAAGATTACGGAATTCTTTTAAATGCACTGGCGTTATACCGTTATGGCTTTATGTAAACTTCAGTAAGATAAAGAAGGTTAACTAACTTAAATATGTTAAACTAATGATTTTAAGCATTTCGTTATCGATTGCTAATGTGTATATCCAAGAAAATCGACTTTATACCTAAATATAAGATTACGGAATTCTTCTAAATGCGCTGCCGTTATGCCGCCATGGCTTTATATTGACTTCGATACTTTAAAGAAGGTTATTTAACTTAAATATGTTAAACAAATGATTTGAAGCATTTCGATATCGCTTGCTAAATGAGTATATACAACAAAATCGATTTTTACCTAAATATAAATCTACGGAATTCTTCCAAATGCACGGCCGTTATACCGTTAAGGCTTTATGTAAACTGCAGTAAGATAAAGAAGGTTTATTAACTTAAATATTCTAAACCTGTTACTTGAAGCATTTCGATATCGATTGCAAAAGGTGTATATACAACAAAATCGACTTTATGCCTAAATACGGAATTCTTACAAATGCACTGCCCTTATGGCTTTATGTCAACTTCAGTTCGCTAAAGGAGGTTTATTAATATAAATATGTTAAACCAGTTATCTGAAGCATTTCGATATCGATTGCAAAATGTATATATAAAAGAAAATCGACTTTATACCAAAAAATAAAATTACGGAATTCTTCCAACTGTACTGTCGTTATGCCGCCATGGCTTTATATCACCTTCAATACGTTAAAGAAGGTTAATTATTTTAAATATGTTAACCTAATGAGTTAAAGCATTTCGATATCGATTGCTAATTGTGTAAATACAAGAAAATCGACTTTATACCTAAATATAAAGTTATAACATTACGGAATTCTTCAAAATGCACTGCCGTTATACCGTTATGGCCTTTTGTAATCTCCAGTAAGATAAAGAAGTTAATTAACTTAATATGTTAAACTAATGATTTGAGGCATTTCGATATCGATAGCTAAATGTGTATATAAAAGAAAATCGATTTTATACCTAAATAAAAGATTACGGAATTCTTCTACATGCACTGCCGTTTTTCCGCCATGGCTATATGCCGACTTCCGTTCGTTAAAGAAGGTTTATTAATTTAAATATGTTACACTAATGATTTGAAGCATTTTGATATCGATTGCTTAATGTGTATATACAAGAAAATCGACTTTATACCTAAATATAAGATTACGGAATTCTTCTAAAGGCACTGCCGTTATGTCGCCATGGCCTTATATCAACTTCAATACGTTAAAGAAGGTTAATTAACATAAATATGTTAAACTAATGATTTGAAGCATTTCCATATCGATTGCTAAAAACGTGTATATACAAGAAAATCGACTTTATACCTAAATATAAGGTTACGGAATTCTTCTATATGCACTGCCGTTATGCCGCCATGGCTTTATATCAACTTCAATACGTTAAAAAAGGTTAATTAACTTAAATATGTTAAACTAATGATTTGAAGCATTTCGATATCGATTGCTAAATGAGTATATACAACAAAATCGACTTTTTACCTAAATATAAGTTTACAGAATTCTTTCAAATGCACGGCCGTTATACCGTTATGGCTTTATGTAAACTTCAGTAAGATAAAGAAGTTAATTAACTTAAATATGTTAAACTAATGATTTGAAGCATTTCGTTATCGATTGCTAATGTGTATATACAAGAAAATCGACTTTATACCTAAATATAAGATTACGAAATTCTTCTAAATGCACTGTCGTTATGCCGCTTTATATCAACTTCGATACGTTAAAGAAGGTTAATTAACTTAAATATGTTAAACTAATGATTTGAAGCATTTCGATATCGATTGCTAAATGAGTATATACAACAAAATCGACTTTATACCTAAATATAAGTTTACGGAATTCTTCCAAATGCACGGCCGTTATACCGTTAAGGCTTTTTGTTAACTTCAGTAAGATAAATAAGGTTTATTAACTTAAATATGTTAAACTAATGAGTTGAAGCATTTCGTTATCGATTGCTAATGTGTATATACAACAAAATCGACTTTTTACCTATATATAAGATTACGGAATTCTTCTAAATGCACTGCCGTTATGCCGCTTTATATCAACTTCGATACGTTAAAGAAGGTTAATTAACTTAAATATGTTAAACTAATGATTTGAAGCATTTCGATATCGATTGCTAAATGAGTATATACAACAAAATCGACTTTATACCTAAATATAAGAGGAATTTTTTAATGAGGCTTGGTTTTTTGCAGTTAAGGTATTTTTTTAACTTCAGTAAGGGGTTAAATGGTGTCAAACTTAAAGATGCTTTAACTAAAGCTTTGAACATTTCATATGAATGCTTTTAAACGAAATTTCAAAAAATCGAAATTTTTTTACCTAAAATAAAATTTCGGTTCGGAATTCTTTAAATGCCTGCCGATTTAACCGATGAGGCTTTTCTGACTTGAAGGGTAAAAAAGTTATAACTTGCATATTGGGGGAAACAACCAGAAGCCGTTCGAACGCCCAGCTAAAAAAGTGTTAAAAAAAAATGACTTTATACCTAAATGAAAATTACCGTATTTTCTACAAAGATGCCGTTACGCCGCCATGGTAATGCCGATTTCGATTTGTTAAAAAGGTTTTTACTTAAAAATGTTAAGAATGAAAAGGTTGACATGCGATTTCAAAAGTGGGGTAAAACAACACAAATCGCGTTTAGACCTTAATAGGAAAATTACAAAAATTCATCTCAAAAAAGCACCCGTTTTAAGTTGGCCTTTGTAAACATGCATTTAAGCCTAAAGAATTTTTTGTTAAAGTTTAAAGTTAAACTAAGAAAAAAGCCAGAATATTCCGTTTCGGGTTGCTAAATTTTTACCAAGAAATTTGGGGGTTTCCGGCCTTAATGCTAAAAAGGAAAAATTTTTCCCAATGGCCCCCTGACCCTTAGCCGCCAGGCTTTAAAAGCAACTTATTTTTAAAAAAAAATGTCATGAACTTAATCTAAAGTTTAAATAAAGAAGATTTAAACTTCTCAAATTTTTCGACTGCTAAAAAAGGGGTTTTAACCAAAAAATCACCCAATTAAGTTTACGGAATTCTTCCAAAAGCACGGCCGTTATACCGTTAAGGCTTTATTTTAAACTTCAGTAAGATAAAGAAGGTTAATTAACTTAAATATGTTAAACTAATGATTTAAAGCATTTCGATATCGAATTTCTAAATGCGTAAATACGAGAAAATCGACTTTATACCTAAATATAAAATTTACTTGGGAAATTTTTTTCCCAAAAGCACTGCCGTTACCACCAAGGCTTTATGCCAACTTCAGTAAGCTTTAAAAAAAGGGTTTTTTAACTTAAAAATGTTAAACTAATGATTTGAAGCATTTCGATATCGCTAGCTAAATGAGTATAAAAAACAAAATCGACTTTATACCTAAATAAAAGATTACGGAATTCTTCCAAATGCACTGCCGTTATACCGCCATGGTATTTTGCAATTTCAGATCGATTTAAAAAAGGGTTTTTTTAACTTTTAAAAATGTTAAACTAATGATTAAAGCATCTTTGATTTTCGATTGCTAAAAGTGTATATTTAACAAAATCGACGTTTTGACCTAAATATAAGATTACAGGGAAATTTTTTAAATGCACTGCCGTTATACCGCCAGGCCTTTTGCCAACTTCCCGTAAGATTTAAAAAAGGTTTGTTAACTTAAATATGTTAAACTAATGATTTGAAGAATATTTGATTTTCGATTGCTAAAAGTGTATATACAAGAAAATCGACTTTATACCTTAATATAAGATTTAAAGGAATTTTTCTACATGCACTGCCGTTATGCCGCCATGGCTTTATGCCAACTTCAGTTCGTTAAAGAAAGTTTATTAACTTAAATATGTTAAACTAATGAGTTGAAGCTTCTCAATATCGACTTGCTAAAGGTGTATATACAACAAAATCGACTTTGTACCTAATATAAGTTTACGGAATTCTTCCAAAAGCACTGCCGTTATACCGTTATGGCTTTATGTAAACTTCAGTAAGATAAAGAAGGTTAATTAACTTAAATATGTTAAACTGATTTAAAGCATTTCGCTATCGATTGCTAAATGGGGTATATACGAGAAAGTCGACTTTATACCTAAATATAAGATTACCGAATTTTTCCAAATGCACTGCCGTTATGCCACCATGGCTTTTGCCAATTCCGTTCGTTCAAGAAGGTTTATTAACTTAAAATATGTTAAACTAATGATTAAGCATTTCGATATCTAATTGCTAAATGAGTATATAAAAAAATCGAATTTACCACCTAAATATAAGATTACGGAATTCTTCCAAATGCACTGCCGTTATACCGTTATGGCTTTATGTAACTTCAGTAAGATAAAGAAGTTAATTAATTTAAATATGTTAAACTAATGATTTAAAGCATTTCGTTATCGATTGCTAATGTGTATATTTAAGAAAACCGACTTTTACCTAAATATAAGATTACGGAATTCTTCTAAATGCACTGCCGTTATGCCGTCTATGGGTTTATGCAAATTCAAAGAAGGTTTTTAACTTAAATATGTTAAACTAATGATTTGAAGCATTTCGATATCGATTGCTAATGTGTATATACAAGAAAATCGTCTTTATACCTAAATTTAAGATTACGGAATTCTTCTAAATGCACTGCCGTTATGCCGCCATGGCCTTATATCAACTTCAATACGTTAAAGAAGGTTAATTAAGTTAAATATGTTAAACTAATGATTTGAAGCATTTCCATATCGATTGCTAAATGAGTATATACAACAAAATCGACTTTTTACATAAATATAAGTTTACGGAATTCTTCAAAATGCACGGCCGTTATACCGTTAAGGCTTTATGTAAACTGCAGTAAGATAAAGAAGGTTTATTAACTTAAATATGCTTAACCTGTTATTTGAAGCATTTCGATATCGATTGCTAAATGAGTATATACAACAAAATCGACACAATGAACTGCCGTTATACCGTTAAGGCTTTTTGTTAACTTCAGTAAGATAAATAAGGTTTATTAACATAAATATGTTAAACTAATGAGTTGAAGCATCTCGATATCGATTGCTAAATGCGTATATACAACAAAATCGATATTATACCTAAATATAAGATTACGGAGTTCTTCCAAATGCGCTGCCGTTATACCGTTATGGCTTTATGTAAACTTCAGTAAGATAAAGAAGTTAATTAACTTGAATATGTTAAACTAATGAAATGACGCATTTCGTTATCGATTGCTAATGTGTATTACGAAATTCTTCTAAATGCACTGCCGTTATGCCGCCATGGCCTTATATCGACTTCATAACGTTAAAGAAGTTTAATTAAGTTAAATATGTTAAACTAATAATTTGAAGCATTTCCATATCGATTGCTAAATGAGTATATACAACAAAACCGACTTTTTACATAAATATAAGTTTACGGAATTCTTCAAAATGCACGGCCGTTATACCGTTAAGGCTTTATGTAAACTGCAGTAAGATAAAGACGTTAATTAACTTAAATATGTTAAACTAATGATTTGAAGCATTTCGTTATCGATTGCTAATGTGTATATACAAGAAAATCGACTTTATACCTAAATATAAGATAACGAAATTCTTCTAAATGCACTGTCGTTATGCCGCTTTATATCAACTTCGATACGTTAAAGAAGGATAATTAACTTAAATATGTTAAACTAATGATTTGAAGCATTTCGATATCGATTGCTAAATGAGTATATACAACAAAATCGACTTTATACCTAAATATAAGTTTACGGAATTCTTCCAAATGCACGGCCGTTATACCGTTAAGGCTTTTTGTTAACTTCAGTAAGATAAATAACGTTTATTAACTTAAATATGTTAAACTAATGAGTTAAAGCATTTCGTTATCGATTGCTAATGTGTATATACAAGAAAATCGACTTTATACCTAAATATAAGATTACGGAATTCTTCTAAATGCACTGCCGTTATGCCGCTTTATATCAACTTCGATACGTTAAAGAAGGTTAATTAACTTAAATACGTTAAACTAATGATTTGAAGCATTTCGATATCGATTGCTAAATAAGTATATACAACAAAATCGACTTTTTACCTGAATATAAGTTTACAGAATTCTTCCAAATGCACGGCCGTTATACCGTAAAGGCTTTTTGTTAACTTCAGTAAGATAAATAAGGTTTATTAACTTAAATATGTTAAACTAATGTGTTGAAGCATTTCGATATCGATTGCTAAATGTGTATATACAAGAAAATCGAATTTATACCTAAATATAAGATTACGGAATTCTTCTACATGCACTGCCGTTATGCCGCCATGGCTTTATGTTAACTTCAGTTCGTTAAAGAAGTTAATTAACTTAAATATGTAAAACTAATGATTTGAAGCATTTCGTTATCGATTGCTAATGTATATATACAAGAAAATCGACTTTATACCTAAATATAAGATTAGGGAATTCTTCTAAATGCACTGCCGTTATGCCGCTTTATATCAACTTCGATACGTTAAAGAAGGTTAATTAACTTAAATATGTTAAAGTAATGATTTGAAGCATTTCGATATCGATTGCTAAATGAGTATATACAACAAAATCGACTTTATACCTAAATATAAGATAACGGAATTCTTCCAAATGCACTGGCGTTATACCGTTATGATTTTATGTAAACTTCAGTAAGCTAAAGAAGGTTAATTAACTTAAATATGTTAAACTAATGATTTGAAGCATTTCGTTATCGATTGCTAATGTGTATATCCAAGAAAATCGACTTTATACCTAAATATAAGATTACGGAATTCTTCTAAATGCACTGCCGTTATGCCGACATGGCTTTATATCAACTTCAATACGTTAAGTAAGGTTAATTAACTTAAATATGTTAAACTAATGATTTGAAGCATTTCGATATCGCTTGCTAAATGAGTATATACAACAAAATCGATTTTTACCTAAATATAAATCTACGGAATTCTTTCAAATGCACGGCCGTTATACCGTTAAGGCTTTTTGTAAACTTCAGTAAGACAAAGAAGGTTTATTAACTTAAATATGCTAAACTTGTTACTTGAAGCATTTCGATATCGATTGAAAAATGTGTATATACAACAAAATCGACTTTATGCCTAAATACGGAATTCTTACAAATGCACTGCCCTTATGGCTTTATGTCAACTTCAGTTTGCTAAAGGAGGTTTATTAATATAAATATGTTAAACCAGTTATCTGAAGCATTTCGATATCGATTGCAAAATGTATATATACAAGAAAATCGACTTTATACCAAAAAATAAAATTACGGAATTCTTCCACCTGTACTGTCGTTATGCCGCCATGGCTTTATATCACCTTCAATACGTTAAAGAAGGTTAATTATTTTAAATATGTTAAGCTAATGAGTTGAAGCATTTCGATATCGATTGATAGATGTGTAAATACAAGAAAATCGACTTTATACCTAAATATAAAGTTATAACATTACGGAATTCTGCTAAATGCACTGCCGTTATACCGTTATGGCCTTATGTTATCTCCAGTAAGATAAAGAAGTTAATTAACTTAATATGTTAAACTAATGATTTGAAGCCTTTCGATATTGATAGCTAAATGTGTATATAAAAGAAAATCGATTTTATACCTAAATAAAAGATTACGGAATTCTTCTACATGCACTGCCGTTATGCCGCCATGGCTGTATGCCGACTTCCGTTCGTTAAAGAAGGTTTATTAACTTAAATATGTTACACTAATGATTTGAAGCATTTTGATATCGATTGCTTAATGTGTATATACAAGAAAATCGACTTTATACCTAAATATAACATTACGGAATTCTTCTAAATGCACTGCCGTTATGCCGCTTTATATCAACTTCGATACGTTAAAGAAGGTTAATTAAATTAAATATGTTAAACTAATGATTTGAAGCATTTCGATATCGATTGCTAAATGAGTATATACAACAAAATCGACTTTATACCTAAGTATAAGATTACGGAATTCTTCCAATTGCACTGCCGTTATACCGTTATGGCTTTATGTAAACTTCAGTAAGATTTAAAAAAGGGTTTAAATTTAATTAAAAAATGTTAAACTAATGATTTAAAGCATTTCGATTTTCGATTGCTAATGTGTATATTTTAAAAAAATCGACTTTATACATAAATATTTAAAATTACGGAATTCTTCTAAATGCACTGCCGTTATGCCGGGCCCTTTTATCAACTTCAATACGTTAAAGAAGGTTAATTAAATCAAATATGTTAAACTAATGATTTGAAGCATTTCCATATCGATTGCTAAATGAGTATATACAAAAAAATCGACTTTTTACCTAAATATAAGATTTTCGGAATTCTTCCAAATTTCACGGCCGTTATACCGTTAAGGCTTTATGTAAACTGCAGTAAGATAAAGAAGGGTTTTTTTAATTAAAAAATGTTAAACCCAATGATTTAAAGCATTTCGATTTTCGATTGCTAAAAGTGTATATTTTAAAAAAATCGACTTTATACATAAATATTTAAAATTACGGAATTCTTCCAAATGCACTGCCGTTATACCGCCAAAGCCTTTATTAACTTCAATAAGATTTAAAAAAGGTTTTAAATTTAAAATAAATATGTTAAACTAAAGAGTTTTAAGAATCTTTGATATCGATAGCTAAATGCGTATATACAACAAAATCGACATTTTTACCTAAATTATAAGATTACGGAATTCTTCCAAATGCACTGCCGTTATACCGTTATGGCTTTATGTAAACTTCAGTAAGATAAAGAAGGGTTTAAATTTAAATAAAATATGTTAAACTAATGAATTTTAAGCATTTCGATTTTCGATTGCTAAACGTGTATATACAACAAAATCGACTTTATACCTAAATATAAGGGTACGGAATTCTTCTATATGCACTGCCGTTATGCCGCCATGGCTTTATATCAACTTCAATACGTTAAAAAAGGTTAATTAACTTAAATATGTTAAACTAATGATTTGATGCATTTCGATATCGATTGCTAATGTGAATATACAAGAAAATCGACTTTATACCTAAATATAAGATTACGGAATTCTTCTAAATGCACTGCCGTTATGCCGCTTTATATCAACTTCGATACGTTAAAGAAGGTTAATTAAATTAAATATGTTAAACTAATGATTTGAAGCATTTCGATATCGATTGCTAAATGAGTATATACAACAAAATTGACTTTTTACGTAAATATAAGATTACGGAATTCTTCCAATTGCACTGCCGTTATACCGTTATGGCTTTATGTAAACTTCAGTAAGATAAAGAAGTTAATTAATTAAAATATGTTAAACTAATGATTTAAAGCATTTCGTTATCGATTGCTAATGTGTATATTTAAGAAAATCGTCTTTATACATAAATTTAAGATTACGGAATTCTTCTAAATGCACTGCCGTTATACCGCCATGGCCTTATATCAACTTCAATACGTTAAAGAAGGTTAATTAAGTCAAATATGTTAAACTAATGATTTGAAGCATTTCGTTATCGATTGCTAATGTGAATATACAAGAAAATCGACTTTATACCTAAATATGAGATTACGGAATTCTTCTAAATGCACTGCCGTTATGCCGCCATGGCTTTATATCAACTTCAATACGTTAGAGAAGGTTAATTAACTTAAATATGTTAAACTAATGATTTAAAGCATTTCGTTATCGATTGCTAAATGAGTATATACAACAAAATCGACTTTTTACCTAAATATAAGTTTACAGAATTCTTCCAAATGCACTGCCTCTATACCGTTATGGCTTTATGTAAACTTCAGTAAGATAAAGGAGTTAATTAATTTAAATATGTTAAACTAATGATTTGAAGCATTTCGTTATCGATTGCTAATGTGTATATTTAAGAAAATCGACTTTATACCTAAATATAAGATTACAGAATTCTTCCAAATGCACTGCCGTTATGCCGCCATGGCTTTATGCCAACTTCCGCTCGTTAAAGAAGGTTTGTTAACTTAAATATGTTAAACTAATGATTTGGAGCATTTCGTTATCGATTGCTAATGTATATATACAAGAAAATCGACTTTATACATAAATTTAAGATTACGGGATTCTTCTAAATGCACTGCCGTTATGTCGCCATGGCCTTATATCAACTTCAATACGTTAAAGAAGGTTAATTAACTTAAATATGTTAAACTAATGATTTGAAGGATTTCCATATCGATTGCTAAATGAGTATATACAACAAAATTGACTTTTTACCTAAATATAAGTTTACGGAATTCTTCCAAATGCACTGCCCTTATACCGTTAAAGCGTTTTGTTAACTTCAGTAAGATAAAGAAGTTAATTAACTTAAATATGTTAAACTAATGATTTGAAGCATTTCGTTATCGATTGCTAATGTGTATATACAAGAAAATCGACTTTATACCTAAATATAAGATTACGAAATTCTTCTAAATGCACTGTCGTTATGCCGCTTTATATCAACTTCGATACGTTAAAGAAGGTTAATTAACTTAAATATGTTAAACTAATGATTTGAAGCATTTCGATATCGATTGCTAATGTGTATATACAAGAAAATCGACTTTATACCTAAATATAAGGTTACGGAATTCTTCTATATACACTGCCGTTATGCCGCCATGGCTTTATAACAACTTCAATACGTTAAAGAAGGTTAATTAACTTAAATACGTTAAACTAATGATTTGAAGCATTTCGATATCGATTGCTAATGTGTATATACAAGAAAATCGACTTTATACCTAAATATAAGGTTACGGAATTCTTCTATATACACTGCCGTTATGCCGCCATGGCTTTATAACAACTTCAATACGTTAAAGAAGGTTAATTAACTTAAATATGTTAAACTAATGATTTGAAGGATTTCCATATCGATTGCTAAATGAGTATATACAACAAAACTGACTTTTTACCTAAATATAAGTTTACGGAATTCTTCCAAATGCACTGCCCTTATACCGTTAAAGCGTTTTGTTAACTTCAGTAAGATAAAGAAGTTAATTAACTTAAATATGTTAAACTAATGATTTGAAGCATTTCGTTATCGATTGCTAATGTGTATATACAAGAAATTCGACTTTATACCTAAATATAAGGTTACGGAATTCTTCTATATACACTGCCGTTATGCCGCTTGGCTTTATATCAACTTCAATACGTTAAAGAAGGTTAATTAACTTATATACGTTAAACTAATGATTTGAAGCATTTCGATATCGATTGCTAATGTGTATATACAAGAAAATCGACTTTATACCTAAATATAAGGTTACGGAATTCTTCTATATACACTGCCGTTATGCCGCCATGGCTTTATATCAACTTCAATACGTTAAAGAAGGTTAATTAACTTAAATACGTTAAACTAATGATTTGAAGCATTTCAAAATCGATTGCTAATGTGTATATACAAGAAAATCGACTTTATACCTAAATATAAGGTTACGAAATTCTTCTATGTACACTGCCGTTATGCCGCCATGGCTTTATATCAACTTCAATACGTTAAAGAAGGTTAATTAACTTAAATATGTTAAACTAATGATTTAAAGCCTATCGATATAGATTGCTAAATGAGTATATACATATATACACTGCCGTTATGCCGCCATGGCTTTATATCAACTTCAATACGTTAAAGAAGGTTAATTAACTTAAATACGTTAAACTAATGATTTGAAGCATTTCGATATCGATTGCTAATGTGTATATACAAGAAAATCGACTTTATACCTAAATATAAGGTTACGGAATTCTTCTATATACACTGCCGTTATGCCGCCATGGCTTTATAACAACTTCAATACGTTAAAGAAGGTTAATTAACTTAAATACGTTAAACTAATGATTTGAAGCATTTCGATATCGATTGCTAATGTGTATATACAAGAATATCGACTTATACCTAAATATAAGGTTACGGAATTCTTCTATATACACTGCCGTTATGCCGCCATGGCTTTATATCAACTTCAATACGTTAAAGAAGGTTAATTAACTTAAATATGTTAAACTAATGATTTCAAGCATTTCGATATCGATTACTAAATGAGTATATACAACAAAATCGACTTTTTACCTGAATATAAGTTTACAGAATTCTTCCAAATGCACGGCCGTTATACCGTAAAGGCTTTTTGTTAACTTCAGTAAGATAAATAAGGTTTATTAACTTAAATATGTTAAACTAATGAGTTGAAGCATCTCGATATCGATTGCTAAATGCGTATATACAACAAAATCGACTGTATACCTAAATAAAAGATTAGGGAATTCTTCCAAATGCACTGCCTCTATACCGTTATGGCTTTATGTAAACTTCAGTAAGATAAGGAAGTTAATTAACTTAAATATGTTAAACTAATGATTTGAAGCATTTCGTTATCGATTGCTAATGTATATATACAAGAAAATCGACTTTATACCTAAATATAAGATTACGGAATTCTTCTAAATGCACTGCCGTTATGCCGCCATGGCTTTATGCCAACTTCCGCTCGTCAAAGAAGGTTTGTTAACTTAAATATGTTAAACTAATGATTTGAAGCATTTTGTTATCGATTGCTAATGTGTATATAGAAGAAAATCGACTTTATACATAAATTTAAGATTACGGATTCTTCTAAATGCACTGCCGTTATGCCGCCATGGCCTTATATCAACTTCAATACGTTAAAGAAGGTTAATTAACTTAAATATGTTAAACTAATGATTTGAAGCATTTCCATATCGATTGCTAAATGAGTATATACAACAAAATTGACTTTTTACCTAAATATAAGTTTACGGAATTCTTCCAAATGCACTGCCGTTATACCGTTAAAGCTTTTTGTTAACTTCAGTAAGATAAATAAGGTTTATTAACTTAAATATGTTAAACTAATGAGTTGAAGCATCTCGATATCGATTGCTAAATGCGTATATACAACAAAATCGACATTATGCCTAAATATAAGATTAGGGAATTCTTCCAAATGCGCTGCCGTTATACCGTTATGGCTTTATGTAAACTTCAGTAAGATAAAGAAGTTAATTAACTTAAATATGTTAAACTAATGATTTGAAGCATTTCGTTATCGATTGCTAATGTGTATATTTAAGAAAATCGACTTTATACCTAAATATAAGATTACAGAATTCTTCCAAATGCACTGCCGTTATGCCGCCATGGCTTTATGCCAACTTCCGCTCGTTAAAGAAGGTTTGTTAACTTAAATATGTTAAACTAATGATTTGGAGCATTTCGTTATCGATTGCTAATGTATATATACAAGAAAATCGACTTTATACATAAATTTAAGATTACGGGATTCTTCTAAATGCACTGCCGTTATGTCGCCATGGCCTTATATCAACTTCAATACGTTAAAGAAGGTTAATTAACTTAAATATGTTAAACTAATGATTTGAAGGATTTCCATATCGATTGCTAAATGAGTATATACAACAAAATTGACTTTTTACCTAAATATAAGTTTACGGAATTCTTCCAAATGCACTGCCCTTATACCGTTAAAGCGTTTTGTTAACTTCAGTAAGATAAAGAAGTTAATTAACTTAAATATGTTAAACTAATGATTTGAAGCATTTCGTTATCGATTGCTAATGTGTATATACAAGAAAATCGACTTTATACCTAAATATAAGATTACGAAATTCTTCTAAATGCACTGTCGTTATGCCGCTTTATATCAACTTCGATACGTTAAAGAAGGTTAATTAACTTAAATATGTTAAACTAATGATTTGAAGCATTTCGATATCGATTGCTAATGTGTATATACAAGAAAATCGACTTTATACCTAAATATAAGGTTACGGAATTCTTCTATATACACTGCCGTTATGCCGCCATGGCTTTATAACAACTTCAATACGTTAAAGAAGGTTAATTAACTTAAATACGTTAAACTAATGATTTGAAGCATTTCGATATCGATTGCTAATGTGTATATACAAGAAAATCGACTTTATACCTAAATATAAGGTTACGGAATTCTTCTATATACACTGCCGTTATGCCGCCATGGCTTTATAACAACTTCAATACGTTAAAGAAGGTTAATTAACTTAAATATGTTAAACTAATGATTTGAAGGATTTCCATATCGATTGCTAAATGAGTATATACAACAAAACTGACTTTTTACCTAAATATAAGTTTACGGAATTCTTCCAAATGCACTGCCCTTATACCGTTAAAGCGTTTTGTTAACTTCAGTAAGATAAAGAAGTTAATTAACTTAAATATGTTAAACTAATGATTTGAAGCATTTCGTTATCGATTGCTAATGTGTATATACAAGAAAATTTGACTTTATACCTAAATATAAGGTTACGGAATTCTTCTATATACACTGCCGTTATGCCGCTTGGCTTTATATCAACTTCAATACGTTAAAGAAGGTTAATTAACTTAAATACGTTAAACTAATGATTTGAAGCATTTCGATATCGATTGCTAATGTGTATATACAAGAAAATCGACTTTATACCTAAATATAAGGTTACGGAATTCTTCTATATACACTGCCGTTATGCCGCCATGGCTTTATATCAACTTCAATACGTTAAAGAAGGTTAATTAACTTAAATACGTTAAACTAATGATTTGAAGCATTTCAAAATCGATTGCTAATGTGTATATACAAGAAAATCGACTTTATACCTAAATATAAGGTTACGAAATTCTTCTATATACACTGCCGTTATGCCGCCATGGCTTTATATCAACTTCAATACGTTAAAGAAGGTTAATTAACTTAAATATGTTAAACTAATGATTTAAAGCCTATCGATATAGATTGCTAAATGAGTATATACATATATACACTGCCGTTATGCCGCCATGGCTTTATATCAACTTCAATACGTTAAAGAAGGTTAATTAACTTAAATACGTTAAACTAATGATTTGAAGCATTTCGATATCGATTGCTAATGTGTATATACAAGAAAATCGACTTTATACCTAAATATAAGGTTACGGAATTCTTCTATATACACTGCCGTTATGCCGCCATGGCTTTATAACAACTTCAATACGTTAAAGAAGGTTAATTAACTTAAATACGTTAAACTAATGATTTGAAGCATTTCGATATCGATTGCTAATGTGTATATACAAGAATATCGACTTATACCTAAATATAAGGTAACGGAATTCTTCTATATACACTGCCGTTATGCCGCCATGGCTTTATATCAACTTCAATACGTTAAAGAAGGTTAATTAACTTAAATATGTTAAACTAATGATTTCAAGCATTTCGATATCGATTACTAAATGAGTATATACAACAAAATCGACTTTTTACCTGAATATAAGTTTACAGAATTCTTCCAAATGCACGGCCGTTATACCGTAAAGGCTTTTTGTTAACTTCAGTAAGATAAATAAGGTTTATTAACTTAAATATGTTAAACTAATGAGTTGAAGCATCTCGATATCGATTGCTAAATGCGTATATACAACAAAATCGACTGTATACCTAAATAAAAGATTAGGGAATTCTTCCAAATGCACTGCCTCTATACCGTTATGGCTTTATGTAAACTTCAGTAAGATAAGGAAGTTAATTAACTTAAATATGTTAAACTAATGATTTGAAGCATTTCGTTATCGATTGCTAATGTATATATACAAGAAAATCGACTTTATACCTAAATATAAGATTACGGAATTCTTCTAAATGCACTGCCGTTATGCCGCCATGGCTTTATGCCAACTTCCGCTCGTCAAAGAAGGTTTGTTAACTTAAATATGTTAAACTAATGATTTGAAGCATTTTGTTATCGATTGCTAATGTGTATATAGAAGAAAATCGACTTTATACATAAATTTAAGATTACGGAGTTCTTCTAAATGTACTGCCGTTATGCCGCCATGGCCTTATATCAACTTCAATACGTTAAAGAAGGTCAATTAACTTAAATATGTTAAACTAATGATTTGAAGCATTTCCATATCGATTGCTAAATGAGTATATACAACAAAATTGACTTTTTACCTAAATATAAGTTTACGGAATTCTTCCAAATGCACTGCCGTTATACCGTTAAAGCTTTTTGTTAACTTCAGTAAGATAAATAAGGTTTATTTACATAAATATGTTAAACTAATGAGTTGAAGCATCTCGATATCGATTGCTAAATGCGTATATGCAACAAAATCGACATTATGCCTAAATATAAGATTAGGGAATTCTTCCAAATGCGCTGCCGTTATACCGTTATGGCTTTATGTAAACTTCAGTAAGATAAAGAAGTTAATTAACTTAAATATGTTAAACTAATGATTTGAAGCATTTCGTTATCGATTGCTAATGTGTATATACAAGAAATTTGACTTTATACCTAAATATAAGGTTACGGAATTCTTCTATATGCACTGCCGTTATGCCGCCACGGCTTTATATCAACTTCAATACGTTAAAGAAGGTTAATTAACTTAAATACGTTAAACTAATGAATTGAAGCATTTCGTTATCGATTGCTAAACGTGTATATACAAGAAAATCGACTTTATACCTAAATATAAGGTTACGGAATTCTTCTATATGCACTGCCGTTATGCCGCCATGGCTTTATATCAACTTCAATACGTTAAAAAAGGTTAATTAACTTAAATATGTTAAACTAATGATTTGAAGCATTTCGATATCGATTGCTAAATGAGTATATACAACAAAATCGACTTTTTACCTAAATATAAGTTTACAGAATTCTTTCAAATGCACGGCCGTTATACCGTTATGGCTTTATGTAAACTTCAGTAAGATAAAGAAGTTAATTAACTTAAATATGTTAAACTAATGATTTGAAGCATTTCGTTATCGATTGCTAATGTGTATATACAAGAAAATCGACTTTATACCTAAATATAAGATTACGAAATTCTTCTAAATGCACTGTCGTTATGCCGCTTTATATCAACTTCGATACGTTAAAGAAGGTTAATTAACTTAAATATGTTAAACTAATGATTTGAAGCATTTCGATATCGATTGCTAAATGAGTATATACAACAAAATCGACTTTATACCTAAATATAAGTTTACGGAATTCTTCCAAATGCACGGCCGTTATACCGTTAAGGCTTTTTGTTAACTTCAGTAAGATAAATAAGGTTTATTAACTTAAATATGTTAAACTAATGAGTTGAAGCATTTCGTTATCGATTGCTAATGTGTATATACAAGAAAATCGACTTTATACCTATATATAAGATTACGGAATTCTTCTAAATGCACTGCCGTTATGCCGCTTTATATCAACTTCGATACGTTAAAGAAGGTCAATTAACTTAAATATGTTAAACTAATGATTTGAAGCATTTCGATATCGATTGCTAAATGAGTATATAGTTACAACAAAATCGACTTTATACCTAAATATAAGTTTACGGAATTCTTCCAAATGCACGGCCGTTATACCGTTAAGGCTTTTTGTTAACTTCAGTAAGATAAATAAGGTTTATTAACTTAAATATGTTAAACTAATGAGTTGAAGCATTTCGTTATCGATTGCTAATGTGTATATACAAGAAAATCGACTTTATACCTATATATAAGATTACGGAATTCTTCTAAATGCACTGCCGTTATGCCGCTTTATATCAACTTCGATACGTTAAAGAAGGTCAATTAACTTAAATATGTTAAACTAATGGTTTGAAGCATTTCGATATCGAATGCTAAATGCGTAAATACAATAAAATCGACTTTATACCTAAATATAAAATTATAACATTACGGAATTCTTCTAAATGCACTGCCGTTAAACCGTTAAGGCTTTATGTAGACTTCAGTAAGCTAAAAAATGTTTATTAACTTAATATGTTAAACTAATGATTTGAAGCATTTCGATATCGCTAGCTAAATGTGTATAAAAAAGAAAATCGACTTTATACCTAAATAAAAGATTACGGCATTCTTCTACATGCACTGCCGTTATGCCGCCATGAGTATATGCCGATTTCAGATCGTTAAAGAAGGTTTATTAACTTAAATATGTTAAGCTAATGAAACGAAGCATCTCGATATCGATTTCTAAATGTGTGTATACAAAAAAATCGACGTTAGACCTTAATATAAGATTACAGAATTCTTTCAAATGCACTGCCGTTATACCGTTAGGCCTTTTTGTAAACTTCATTAAGATAAAGAAGGTTTGTTAACTTAAATATGTTAAACTAATGATACGAAGAATATCGTTATCGATTGCTAAATGTGTATATACAAGACAATCGACTTTATACCTTAATATAAGATAACGGAATTTTTCTACATGCACTGCCGTTATGCCGCCATGGCTTTATGCCAACTTCAGTTCGTTAAAGAAAGTTTATTAACTTAAATATGTTAAACTAATGAGTTGAAGCTTCTCAATATCGACTGCTAAAGGTGTATATACAACAAAATCGACTTTGTACCTAATACAAGTTTACGGAATTCTTCCAAAAGCACTGCCGTTATACCGTTATGGCTTTATGTAAACTTCAGTAAGATAAAGAAGGTTAATTAACTTAAATATGTTAAACTAATGATTTAAAGCATTTCGCTATCGATTGCTAAATGAGTATATACGAGAAAGTCGACTTTATACCTAAATATAAGATTACTGAATTTTTCCAAATGCACTGCCGTTATGCCACCATGGCTTTATGCCAACTTCCGTTCGTTAAAGAAGGTTTATTAACTTAAATATGTTAAACTAATGATTTGAAGCATTTCGATATCGATTGCTAAATGAGTATATACAACAAAATCGACTTTATACCTAAATTATAAGATTACGGAATTCTTCTAAATGCACTGCCGTTATGACCGTTCATGGCTTTATATACAACTTCAATACGATAAAGAAGTTAATTAAGTTTAAATATGTTAAACTAATGATTTGAAGCATTTCGTATATCGATTGCTAATTGATATTTAAACAAAATCGACTTTTTACATAAATATAAGTATTACGGAATTCTTCTAAATGCACTGCCGTTATGCCGCCATGGCTTTATGCCAACTTCCATAACGTTAAAGAAGGTTTATTAACTTAAATATGTTAAACTAATATTTGAAGCATTTCGATATCGATTGCTAAATGAGTATATACAACAAAATCGACTTTTACTAAATTTAAGTTACGGAATTCTTCAAATGCACGCCGTTATCCGTTGCCTTTATGTAACTTCAGTAAGATAAAGAAGGTTAATTAACTTAAATATGTTAAACTAATGATTTGAAGCATTTCGATATCGATTGCTAAATGAGTATATACAACAAAATCGACTTTTTACCTAAATATAAGTTTACGGAATTCTTCAAAATGCACGGCCGTTATACCGTTATGGCTTTATGTAAACTTCAGTAAGATAAAGAAGTTAATTAACTTAAATATGTTAAACTAATGATTTGAAGCATTTCGTTATCGATTGCTAATGTGTATATACAAAAAATCGATTACTAAATGCACTGATGCTATGCCGTTATGGCTTTATATCAACTTCATAACGTTAAAGAAGGTTAATTAACTTAAATATGTTAAACTAATGATTTGAAGCATTTCGATATCGATTGCTAAATGAGTATATACAACAAAATCGACTTTATACCTAAATATAAGTTTACGGAATTCTTCCAAATGCACGGCCGTTATACCGTTAAGGCTTTATGTAAACTTCAGTAAGATAAAGAAGGTTTATTAACTTAAATATGTTAAACTAATGAGTTGAAGCATTTCGATATCGATTGCTAAATGTGTATATACAAAAAATCGACTTTATACCTATATATAAGATTACGGAATTCTTCTAAATGCACTGCCGTTATACCGTAGGCTTTATGTAACTTCAGTAAGTTAAAGAAGGTTAATTAACTTAAATATGTTAAACTAATGATTTGAAGCATTTCGATATCGATTGCTAAATGAGTATATACAAGAAAATCGACTTTATACCTAAATATAAGATTACGGAATTCTTCCAAATGCACTGCCGTTATACCGTTATGGCTTTATGTAAACTTCAGTAAGATAAAGAAGTTAATTAATTTAAATATGTTAAACTAATGATTTAAAGCATTTCGTTATCGATTGCTAATGTGTATATTTAAGAAAACCGACTTTATACCTAAATATAAGATTACGGAATTCTTCTAAATGCACTGCCGTTATGCCGCCATGGGTTTATGCCAACTTCCATTCGTTAAAGAAGGTTTGTTAACTTAAATATGTTAAACTAATGATTTGAAGCATTTCGATATCGATTGCTAATGTGTATATACAAGAAAATCGTCTTTATACCTAAATTTAAGATTACGGAATTCTTCTAAATGCACTGCCGTTATGCCGCCATGGCCTTATATCAACTTCAATACGTTAAAGAAGGTTAATTAAGTTAAATATGTTAAACTAATGATTTGAAGCATTTCCATATCGATTGCTAAATGAGTATATACAACAAAATCGACTTTTTACATAAATATAAGTTTACGGAATTCTTCAAAATGCACGGCCGTTATACCGTTAAGGCTTTATGTAAACTGCAGTAAGATAAAGAAGGTTTATTAACTTAAATATGCTTAACCTGTTATTTGAAGCATTTCGATATCGATTGCTAAATGAGTATATACAACAAAATGGACACAATGCACTGATGTTATACCGTTAAGGCTTTTTGTTAACTTCAGTAAGATAAATAAGGTTTATTAACATAAATAGGTTAAACTAATGAGTTGAAGCATCTCGATATCGATTGCTAAATGCGTATATACAACAAAATCGATATTATACCTAAATATAAGATTACGGAGTTCTTCCAAATGCGCTGCCGTTATACCGTTATGGCTTTATGTAAACTTCAGTAAGATAAAGAAGTTAATTAACTTGAATATGTTAAACTAATGAAATGACGCATTTCGTTATCGATTGCTAATGTGTATTACGGAATTCTTCTAAATGCACTGCCGTTATGCCGCCATGGCCTTATATCAACTTCATAACGTTAAAGAAGGTTAATTAAGTTAAATATGTTAAACTAATAATTTGAAGCATTTCCATATCGATTGCTAAATGAGTATATACAACAAAATCGACTTTTTACATAAATATAAGTTTACGGAATTCTTCAAAATGCACGGCCGTTATACCGTTAAGGCTTTATGTAAACTGCAGTAAGATAAAGAAGTTAATTAACTTAAATATGTTAAACTAATGATTTGAAGCATTTCGATATCGATTGCTAAATGAGTATATACAACAAAATCGACTTTTTACCTAAATATAAGTTTACAGAATTCTTTCAAATGCACGGCCGTTATACCGTTATGTCTTTATGTAAACTTCAGTAAGATAAAGAAGTTAATTAACTTAAATATGTTAAACTAATGATTTGAAGCATTTCGTTATCGATTGCTAATGTGTATATACAAGAAAATCGACTTTTTACCTAAATATAAGATAACGAAATTCTTCTAAATGCACTGTCGTTATGCCGCTTTATATCAACTTCGATACGTTAAAGAAGGATAATTAACTTAAATATGTTAAACTAATGATTTGAAGCATTTCGATATCGATTGCTAAATGAGTATATACAACAAAATCGACTTTATACCTAAATATAAATTTACGGAATTCTTCCAAATGCACGGCCGTTATACCGTTAAGGCTTTTTGTTAACTTGAGCAAGATAAATAAGGTTTATTAACTTAAATATGTTAAACTAATGGTTTAAAGCATTTCGATATCGATTGCTAAATGTGTAAATACAATAAAATCGACTTTATACCTAAATATAAAATTATAACATTACGGAATTCTTCTAAATGCACTGCCGTTATACCGTTAAGGCTTTATGTAGACTTCAGTAAGCTAAAAAATGTTTATTAACTTAATATGTTAAACTAATGATTTGAAGCATTTCGATATCGCTAGCTAAATGTGTATAAAAAAGAAAATCGACTTTATACCTAAATAAAAGATTACGGAATTCTTCTACATGCACTGCCGTTATGCCGCCATGGGTATATGCCGATTTCAGATCGTTAAAGAAGGTTTATTAACTTAAATATGTTAAGCTAATGAATCGAAGCACCTCGATATCGATTTCTAAATGTGTGTATACAACAAAATCGACGTTATACCTTAATATAAGATTACAGAATTCTTCCAAATGCACTGCCGTTATACCGTTATGGCTTTATGTAAACTTCAGTAAGATAAAGAAGGTTTGTTAACTTAAATATGTTAAACTAATGATATGAAGAATATCGTTATCGATTGCTAAATGTGTATATACAAGACAATCGACTTTATACCTAAATATAAGATAACGGAATTCTTCCACATGCACTGCCGTTATGCCACCATGGCCTTATGCCAACTTCCGTTCGTTAAAGAAGGTTTATTAACTTAAATATGTTAAACTAATGATTTGAAGCCTTTCGATATAGATTGCTAAATGAGTATATACAACAAAATCGACTTTATACCTAAATATAAGATTACGGAATTCTTCCAAATGCACTGCCGTTATGCCGCTATGGCTTTATGTTAACTTCAGTTCGTTAAAGAAGGTTTATTAACTTAAATATGTTAAACAAGTTATTTGAAGCATTTCGATATCAATTGCTAAATGTGTATATACAAGAAAATCGACTTTATACCTAAATATAAGATTACGAAATTCTTCTAAATGCACTGCCGTTATGCCGCCATGGATTCATATAAACTTTAATACGTTAAAGAAGGTCAATTAACTTAAATATGTTAAACTAATGAATTGAAGCATTTCGATATCGATTGCTAAGTGAGTATATACAACAAAATCGACTGTATACCTAAATATAAGATTACGGAATTCTTCCAAATGCATTGCCGTTATACCGCTATGGCTTTATGTAAACTTCAGTAAGATAAAGAAGGTTTATTAACTAAAATATGTTAAACTAATGATTTGAAGCATTTCGTTATCGATTGCTAATGTGTATATACAAGAAAATCGACTTTATACCTAAATATAAGATTACCGAATTCTTCTAAATGCACTGCCGTTATGCCGCCATGGCTTTATGCCAACTTCCGTTCGTTAAAGAAGGTTTATTAACTTAAATATGTTAAACTAATGATTTGAAGCATTTCGATATCTATTGCTAAATGTGTGTATGCAAGAAAATCGACTTTATGCCTAAATATAAAATTATAACATTACGGAATTCTTCTAAATGCACTGCCGTTATGGCTTTATGTTAACTTCAGTTCGTTAAAGAAGGTTTATTAACTTAAATATGTTAAGCTAATAAGTTGAAGCATCTCGATATCGATTGCTAAATGTGCATATACAACAAAATCGACGTTATACCTAAATATAAGATTACGGAACTCTTCCAAATGCACTGCCGTTATACCGTTATGGCTTTATGTAAACTTCAGTAAGATAAAGAAGTTAATTAACTTAAATATGTTAAACTAATGATTTGAAGCATTTTGTTATCGATTGCTAAATGTGTTTATACAAGACAATCGAATTTATACCTAAATATAAGATAACGGAATTCTTCTACATGCACTGCCGTTATGCCGCCATGGCCTTATGCCAACTTCCGTTCGTTAAAGAAGGTTAATTAACTTAAATATATTAAACTAATGATTTGGAGCATTTCGATATCGATTGCTAAATGAGTATATACAACAAAATCGACTTTATACCTAAATATAAGATTACGGAATTCTTCCAAATGCACTGCCGTTATACCGTTTTGGCTTTATGTAAACTTCAGTAAGACAAAGAAGTTAATTAACTTAAATATGTTAAACTAATGATTTGAAGCATTTTGTTATCGATTGCTAATGTGTATATACAAGAAAATCGATTTTATACCTAAATATAAGATTACGGAATTCTTCTAAATGCACTGCCGTTATCCGTCATGGCTTTATGCCAACTTCCGTTCGTTAAAGAAGGTTTATTAACTTAAATATGTTAAACTTATGATTTGAAGCATTTCGATATCGATTGCTAAATGTGTATATACAAGAAAATCTTCTTTATGCCTAAATATAAAATTATAACATTACGGAATTCTTCTAAATGCACTGCCGTTATGGCTTTATGTTAACTTCAGTTCGTTAAAGAAGGTTAATTAACTTAAATATGTTAAACTTATGACTTGAAGCATTTCGCTACCGATTGCTAAATGTGTATATACAAGAAAGTCGACTTTATACCTAAATATAAGATAACGGAATTCTTCTGCATGCACTGCCGTTATGCCGCCATGGCTTTATGTTAACTTCAGTGCGTAAAAGAAGCTTTATTAACTTAAATATGTTAAACTAATGATTTGAAGCATTTCGATATCGATTGCTAAATGAGTATATACAACAAAATCGACGTTATACCTAAATATAAGATTACGGAATTCTTCCAAATGCACTGCCGTTATACCGTTATGGCTTTATGTAAACTTCAGTAAGATAAAGAAGGTTTGTTAACTTAAATATGTTAAACTAATGATATGAAGAATTTCGTTATCGATTGCTAAATGTGTATATACAAGACAATCGACTTTATACCTAAATATAAGATAACGGAATTCTTCTACATGCACTGCCGTTATGCCGCCATGGCCTTATGCCAACTTCCGATCGTTAAAGAAGGTTAATTAACTTAAATATGTTAAACTAATGATTTGAAGCATTTCGATATCGATTGCTAAATGAGTATATACAAAAAAACCGACTTTATACCTAAATATAAGATTACGGAATTCTTCCAAATGCACTGCCGTTATACCGTTATGGCTTTATGTAAACTTCAGTAAGATAAAGAAGTTAATTAACTTAAATATGTTAAACTAATGATTTGAAGCATTTCGCTATCGATTGCTAAATGTGTATATACAAGAAAGTCGACTTTATACCTAAATATAAGATAACGGAATTCTTCTACATGCACTGTCGTTATGCCGCCATGGCTTTATGCCAACTCCAGTTCGTTAAAGAAAGTTTATTAACTTAAATATTTTAAACTAATGAGTTGAAGCATCTCAATATCGATTGCTAAAGGTGTATATATAACAAAATCGACTTTAAACCTAATATAAGATTACGGAATTCTTCCAAATGCACTGCCGTTATACCGTTTTGGCTTTATGTAAACTTCAGTAAGACAAAGAAGTTAATTAACTTAAATATGTTAAACTAATGATTTGAAGCATTTCGATATCGATTGCTAAATGAGTATATACAAAAAAACCGACTTTATACCTAAATATAAGATTACGGAATTCTTCCAAATGCACTGCCGTTATACCGTTATGGCTTTATGTAAACTTCAGTAAGATAAAGAAGTTAATTAACTTAAATATGTTAAACTTATGACTTGAAGCATTTCGCTACCGATTGCTAAATGTGTATATACAAGAAAGTCGACTTTATACCTAAATATAAGATAACGGAATTCTTCTGCATGCACTGCCGTTATGCCGCCATGGCTTTATGTTAACTTCAGTGCGTAAAAGAAGCTTTATTAACTTAAATATGTTAAACTAATGATTTGAAGCATTTCGATATCGATTGCTAAATGAGTATATACAACAAAATCGACGTTATACCTAAATATAAGATTACGGAATTCTTCCAAATGCACTGCCGTTATACCGTTATGGCTTTATGTAAACTTCAGTAAGATAAAGAAGGTTTGTTAACTTAAATATGTTAAACTAATGATATGAAGAATTTCGTTATCGATTGCTAATGTGTATATACAGGAAAATCGATTTTATACCTAAATATAAGATTACGGAATTCTTCTAAATGCACTGCCGTTATCCGTCATGGCTTTATGCCAACTTCCGTTCGTTAAAGAAGGTTTATTAACTTAAATATGTTAAACTTATGATTTGAAGCATTTCGATATCGATTGCTAAATGTGTATATACAAGAAAATCTTCTTTATGCCTAAATATAAAATAATAACATTACGGAATTCTTCTAAATGCACTGCCGTTATGGCTTTATGTTAACTTCAATTCGTTAAAGAAGGTTATATAACTTAAATATGTTAAACTTATGACTTGAAGCATTTCGCTATCGATTGCTAAATGTGTATATACAAGAAAGTCGACTTTATACCTAAATATAAGATAACGGAATTCTTCTACATGCACTGTCGTTATGCCGCCATGGCTTTATGCCAACTCCAGTTCGTTAAAGAAAGTTTATTAACTTAAATATTTTAAACTAATGAGTTGAAGCATCTCAATATCGATTGCTAAAGGTGTATATATAACAAAATCGACTTTAAACCTAATATAAATTTACGGAATTCTTCCAAATGCACTGCCGTTATACCGTTGTGGCTTTATGTAAACTTCAGTAAGATTAAGAAGTTAATTAATTTAAATATGTTAAACTCATGATATGAAGAATTTCGTTATCGATTGCTAAATGTGTATATACAAGACAATCGACTTTATACCTAAGTATAAGATAACGGAATTCTTCTACATGCACGGCCGTTATGCCGCCATGGCTATAAACCGACTTCAGATCGTTAAAGAAGGTTTACACTTAAATATGTTAAACTAATGATTTGAAGCATTTTATTAGCGATTGCTAAATGTGTATATACAAGAAAATCGACTATATACCTAAATATAAGATTACGAAATTCTTCTAAATGCACTGCCGTTATCCGTCATGGCTTTATGCCAACTTCCGTTCGTTAAAGAAGGTTTATTAACTTAAATATGTTAAACTTATGATTTGAAGCATTTCGATATCGATTGCTAAATGTGTATATACAAGAAAATCTTCTTTATGCCTAAATATAAAATAATAACATTACGGAATTCTTCTAAATGCACTGCCGTTATGGCTTTATGTTAACTTCAGTGCGTAAAAGAAGCTTTATTAACTTAAATATGTTAAACTAATGATTTGAAGCATTTTGATATCGATTGCTAAATGAGTATATACAACAAAATCGACGTTATACCTAAATATAAGATTACGGAATTCTTCCAAATGCACTGCCGTTATACCGTTATGGCTTTATGTAAACTTCAGTAAGATAAAGAAGGTTTATTAACTTAAATATGTTCAACTAATGATTTAAAGCTTTTCGTTATCGATTGCTAAATGTGTTTATACAAGAAAGTAGGCTTTATACCTAAATATAAGATTTCGGAATTCTTCCAAATGCACTGCCGTTATGCCGCCATTGCTTTGGGCTAACTTACGATCGTTAAAGAAGGTTTATTAACTTAAATATGTTAAACTAATGATTTGAAGCATTTTATTAGCGATTGCTAAATGTGTATATACAAGAAAATCGACTATATACCTAAATATAAGATTACGAAATTCTTCTGCATGCACTGCCGTTATGCCGCCATGGCTTTATGTTAACTTCAGTGCGTAAAAGAAGCTTTATTAACTTAAATATGTTAAACTAATGAATTGAAGCATTTCGATATCGATTGCTAAATGAGTATATACAACAAAATAGACTGTATACCTAAATATAAGATTACGGAATTCTTCCAAATGCACTGCCGTTATGCCGTTATGGCTTTATGTAAACTTCAGTAAGATAAAGAAAGTAAAATAACGTAGATATGTTAAACTAATGATTTGAAGCTTTTAATTAGCGATTGCTAAATGTGTATATACAAGAAAATCGACAATATACCTAAATATAAGTTTACGGAATTCTTCTGCATGCACTGCCGTTATGCCGCCATGGCTTTATGTTAACTTCAGTGCGTAAAAGAAGCTTTATTAACTTAAATATGTTAAACTAATGATTTGAAGCATTTCGATACCGATTGCTAAATGAGTATATACAACAAAATCGACTTTCTACCTAAATATAAGTTTACGGAATTCTTCCAAATGCACGGAACAGCATTTCGATATCGATTGCTATATGAGTATATACAACAAAATCGACTTTATACCTAACATAAGTTTACGGAATTCTTCCAGATGTACTGCCGTTATACCGTTATGGCTTTATGTAAACTTCAGTAAGATAAAGAAGGTTAAATAACTTAAATATGTTAAACTAATGATTTGAAGCATTTAATTAGCGATTGCTAAATGTGTATGTATAAGAAAATCGACTATATACCTAAATATAAGATTACGGAATTCTTCTGCATGCATTGCCGTTATGCCGCCATGGCTTTATGTTAACTTCAGTGCGTAAAAGAAGCTTTATTAACTTAAATATCTTAAACTAATGAATTGAAGCATTTCGATATCGATTGCTAAATGAGTATATATAACAAAATCGACTGTATACCTAAATATAAGATTACGAAATTCTTCCAAATGCACTGCCGTTATACCGTTATGGCTTTATGTAAACTTCAGTAAGATTAAGAAGTTAATTAATTTAAATATGTTAAACTCATGATATGAAGAATTTCGTTATCGATTGCTAAATGTGTATATACAAGACAATCGACTTTATACCTAAGTATAAGATAACGGAATTCTTCTACATGTACGGCCGTTATGCCGCCATGGCTATAAACCGACTTCAGATCGTTAAAGAAGGTTTACACTTAAATATGTTAAACTAATGATTTGAAGCATTTTATTAGCGATTGCTAAATGTGTATATACAAGAAAATCGACTATATACCTAAATATAAGTTTACGGAATTCTTCCAAATGCACTGTCGTTATACCGTTGTGGCTTTATGTAAACTTCAGTAAGATAAAGAAGGTTAAATAACTTAAATATGTTAAACTAATGATTTGAAGCATTTAATTAGCGATTGCTAAATGAGTATATACAAGAAAATCGACTATATACCTAAATATAAGATTACGGAATTCTTCTGCATGCACTGCCGTTATGCCGCCATGGCTTTATGTTAACTTCAGCGCGTAAAAGAAGCTTTATTAACTTAAATATGTTAAACTAATGAATTGAAGCATTTCGATATCGATTGCTAAATGAGTATATACAACAAAATCGACTTTTTACCTAAATATAAGTTTACAGAATTCTTCCAAATGCACGGCCGTTATACCGTTAAAGCTTTTTGTTTACTTCAGTAAGATAAATAAAGTTTATTAACTTAAATATGTTAAACTAATGGTTTGAAGCATTTCGATATCGATTGCTAAATGTGTAAATACAATAAGATCGACATTATACCTAAATATAAAATTATAACATTACGGAATTCTTCTAAATGCACTGCCGTTATACCGTTAAGGCTTTATGTAGACTTCAGTAAGCTATAAAATGTTTATTAACTTAATATGTTTAACTAATGATTTGAAGCATTTTGATATCGCTAGCTAAATGTGTATAAAAAAGAAAATCGACTTTATACCTAAATAAAAGATTACGGAATTCTTCTACATGCACTGCCGTTATGCACCCATGGGTATATGCCGACTTCAGATCGTTAAAGAAGGTTTATTAACTTAAATATGTTAAGCTAATGAAACGAAGCATCTCGATATCGATTTCTAAATGTGTGTTTACAACAAAATCGACGTTATACCTAAATATAAGATTACAGGATTCTTCCAAATGCACTGCCGTTATACCGTTATGGCTTTATGTAAACTTCAGTAAGATAAAGAAGGTTTGTTAACTTAAATATGTTAAACTAATGATATGAAGAATATCGTTATCGATTGCTAAATATGTATATACAAGACAATCGACTTTATACCTAAATATAAGATAAAGGAATTCTTGTACATGCACTGCCGTAATGCCGCCATGGCTTTATGCCAACTTCAGTTCGTTAAAGAAAGTTTATTATCTTAAATATGTTAAACTAATGAGTTGAAGCTTCTCAATATCGACTGCTAAAGGTGTATATACAACAAAATCGACTTTATACCTAATATAAGTTTACGGAATTCTTCCAAAAGCACTGCCGTTATACCGTTATGGCTTTATGTAAACTTCAGTAAGATAAAGAAGGTTAATTAACTTAAATATGTTAAACTAATGATTTAAAGCATTTCGCTATCGATTGCTAAATGTGTATATACAAGAAAGTCGACTTTATACCTAAATATAAGATTACTGAATTTTTCCAAATGCACTGCCGTTATGCCGCCATGGCCTTATGCCAACTTCCGTTCGTTAAAGAAGGTTTATTAACTTAAATATGTTAAACTAATGATTTGAAGCCTTTCGATATAGATTGCTAAATGAGTATATACAATAAAATCGACTTTATACCTAAATATAAGATTACGGAATTCTTCCATATGCACTGCCGTTATGCCGTTATGGCTTTATGTTAACTTCAGTTCGTTAAAGAAGGTTTATTAACTTAAATATGTTAAACAAGTTATTTGAAGCATTTCGATATCGATTGCTAAATGTGTATATACAAGAAAATCGACTTTATACCTAAATATAAGATTACGGAATTCTTCTAAGTGCACTGCCGTTATGCCGCCATGGCTTTATATCAACTTTAATACGTTAAAGAAGGTCAATTAACTTAAATATGTTAAACTAATGAATTGAAGCATTTCGATATAGATTGCTTAATGAGTATATACAACAAAATCGACTGTATACCTAAATATAAGATTACGGGATTCTTCCAAATGCATTGCCGTTATACCGCCATGGCTTTATGTAAACTTCAGTAAGATAAAGAAGTTAATTAACTTAAATATGTTAAACAAGTTATTTGAAGCATTTCGATATCGATTGCTAAATGTGTATATACAAGAAAATTGACTTTATACCTAAATATAAGATTACGGAATTCTTCTAAATGCACTGCCGTTATGCCGCCATGGCTTTATGCCAACTCCAGTTCGCTAAAGAAAGTTTATTAACTTAAATATGTTAAACTAATGAATTGAAGCATTTCGATATAGGTTGCTAAATGAGTATATACAACAAAATCGACTGTATACCTAAATATAAGATTACGGAATTCTTCCAAATGCATTGCCGTTATACCGCTATGGCTTTATGTAAACTTCAGTAAGATAAAGAAGTTAATTAACTTAAATATGTTAAACTTATGATTTGAAGCATTTTGTTATCGATTACTAAATATGTGTATGCAAGAAAATCGACTTTATGCCTAAATATAAAATTATAACATTACGGAATTCTTCTAAATGCACTGCCGTTATGGCTTTATTTAACTTCACTTCGTTAAAGAAGGTTTATTAACTTAAATATGTTAAACTAATGATTTGAAGCATTTCGGTATCGATTTCTAAATGAGTATATACAACAAAATCGACGTTATACCTAAATATAAGATTACGGAATTCTTCCAAAGGCACTGCCGTTATACCGTTATGGCTTTATGTAAACTTCAGTAAGATAAAGAAGGTTTGTTAACTTAAATATGTTAAACTAATGATATGGAGAATTTCGTTATCGGTTGCTAAATGTGTATATACAAGACAATCGACTTTATACCTAAATATAAGATAACGGAATTCTTCTACATGCACTGCCGTTATGGCGCCATGGCCTTATGCCAACTTCCGTTCGTTAAAGAAGGTTAATTAACTTAAATATGTTAAACTAATGATTTGGAGCATTTCGATATCGATTTCTAAATGAGTATATACAAAAAAATCGACTTTACACCTAAATATAAGATTACGGAATTCTTCCAAATGCACTGCCGTTATACCGTTATGGCTTTATGTAAACTTCGGTAAGATAAAGAATTTAATTAACTTAAATATGTTAAACTAATGATTTGAAGCATTTTGTTATCGATTGCTAATGTGTATATACAAGAAAAACGACTTTATACCTAAATATAAGATTACGGAATTCTTCTAAATGCACTGCGGTTATCCGTCATGGCTTTACGCCAACTTCCGTTCGTTAAAGAAGGTTTATTAACTTAAATATGTTAAACTTATGATTTGAAGCATTTCGATATCGATTGATAAGTGTGTATATACAAGAAAATCTTCTTTATGCCTAAATATAAAGTTATAACATTACGGAATTCTTCTAAATGCACTGCCGTTATGGCTTTATGTTAACTTCAGTTCGTTAAAGAAGGTTTATTAACTTAAATATGTTAAACTTATGACTTGAAGCATTTCGCTATCGATTGCTAAATGTGTATATACAAGAAAGTCGACTTTATACCTAAATATAAGATAACGGAATTCTTCTACATGCACTGTCGTTACGCCGCCATGGCTTTATGCCAACTCCAGTTCGTTAAAGAAAGTTTATTAACTTAAATATGTTAAACTAATGAGTTGAAGCATCTCAATATCGATTGCTAAACGTGTATATACAACAAAATCGACTTTGAACCTAATATAAGTTTACGTAATTCTTCCAAATGCACTGCCGCTAAATCTTTATGGTTTTATGTAAACTTCAGTAAGATAAAGAAGGTTTATTAACTTAAATATGTTCAACTAATGATTTAAAGCTTTTCGTTATCGATTGCTAAATGTGTTTATACAAGAAAGTAGACTTTATACCTAAATATAAGATTTCGGAATTCTTCCAAATGCACTGCCGTTATGCCGCCATGGCTTTGGGCCAACTTACGTTCGTTAAAGAAGGTTTATTAACTTAAATATGTTAAACTAATGATTTGAAGCATTTTATTAGCGATTGCTAAATGTGTATATACAAGAAAATCGACTATATACCTAAATATAAGATTACGAAATTCTTCTGCATGCACTGCCGTTATTCCGCCATGGCTTTATGTTAACTTCAGTGCGTAAAAGAAGCTTTATTAACTTAAATATGTTAAACTAATGAATTGAAGCATTTCGATATCGATTGCTAAATGAGTATATACAACAAAATAGACTGTATACCTAAATATAAGATTACGGAATTCTTCCAAATGCACTGCCGTTATACCGTTATGGCTTTATGTAAACTTCAGTAAGATAAAGAAGGTTAAATAACTTAAATATGTTAAACTAATGATTTGAAGCATTTAATTAGCGATTGCTAAATGTGTATATAGAAGAAAATCGACTATATACCTAAGTATAAGATTACGGAATTCTTCTAAATGCACTGCCGTTATGCCGCCATGGCTTTATGTTAACTTCAGTGCGTAAAAGAAGCTTTATTAACTTAAATATGTTAATCTAATGAATTGAAGCATTTCGATATCGATTGCTAAATGAGTATATACAACAAAATCGACTGTATACCTAAATATAAGATTACGGAATTCTTCCAAATGCATTGCCGTTATACCGCCATGGCTTTATGTAAACTTCAGTAAGATAAAGAAGTTAATTAACTTAAATATGTTAAACAAGTTATTTGAAGCATTTCGATATCGATTGCTAAATGTGTATATACAACAAAATCGACTTTATACCTAATATAAATTTACGGAATTCTTCCAAATGTACTGCTGTTATATCGTTATGGCTTTATGTAAACTTCAGTAAGATAAAGAAGGTTAAATAACTCAAATATGTTAAACTAATGATTTGAAGCATTTAATTAGCGATTGCTAAATGTGTATATACAAGAAAATCGACTATATACCTAAATATAAGATTACGGAATTCTTCTGCATGCACTGCCGTTATGCCGCCATGGCTTTATGTTAACTTCAGTGCGTAAAAGAAGCTTTATTAACTTAAATATGTTAAACTAATGAATTGAAGCATTTCGATATCGATTGCTAAATGAGTATATACAACAAAATCGACTGTATACCTAAATATAAGATTACGGAATTCTTCCAAATGCACTGCCGTTATACCGTTATGGCTTTATGTAAACTTCAGTAAGATAAAGAAGGTTAAATAACTCAAATATGTTAAACTAATGATTTGAAGCATTTAATTAGCGATTGCTAAATGTGTATATACAAGAAAATCGACTATATACCTAAATATAAGATTACGGAATTCTTCTAAATGCACTGCCGTTATGCCGCCATGGCTTTATGTAAACTTCAGTCGTAAAGAAGTTTATTAACTTAAATATGTTAAACTAATGAATTGAAGCATTTCGATATCGATTGCTAAATGAGTATATACAACAAAATCGACTGTATACCTAAATATAAGATTACGGAATTCTTCTAAATGCACTGCCGTTATGCCGCCATGGCTTTATGTCAACTTCAGTTCGTTAAAGAAGTTTATTAACTTAAATATGTTAAACTAATGAATTGAAGCATTTCGATATAGGTTGCTAAATGAGTATATACAACAAAATCGACAGTATACCTAATATGAGATTACGGAATTCTTCTGCATGCACTGCCGTTATGCCGCCATGGCTTTGTGTTAACTTCAGCGCGTAAAAGAAGCTATATTAACTTAAATATGTTAAACTAATGAATTGAAGCATTTCGATATCGATTGCTAAATGTATATATACAAGACAATCGACTTTATACGTAAGTAAAAGATAACGGAATTCTTCTACATGCACTGCCGTTATGCCGCCATGGCTATAAACCGACTTCAGATCGTTAAAGAAGGTTTACACTTAAATATGTTAAGCTTATGAGTTGAAGCATCCCGATATCGATTGCTAAATGTGTATATACAACAAAATCGACTTTATACCTAATATAATTTTACGGAATTCTTCCAAATGTACTGCCGTTATACCGTTATGGCTTTATGTAAACTTCAGCAAGATAAAGAAGGTTAAATAACTCAAATATGTTAAACTAATGATTTGAAGCATTTAATTAGCGATTGCTAAATGTGTATATACAAGAAAATCGACTATATACCTAAATATAAGATTACGGAATTCTTCTACATGCACTACCGTTATGCCGCCATGGCTATAAACCGACTTCAGATCGTTAAAGAAGGTTTAAACTTAAATATGTTAAGCTTATGAATTGAAGCATTTTGATATAGGTTGCTAAATGAGTATATACAACAAAATCGACAGTATACCTAAATATAAGATTACGGAATTCTTCTGCATGCACTGCCGTTATGCCGCCATGGCTTTATGTTAACTTCAGTGCGTAAAAGAAGCTTTATTAACTTAAATATGTTAAACTAATGAATTGAAGCATTTCGATATCGTTTGCTAAATGAGTATATACAACAAAATCGACTGTATACCTAAATATAAGATTACGGAATTCTTCTGCATGCACTGCCGTTATACCGTTATGGCTTTATGTAAACTTCAGTAAGATAAAGAAGTTAAATAATTTAAATATGTTAAACTCATGATATGAAGAATTTCGTTATCGATTGCTAAATGTGTATATACAAGACAATCGACTTTATACCTAAATATAAGATAACGGAATTCTTCTACATGCACTACCGTTATGCCGCCATGGCTATAAACCGACTTCAGATCGTTAAAGAAGGTTTAAACTTAAATATGTTAAGCTTATGAGTTGAAGCATCCCGATATCGATTGCTAAATGTGTATATACAACAAAATCGACGTTATACCTAAATATAAGGTTACGGAATTCTTCCAAATGCACTGCCGTTTTACCGTTATGGCTTTATGTAAACTTCAGTAAGATAAAGAAGGTTAAATAACTTAAATATGTTAAACTAATGATTTGAAGCATTTAATTAGCGTTTGCTAAATGTGTATATAGAAGAAAATCGACTATATACCTAAATATAAGATTACGGAATTCTTCTGCATGCACTGCCGTTATGCCGCCATGGCCTTATATCAACTTCAATACGTTAAAGAAGGTCAATTAACTTAAATATGTTAAACTAATGAATTGAAGCATTTCGATATCGATTGCTAAATGAGTATATACAACAAAATCGACTGTATACCTAAATATAAGATTACGAAATTCTTCCAAATGCACTGCCGTTATACCGTTAAAGCTTTATGTAGACTTCAGTAAGCTAAAAAATGTTTATCAACTTAATATGTTAAACTAATGATTTAAAGCATTTTGATATCGATAGCTAAATGTGTATGTACAAGAAAATCGACTTTATACCTAAATAAAAGATTACGGAATTCTTCTTCATGCACTGCCGTTATGCCGCCATGGCTATAAGCCGACTTCAGATCGTTAAAGAAGGTTTACACTTAAATATATTAAGCTTATGAGTTGAAGCATCTCGATATCGAATGCTAAATGTGTATATACAAGAAAGTCGACTGTATACCTAAATATAAGATTACGGAATTCTTCCAAATGCACTGCCGATATACCGTTATGGCTTTATGTAAACTTCAGTAAGATAAAGAAGTTAATTAACTTAAATATGTTAAACTCATGATTTGAAGAATTTCGTTATCTATTGCTAAATGTGTATATACAAGACAATCGACTTTATACCTAAGTATAAGATAACGGAATTCTTCTACATGCACTGCCGTTATGCCGCCATGGCTTTATGCCAACTTCAGTTCGTTGAAGAAAGTTTATTAACTTAAATATGTTAAACTAATGAGTTGAAGCATCTCAATATCGATTGCTAAAGGTGTATATACAACAAAATCGACTTTATACCTAATATAAGTTTACGGAATTCTTCCAAATGCACTGCCGTTATACCGTTATGGCTTTATGTAAACTTCAGTAAGATAAAGAAGGTTAATTAACTTAAATATGTTAAACTAATGATTTGAAGCATTTCGTTATCGATTGCTAAATGTGTATATACAAGAAAGTCGACTGTATACCTAAATATAAGATTACTGATTTCTTCCAAATGCACCGCCGTTATGCCGCCATAGCCTTATGCACACTTCCGTTCGTTAAAGAAGGTTTATTAACTTAAATATGTTAAACTAATGATTTGAAGCATTTCGATATCGATTGCTAAATGAGTATATACAACAAAATCGAAATAAATTTGATTTTCTTGTACGTACACATTTAGCAAGCGATATCGAAATGCTTCAACTCTTTAGTTTAACATATTTTTGTTAATAAACCTTCTTTAACGATCTGAAGTTGGCATATAGCCATGACGGCATAACCGCAGTGCATGTGGAAGAATTCCGTAAACTTATATTTAGGTATAATGTAGATTTTGTTGTATATACACATTTAGCAATCGATATCGAAATGCTTCAAATCATTAGTGTAACATATTTAAGTTAATTAACCTTCTTTAACGTATTGAAGTTGATATAAAGCCATGGCGGCATAACGACAGTACATTTAGAAGAATTCCGTAGTCTTATATTTAGGTATAAAGTCGGTTTTCTTGTATACACACATTTAGCTATCGATATCGAAATGCTTCAAATCATTCGTTTAACATATTTATGTAAATAAACCTTCTTTAACGACCTGAAGTTGGCATATAACCATGACGGCATGACGGCAGTGCATTTAGAAGAATTCCGTAATCTTATATTTAGGCATAAAGTCGATTTTCTTGTATATACACATTTAGCAATCGATAGCGAAATGCTTCAAATCATTAGTTTAACATATTTAAGTTAATCAACCTCCTTTTTCTTACTGAAGTTTACATAAAGCCATAACAGTATAACGGCAGTGCATTTGGAAGAATTCCGTAAACTTATATTTAGGTATAATGTAGATTTTCTTGTATATACACATTTAGCAATCGATATCGAGATGCTTCAAATCATTAGTTTAGCATATTTAAATTAATTAACATTCTTTATCTTACTGAAGTTCACATAATGCCATAACGGCATAACGGCAGTATAAAGTCGATTTTGTTGTATACACACATTTAGCAATCTTATATTTAGGCATAAAGTCGATTTTGTTGTACATACACATTTAGCAATCGATATCGAAATACTTCAAATCATTAGTTTAACATATTTAAGTTAATTAACCTCCTTTTTCTTACTGAAGTTTACATAAAGCCATAACGGTATAACGGCAGTCATTTAATGAATTCCGTACTATATTTAGGTATAAGTAGATTTTGTTGTAAACACATTTAGCACTATCGAATGCTTCAAATCATTAGTTTACATATTTAAGTTAATTAACCTTCTTTATCTTACTGAAGTTACATAAAGCCATAACGGCATAACGGCAGGATATTTATATGAATTCCGTTATCTATATTTAGGTATAAAGTCGATTTTGTTGTACATACACATTTAGCAATCGATATCGAAATGCTTCAAATCATTGGTTTAACATATTAAGTTAATTAACCTTCTTTAACGTAATGAAGGTGATATAAAGCCATGGCGGCATAACGACAGTGCATTTAGAAGAATTCCGTAATCTTATATTTAGGTATAAAGTCGATTTTGTTGTATATACACATTTAGCAATCGATATCGAAATGCTTCAAATCATTAGTTTAACATATTTAAGTTAATTAACCTTCTTTAACGATCTGAAGTTGGCTTAAAGTCATGGCGGCATAACGGGAGTGCATTTAGAAGAATTCCGTAATCTTATATTTAGGTATAAAGTCGATTTTCTTGTATATACACATTTAGCAAGCGATATCGAAATGCTTCAAATCATTAGTTTAACATGTTTAAGTTAGTTAACCTTCTTTAACGTAATGAAGGTGATATAAAGCCATGGCGGCATAACGACAGTGCATTTAGAAGAACTCCGTAATCTCATATTTAGGTATAAAGTCGATTTTGTTGTATATACGCATCTAGCAGTCGATATCGAAGTGCTTCAAATCATTGGTTTAACATATTTAAGTTAATTAACCTTCTTTAACGTATTGAAGTTGATATAAAGCCATTAAGGCATAACGACAGTACATTTAGAAGAATTCCGTAATCTTGTATTTAGGTATAAATCGATTTTGTTGTATATACACAGTTAGCAATCGATATCGAAATGCTTCAAATCATTAGTTTAACATATTTAAGTTAATTTACCTTCTTTATCTTACTGAACTTCACATAATGCCATAACGGTATAACGGCAGCGCATTTGGAAGAATTCCGTAATCTTATGTTTAGGTATAAAGTCGATTTTGTTGTATATACACATTTAGCAAGCGATATCGAAATGCTTCAAATCATTAGTTTAACATATTAAGTTAATAAACGCTTTTTGGCTTACTGAAGTCTACATAAAGCCTTAACGGTATAACGGCAGTGCATTTAGAAGAGTTCCGTAATGTTATAATTTTATATTTAGGTATTAAGTCGATTTTGTTGTATATACACATTAGCAATCGATATCGAAATGCCTCAAATCATTAGTTTAACATGTTTAAGTTAGTTAACCTTCTTTAACGTAATGAAGGTGATATAAAGCCATGGCGGCATAACGACAGTGCATTTAGAAGAACTCCGTAATCTCATATTTAGGTATAAAGTCGATTTTGTTGTATATACGCATCTAGCAGTCGATATCGAAGTGCTTCAAATCATTGGTTTAACATATTTAAGTTAATTAACCTTCTTTAACGTATTGAAGTTGATATAAAGCCATTAAGGCATAACGACAGTACATTTAGAAGAATTCCGTAATCTTGTATTTAGGTATAAATCGATTTTGTTGTATATACACAGTTAGCAATCGATATCGAAATGCTTCAAATCATTAGTTTAACATATTTAAGTTAATTTACCTTCTTTATCTTACTGAACTTCACATAATGCCATAACGGTATAACGGCAGCGCATTTGGAAGAATTCCGTAATCTTATGTTTAGGTATAAAGTCGATTTTGTTGTATATACACATTTAGCAAGCGATATCGAAATGCTTCAAATCATTAGTTTAACATATTAAGTTAATAAAGGCTTTTTAGCTTACTGAAGTCTACATAAAGCCTTAACGGTATAACGGCAGTGCATTTAGAAGAGTTCCGTAATGTTATAATTTTATATTTAGGTACAAAGTCGATTTTCTTGTATATACACATTTAGCGATCGATATCGAAATGCTTCAAATCATTAGTTTAACATATTTAAGTTAATTAACCTTCTTTATCTTACTGAACTTCACATAATGCTATAACGGTATAACGGCAGCGCATTTGGAAGAATTCCGTAATCTTATGTTTAGGTATAAAATCGATTTTCTTGTATATACACATTTAGCAATCGATAACGAGATGCTTCAAATCATTATTTTAACATATTTAAGTTAATAAACCTTCTTTACCGAGCTGAAGTTGGCTTACAGACATGGCGGCATAACGGGAGTGCATTTAGAAGAATTCCGTAATCTTATATTTAGGTATAAAGTCGATTTTCTTGTATATACACATTTAGCAATCGATATCGAGATGCTTCAAATCATTAGTTTAACATATTTAAGTTAATTAACTTTCTTTTTCTTACTGAAGTTTACGTAAAGCCATAACGGTATAACGCTAGTGCATTTGGCGGAATTCCGTAAACCCATATTTAGGTATAATATCGATTTTGTTGTATATACACATTAAGCAATCGATAACGAAATGCTTCACATCATTAGTTTAACATATTTAAGTTAATTAACACTCTGTCTTACTCAAGTCTACATAAAGCCTTAACGGCATAACGGCAGTGCATTTAGAAGAATTCCGTTGTCTTATATTTAGGTATAATGTCGATTTTGTTGTATATACACATTTAGCAATCGATATCGGGATGCTTCAAATCATTGGTTTAACATATTTAAGTTAATTAACCTTCTTTATCTGACTGAAGTTTACGTAAAGCCATAACGGTATAACGCCAGTGCATTTGGAAGAATTCCGTAAACTTATATTTAAGTATAATGTCGATTTTGTTGTATATACACATTGAGCAATCGATATCGCGATGCTTCAAATCATTAGTTTAACATATTTAAGTTAATTAACCTTCTTTGTC
>CM050324.1:10279413-10351413 GCA_027475135.1 Bactrocera correcta | reverse complement strand
TTATAGTTATTTTGAGAATGACTTAGTTTTACTCCTTGTATATGTAGACGATCTACTTATTGCGTCACGTGAAGTGAATATTATTCACAAATTAAAGCAACAACTTTTGAAATATTTTGACATTAAAGCCCTGGGTAGAGCACATTATTGTCTTGGACTAGAGATTAACCAAATGGATGGTAAGATTACTTTAAAGCAAAGCGGCTACATAAAAGCATTATTAAGGAGATTTGGAATGAGTGAGTGCAACCCCGTTGTTACACCTTCAGAGTTAAAGTTAATTCAGTTGAAAATAATTCAATTGATAAACTCTGTCCATATCGTGAATTAATTGGAGCTCTAATGTATGTGTCCATCGCATCAAGGCCAGACATAGCAAACACCGTGTCAAGACTAGCGCAGTTTGTCACGAATCCATTGAAATGTCATTGGAATGCTGCCAAACGTATTTTAAGGTATCTTGCCGGTACTGCCAATAGAAGCTTGCTGTATCAAAAATCCGATTTACAGCTAGTTGGGTACGCTGATGCTGATTGGGCAGGCTGCACAACTGATCGCCATTCCTACACGGGATACGTTTTCTTACTCAGCGGTGCTGCGATTAGCTGGAAGTCACAAAAACAACGCACAGTCGCTCTTTCGTCCACAGAAGCTGAATATGTGAGCTTGGCGGAGTCAGCAAAAGAAGCAGTGTATTTGCGTAGTCTCCTAAATGAGATTGGTTTACAAAAACTCGCTAATGTAATAATTTATGTGGACAACAGAGGTGCGCAGTGGTTGGCTAATGATCCCGTTTTTCATGCGCGTACCAAGCACATTGATATCAAACATCACTTTGTGAGAGAGTGCATTAGCGCAGGGTTATTTTCATTGAGGCACGTATCTTCTCAAGAGATGACTGCGGATGTGATGATGAAACCATTGACGCGAGCAAGCCACGAGAGATGTCTTAACGGACTTGGTTTGTCCACCGAATGACCTGCATATTGAAGGGGCGTGTTGAAGATAGTCGTTTACCTAACACTATGCATGTCATTATATTATTTACGTTATTACATTCTTTACATACTGTCATTCTCACATTTACATGTATAAGTATTAGTTATTACTTTGTTCTTTAATTCTTCTTGTAATATAACATTTTCTTCTGGATTAAAACCTCGTGGAGTGAACATCAACATTTAGTGTGTCTCTAAATATATACTTAATTATCCCTGCAATCCTATCAATATTTAAGTTAATAAACCTTCTTTAACGTATTGAAGGTCATGCAAAGCCATGGCGGCATAACGACAGTACATTTGGAAGAATTCCGTAATCTTATATTTAGGTATAAAGTCGATTTTCTTGTATACACATTCAGCAATCGATACCGAAATGCTTCAAATCATTAGTTTAACAGATTTAAGTTAATTAATCCTCTTTATCTTACTGAAGTCTACAAAAGCCTTAACGGCATAACGGCAGGGCATTTGGAAGAGTTCCGTAATCGTATATTTAGGTATAAAGTCGATTTTGTTGAATATACGCATTTACCAATCGATATCGAAATGCTTCAAATCACTAGTTTAACAGATTTAAGTTAATTAACCCTCTTTATCTTACTGAGGTCTACAAAAGCCTTAACGACATAACAGCAGTGCATTTAGAAGAATTCCGCAATCATATATTTAGGTATAAAATCGATTTTCTTGTATATACTCATTTAGCAATCGATATCGAAATGCTTCAAATCATTAGTTTAACATATTTAAGTTATTTAAGCCTCTTTAGCCTACTGAAGTCTACAATAGCCTTAGCTGCATAAGGGCAGTGTGTTTAGAAGAATTCCGTAATCTTATATTTAGGTATAAAATCGATTTTCTTGTATATACTCATTTAGCAATCGATATCGAAATGCTTCAAATCATTAGTTTAACATATTTAGGTTAATTAACCTTCTTTATCTTACTGAAGTTTACATAAAACCATAGCGGCATAACGGCAGTATATTTGCGTGAATTCCGTGATCTTTTATTTAGGTATAAAATCGAGTTTCTTGTATATACACATTTCGCAATCGATATCGAAATGCTTCAGCTCATTAGTTTAACATATTTAAGTTAATAAACCTTCTTTAACGATCTGAAGTTGGCATATGGCAATGGTGACATAACGGCAGTGCGTGTAGAAGAATTCCGTAATCTTATATTTAGGCATAAAGTCGATTTGCTTGTATATACACATTTAGCTATCGATATCGAAATGCTTCTAAGCATTAGTTTAACATATTAAGTTAATAAACATTTTTTAGCTTACTGAAGTCTGCATAAAGCCATAACGGTATAACGGCAGTGTATTTTGAAGAATTCCGTAATATTATAATTTTATATTAGGTATAAATTCGATTTTCTTGTTTTTATACATTTAGCAATCGATATCGAAATGCTTCAAACCATTAGTTTAACATACTTAAAATAATTAACCTTCTTAAACGTATTGAAGGTGATATAAAGGCATGGCGGCATAACGACAGTACAAGTGGAAGAATTCCATAATTTTAGTTTTTGGTATAAAGTCCACTTTCTTGTATATATACATTTCGCAATCGATATCGAAATGCTTCAGATAACTGGTTTAACACACTTAAATTTATAAACCTCCTTTAGCGAACTGAAGTTGTCATAAAGCTATAAGGGCAGTGCATTTGGAAGTATTCCGTATTTAGGCATAAAGTCGATTTTGTTGTATATGCACATTTTGCAAGCGATATCGAAATGCTTCGAATAAATGGTTTAGCATATTTAAGTTAATTAAACTTCTTTATCTTACTGAAGTTCACATAAAGCCATAACGGCATAACGGCAGTATATTTATATGAATTCCGTTATCTTATATTTAGGTATAAAGGATCTTATATTTAGGTATAAAGGCGATTTTGTTGTACGTACACATTTAGCAATCGATATCGAAATGCTTCAAATCATTAGTTTTAAACCTTCTTTAACGCACTGAAGTCTACATAAAGCCTTAACGGTATAACTGCAGTGCATTTAGAAGAATTCCGTAATTATATAGTTAGGTATAAAGTCGATTTTCTTGTATTTATATATTTAGCCAACGATATCGAAATGCTTGAAATCATTAGTTTAACATATTTAAGTTAATTAACCTTCTTTAACGTATTGAAGTTGATATAAAGCCATGGCGGCATAACGGCAGTGCATTTAGAAGAATTCCGTAATCTTATATTTAGGTATAAAGTCGATTTTCTTGTATATACACATTTAGCAATCGATAACGAAATGCTTCAAATCATTAGTTTTAAACCTTCTTTAACGCACTGAAGTCTACATAAAGCCTTAACGGTATAACTGCAGTGCATTTGGAAGAATTCCGTAATCTTATATTTAGATATAAAGTCGATTTTCTTGTATATACTCATTTAGCAATCGATAACGAAATGCTTGAAATCATTAGTTTAACATATTTAAGTTAATTTACCTTCTTTATCTTACTGAACTTTACATAAAGCCATAACGGTATAATGGCAGTACATTTGGATAAATTCCGTAAACTTATATTTAGGTATAAAGTCGATTTTGTTGTACATACACATTAAGCAGTCGATATCGAGATGCTTCAACTCATTAGTTTAACATATTTAAGTTAATAAACTTTCTTTATCTTACTGAACTTTACATAAAGCCACAACAGTATAATGGCAGTGCATTTGGATAAATTCCGTAAACTTATATTTAGGTATAAAGTTAGCAATCGATAACAAAATGCTTCAAATCATTAGTTTAACATATTTAAGTTAATAAACCTTCTTTAACGAACGGAAGTTGGCATAAAGCCTTAACGGCATAACGGCAGTGCGCTTAGAAGAATTCCGTAATCTTATATTTAGGCATAAATTCGATTTTCTTGTATATACTCATTTAGCAATCGAAATCGAAATGCTTCAAATCATTAGTTTAACATATTTAATTTAATAAAGCTTCTTTAGCGCACTGAAGTTAACATAAAGCCAAGGCGGCATAACGGCAGTGCATGAAGAAGAATTCCGTAATCTTATATTTAGGTATATAGTTGATTTTCTTGCATACACGCATTAAGCAATCGATAACGAAATGCTTCAAATCATTAGTTTAACATATTTAAGTTAATAAACCTTCTTTAACGAACGGAAGTTGGCATAAAGCCTTAACGGCATAACGGCAGTGCGCTTAGAAGAATTCCGTAATCTTATATTTAGTCATAAATTCGATTTTCTTGTATATACTCATTTAGCAATCGAAATCGAAATGCTTTAAATCATTAGTTTAACATATTTAAGTTAATAAAGCTTCTTTAGCGCTCTGAAGTTAACATAAAGCCATGGCGGCATAACGGCAGTGCATTTAGAAGAATTCCGTAATCTTATATTTAGGTATAAAGTCGATTTCTTGTATATACACATTAGCAATCGATAACGAAATGCTGCAAACCATTAGTTTAACATATTTAAAATAATTAACCTTCTTAAACGTATTGAAGGTGATATAAAGGCATGGCGGCATAACGACAGTACAAGTGGAAGAATTCCGTAATTTTAGTTTTTGGTATAAAGTCCACTTTCTTGTATATATACATTTCGCGATCGATATCGAAATGCTTCAGATAACTGGTTTGACACATTTAAATTAATAGACCTCCTTTAGCGAACTGAAGTTGTCATAAAGCCATAAGGGCAGTGCATGTGGAAGAATTCCGTATTTAGGCATAAAGTCGATTTTGTTGTACATACAAATTTTGCAATCGATATCGAAATGCTTCGAATAAATGGTATAGCATATTTAAGTTAATTAAACTTCTTTATCTTACTGAAGTTCACATAAAGCCATAACGGCATAACGGCAGTATATTAATATGAATTCCGTTATCTTATATTTATGTATAAAGGCGATTTTGTTGTACGTACGCATTTAGCAATCGATATCAAAATGCTTCAAATCATTAGTTTTAAACCTTCTTTAACGCACTGAAGTCTACATAAAGCCTTAACGGTATAACTGAAGTGCATTTAGAAGAATTCCGTAATCATATATTTAGGCATAAAGTCGATTTTCTTGTATATACGCATTTAGCAATCGATATCGAGATGCTTCAACTCATTAGTTTAAAATATTTAAGTTAATAAACCTTATTTATCTTACTGAAGTTAACAAAAAGCCTTAACGGTATAACGGCCGTGCATTTGGAAGAATTCCGTAAACTTATATTTAGGTAAAAAGTCGATTTTGTTGTATATACTCATTTAGCAATCGATATCGAAATGCTTCAAATCATTAGTTTAACATATTTATGTTAATTAACCTTCTTTAACGTATTGAAGTTGATATAAAGCCATGGCGGCATAACGGCAGTGCATTTAGAAGAATTCCGTAATCTTATATTTAGGTATAAAGTCGATTTTCTTGTATATACACATTAGCAATCGATAACGAAATGCTTCAAATCATTAGTCTAACATATATAAGTTAATTAACTTCTTTATCTTATTGAAGTTTACATAAAGCCGTAACGTTATAACGGTCGTGCATTTGGAAGAATTCCGTAAACTTATATGTAGGTAAAAAGTAGATTTTGTTGTATATACTCAATTGCAATCGATATCAAAATGCTTCAAATCATTAGTTTAACATATTTATGTTAACAAAGCTTCTTTTACGTACTGAGGTTAACATAAAGCCATGGCGGCATAACGGCAGTGCATGCAGAAGAATTCCGTAATCCTATATTTAGGTATATAGTCGATTTTCTTGTATATACACATTTAGCAAGCGCTAACGAAATGCTTCAAATCATTAGTTTAACATATTTAAGTTATTTAACCTTCTTTATCTTACTGAAGTTAACATAAAGCCATGGCGGCATAACGGCAGTGCATTTGGAAGAATTCGGTAATCTTTTATTTAGGTATAAAGTCGACTTTCTTGTATATACACATCTAGCAATCGATAACGAAATGCTTTAAATCATTAGTTTAACATATTTAAGTTAATAAACCTTCTTTATCTTACTGAAGTTTACATAAAGCCATTGCGGTATAACGGCAGTAAACTTATATTAGGTATAAAGTCGATTTTGTTGTATATACACCTTTAGCACTAGATACTCAGATGCTTCAACTCATTAGTTACACATATTTAAGTTAATAAACTTTCTTTAACGAACTGAAGTTGGCATAAAGCCATGGCGGCATAACGGTAGTGCATGTAGAAGAATTCCGTTATCTTATATTTAAGTATAAAGTCGACTTTCTTGTATATACACATTTAGCAATCGATATCGAAATGCTTCAAGTCATTAGTTTAACATATTTAAGTGAATGAACCTTCTTTATCTTACTGAAGTTAACATAAAGCCTTAACGGTATAACGGCAGTGCATGCAGAAGAATTCCGTAAACTTATATTTAGGTAAAAAGTCGAGTTTGTTGTATTTACACATTTAGCAATCGATATTGAGTTGCTTCAACTCATTAGTTTAATATATTTAAGTTAATAAACTTTCTTTAACGAACTGAAGTTGCTATAAAGCCATGGCGGCATAACGGCAGTGCATGTAGAAGAATTCCGTAATCTTGTATTTAGGTATAAAGTCGATTTTGTTGTATATACACATTTAGCAATCGATATCGAAATGCTTCAAGTCATTAGTTTAACATATTTAAGTGAATGAACCTTCTTTATCTAACTGAAGTTAACATAAAGCCTTAACGGTATAACGGCAGTGCATGCAGAAGAATTCCGTAAACTTATATTTAGGTAAAAAGTCGAGTTTGTTGTATTTACACATTTAGCAATCGATATTGAGTTGCTTCAACTCATTAGTTTAATATATTTAAGTTAATAAACTTTCTTTAACGAACTGAAGTTGGTATAAAGCCATGGCGGCATAACGGCAGTGCATGTAGAAGAATTCCGTAATCTTGTATTTAGGTATAAAGTCGATTTTGTTGTATATACTCATTTAGCAATCGATATCGAAATGCTTCAAATCATTAGTTTAACATATTTAAGTTAATAAACCTTCTTTATCTTACTGAAGATTACATAAAGCCTTAACGGTATAACGGCCGTGCATTTGAAAGAATTCCGTAAACTTATATTTAGGTAAAAAGTCGATTTTGTTATATATACTAATTTAGCAATCGATATCGAAATGCTTCAAATCATTAGTTTAACATATTTAAGTTAATTAACCTTCTTTAACGTATTGAAGTTTATATAAAGGCTTGGCGGCATAACGGCAGTGCATTTGGAAGAATTCCGTAGTCTTATGTTTAGGTATAAAGTCGATTTTCTTGTATATGCACATTAGCAATCGATAACGAAATGCTTCAAATCATAAGTATAACATATATAAGTTAATTAACTTCTTTATCTTACTGAAGTTTACATAAAGCCATAACGGTATAAAGGCAGTGCATTTGGAAGAATTCCGTAATCTTGTATTTAGGTATAAAGTCGATTTTGTTGTATATACTCATTTAGCATTTGATATCGAAATGCTTCAAATCATTAGTTTAACATATTTAAGTTAATAAACCTTCTTTATCTTACTGAAGATTACATAAAGCCTTAACGGTATAACGGCCGTGCATTTGAAAGAATTCCGTAAACTTATATTTAGGTAGAAAGTCGATTTTGTTATATATACTAATTTAGCAATCGATATCGAAATGCTTCAAATCATTAGTTTAACATATTTAAGTTAATTAACCTTCTTTAACGTATTGAAGTTGATATAAAGCCATGGCGGCATAACGGCAGTGCATTTAGAAGTATTCCGTAGTCTTATATTTAAGTACAAAGTCGATTTTCTTGTATATACTCATTTAGCAATCGATATCGAAATGCTTCAATTCATTAGTTTAACATATTTAAGTTAATAAACCTTCTTTATCTTACTGAAGTTTACATAAAGCCATAACGGTATAACCGCCGTGCATTTGGAAGAATTCCGTAAACTTATATTAGGTATAAAGTCGATTTTGTTGTATATACACCTTTAGCAATCGATATTGAGATGCTTCAACTCATTAGTTTAACATATTTAAGTTAATAAACTTTCTTTAACGAACTGAAGCCGGCATAAAGCCATGGCGGCATAACGGCAGTGCAAGTAAAAGAATTCCGTTATCTTATATTTAGGTATAAAGTCGATGTTCTTTTATAGACACATTTAGCAATCGATATCGAAATGCTTCAAATCATTAGTTTAACATATTAAGTTAACAAACCTTCTTTATCTTACTGAAGTTTACATAAAGCCATAACGGTATAACGGCAGTGCATTTGGAAGAATTCCGTTCCCTTATATTTAGGTATAAAGTCAATTTTGTTGCATATACACCTTCAGCAATCGATATTGAGATGCTTCAACTCATAAGTTTAACATATTTAAGTTAATAAACTTTCTTTAACAACTGAAGTTGGCATATAGCCATGACGGCATAACGGCAGTGCATGTAGAAGAATTCCGTTATCTTATATATAGTTATAAAGTCGATTTTCTTGTATGTTCACATTTAGCAATCGATATTGAAATGCTTCAGATCATTAGTTTAACATATTTAAGTTAATTAACTTCTTTATCTTACTGAAGTTAACAAAAAGCCTTAACGGTAAAACGGCCGTGCATTTGGAAGAATTCCGTTATCCTATATTCAGGTATAAAATCGATTTTGTTGTATATACTTATTTAGCAATCGATATCGAAATGCTTCAAATCATTAGTTTAACATATTTAAGTTAATAAACCTTCTTTAACGAACGGAAGTTGGCATGAAGCCATGGCGGCATAACGGCAGTGCATTTGGAAGAATTCAGTAATCTTATATTTAGGTATAAAGTCAACTTTCTTGTATATACACATTTAGCAATCGATAACGAAATGCTTTAAATCATTAGTTTAACATATTTAAGTTAAATAACCTTCTTTATCTTACTGAAGTTTACATAAATCCATAACGGTATAACGGCAGTGCATTTGGAAGAATTCCGTAAACTTATATTGGGTATAAAATCGATTTTGTTGTACATACACCTTTAGCAATCGATATTCAAATGCTTCAACTCATTAGTTTAACATATTTAAGTTAATAGACTTTCTTTAACGAACTGAAGCTGGCATAAAGCCATGGCGGCATAACGGCAGTGCATGTAGAAGAATTCCGTTATCTTATATTTAGGTATAAAGTCGACGTTCTTGTATATACACCTTTAGCAATCGATATCGAAATGCTTCAAATCATTAGTTTAACATATTTAAGTTAATTAACTTCTTTATCTTACTGAAGTTTACATAAAGCCATAACGGTATAACGGCAGTGCATTTGGAAGAATTCCGTAATCTTATATTTAGGTATAAAGTCGATTTTGTTGTATATACGCATTAAGCAATCGATATCGAAAAGCATCAACTCATTAGTTTAACATATTTAAGTTAATAAACCTTATTTATCTTACTGAAGTTAACAAAAAGCCTTAACGGTAGAACGGCCGTGCATTTGGAAGAATTCCGTAATCTTATATTTAGGTATAAAGTCGATTTTGTTGTATATACTCATTTAGCAATCGATATCGAAATGCTTCAAATCATTAGTTTAACATATTTAAGTTAATAAACCTTCTTTAACGAACGGAAGTTGGCATAAAGCCATGGCGGCATAACGGCAGTGCATTTGGAAGAATTCAGTAATCTTATATTTATGTATAAAGACAACTTTCTTGTATATACACATTTAGCAATCGATAACGAAATGCTTTAAATCATTAGTTTAACATATTTAAGTTAAATAACCTTCTTTATCTTACTGAAGTTTACATAAATCCATAACGGTATAACGGCAGTGCATTTGGAAGAATTCCGTAAACTTATATTGGGTATAAAGTCGATTTTGTTGTACATACACCTTTAGCAATCGATATTCAGATTCTTCAACTCATAAGTTTAACATATTTAAGTTAATAAACTTTCTTTAACGAACTGAAGTTGGCACAAAGCCATGGCGGAATAACGGCAGTGCATTTAGAAGAATTGCGTAATCTTATATTTAGGTATAACGTCGATGTTGTTGTATATAAGCATTTAGCAATCGATATCGAGATGCTTCAAATCATTAATTTAACATATTTAAGTTAATAAACCTTCTTTATCTTACTGAAGTTTACATAAAGCCATAACGGTATAACGGCCGTGCATTTGGAAGAATTCCGTAAACTTATATTAGGTGTAAAGTCGATTTTGTTGTATATACACCTTTAGCAATCGATATTGAGATGCTTCAACTCATTAGTTTAACATATTTAAGTTAATAAACTTTCTTTAACGAACTGAAGTTGGCATAAAGCCATGGCAGCATAACGGCAGTGCAAGTAGAAGAATTCCGTTATCTTATATTTAGGTATAAAGTCGATTTTCTTTTATAGACACATTTAGCTATCGATATCGAAATGCTTCAAATCATTAGTTTAACATATTACTTTAACAAACCTTCTTTATCTTACTGAAGTTTACATAAAGCCATAACGGTATAACGGCAGTGCATTTGGAAGAATTCCGTTCCCTTATATTTAGGTATAAAGTCGATTTTGTTGTATATACACCTTAAGCAATCGATATTGAGATACTTCAACTCATTAGTTTAACATATTTAAGTTAATAAACTTTCTTTAACGAACTGAAGTTGGCATATAGCCATGACGGCATAACGGCAGTGCATGTAGAAGAATTCCGTTATCTTATATTTAGTTATAAAGTCGAGTTTCTTGTATGTACACATTTAGCAATCGATATCGAAATGCTTCAAATCATTAGTTTAACAATTTAAGTTAATTAACTTCTTTATCTTACTGAAGTTTACATAAAGCCATAACGGTATAACGGCAGTGCATTTGGAAGAATTCCGTAAACTTATATTAGGTATAAAGTCGATTTTGTTGTACATGCACCTTTAGCAATCGATATTCAGATGCTTCAACTCATAAGTTTAACATATTTAAGTTAATAAACTTTCTTTAACGAACCTTAGTTGGCATAAAGCCATGGCGGAATAACGGCAGTGCATGTAGAAGAATTCCGTTATCTTATATTTAGTTATAAAGTCGATTTTCTTGTATGTACGCATTTAGCAATCGATATCGAGATGCTTCAACTCATTAGTTTAACATATTTAAGTTAATAAACCTTATTTATCTTACTGAAGTTAACAAAAAGCCTTAACGGTAGAACGGCCATGCATTTGGAAGAATTCCGTAATCTTATATTTAGGTATAAAGCCAATTTTGTTGTATATACTTATTTAGCAATCGATATCGAAATGCTTCAAATCATTAGTTTAACATATTTAAGTTAATAAACCTTCTTTAACGAACGGAAGTTGGCATGAAGCCATGGCGGCATAACGGCAGTGCATTTGGAAGAATTCAGTAATCTTATATTTAGGTATAAAGTCAACTTTCTTGTATATACACATTTAGCAATCGATAACGAAATGCTTTAAATCATTAGTTTAACATATTTAAGTTAAATAACCTTCTTTATCTTACTGAAGTTTACATAAATCCATAACGGTATAACGGCAGTGCATTTGGAAGAATTCCGTAAACTTATATTAGGTATGAAGTCGATTTTGTTGTACATACACCTTTAGCAATCGATATTCAGATGCTTCAACTCATAAGTTTAACATATTTAAGTTAATAAACTTTCTTTAACGAACTGAAGTTGGCATAAAGCCATGGCGGAATAACGGCAGTGCATTTAGAAGAATTGCGTAATCTTATATTTAGGTGTAAAGTCGATGTTGTTGTATATAAGCATTTAGCAATCGATATCGAGATGCTTCAAATCATTGGTTTAACATATTCAAGTTAATAAACCTTCTTTAAAGATCTGAAATTGGCATTTAGCCATGGCGGCATAACGGCAGTGCATGTAGAAAAATTGCGTAATCTTATATTAAATATAAAGTCGATTTTGTTGTACATACACCTTTAGCAATCGATATTCAGATGCTTCAACTCATAAGTTTAACATATTTAAGTTAATAAACTTTCTTTAACGAACCTTAGTTGGCATAAAGCCATGGCGGAATAACGGCAGTGCATGTAGAAGAATTCCGTGATCTTATATTTAGGTATAAAGTCGATTTTCTTGTATATACACATTTGGCAATCGATATCGAAATGCTTCAAATCATTAGTTTAACAAATTTAAGTTAACAAACTTTCATTAACGAACTGAAGCTGGCATAAAGCCATGGCGGCGTAACGGCAGTACATGTAGAAGTATTCCGTTATCTTCTATTTAGGTATAAATTCGACTTTCTTGTATATACACCTTTAGCAATCGATATCGAAATGCTTCAAGTCATTAGTTTAACACATTTAAGTTAGTAAATCTTCTTTAACGAACTGAAAGGCATAAAGTCGACTTTCTTGTATATACACATTTTGCAATCCATATCGAAATGCTTCCAATAACAGGTTTAGCTTATTTAAGTTAATTAAACTTCTTTATCTTACTGAAGTTTACATAAAGCCATAACGGCATAACGACAGTATATTTATATGAATTCCGTTATCTTATATTTAGGTATAAAGTCGATTTTGTTGTATATACACATTTGGCAATCGATATCGAAATGCTTCAAATCATTCGTTTAACATATTAAGTTAATAACATTTTTAGCTTACTGAAGTCTATATAAAGCCTTAACGTCATAGCGGCAGTGCCTTTAGAAGAATTCCGTAATCTTATATTTAGGTATAAAGTCGATTTTGTTGTATATACTCATTTAGCAATCGATATCGAGATGCTTCAATTAATTAGTTTAACATATTCAAGTTAATAAACCTTCTTTAACGATCTGAAGTTGGCATTTAGCCATGACGGCATAACGGCAGTGCATGTAGAAAAATTGCGTAATCTTATATTAAATATAAAGTCGATTTTCTTGTATATACACATTTGGCAATCGATATCGAAATGCTTCAAATCATTAGTTTAATATATTAAGTTAATAACATTTTAAGCTTACTGAAGTCTATATAAAGCCTTAACGGCATAGCGGCAGTGCCTTTAGAAGAATTCCGTAGTCTTATATTTAGATATAAAAACGACTTTCTTGTATATACACATTTAGCAATCGATAACGAAATGCTTTAAATCATTAGTTTAACATATTTAAGTTAAATAACCTTCTTTATCTTACTGAAGTTTACATAAATCCATAACGTTATAACGGCAGTGCATTTGGAAGAATTCCGTAAGTTTATATTAGGTATAAAGTCGATTTTGTTGTACATACACCTTTAGCAATCGATATTCAGATGCTTCAACTCATAAGTTTAGCATATTTAAGTTAATAAACTTTCTTTAACGAACTGAAGTTGGCATAAAGCCATAACGGTATAACGGCAGTGCATTTGGAAGAATTCCGTAATCTTATATTTAGGTATAAAGTCGATTTTGTTGTATATACACATTTAGCAATCGATATCGAGATGCTTCAACTCATTAGTTTAACATATTTAAGTTAATAACCTTTCTTTAACGAACTGAAGTTGGCATAAAGCCATGGCGCAATAACGGCATTGCATTTAGAAGAATTCTCTAATCGTATATTTAGTTAAAAAGTCCATTTTCTTGTATTTACATATTTAGCAATCGATATAGAAATGCTTCAAATCATTAGTTTAACATATTTAAGTTAATTAGCCCTCTCTATCTTACTGAAGTATACATAAAGCCTTAACGGCATAACGGCAGTGCGCTTAGAAGAATTCCGTAATCTTATATTTAGGCATAAATTCGATTTTCTTGTATATATTCATTTAGCAATCGAAATCGAAATGCTTCAAATCATTCGTTTAACATATTTAAGTTAATAAAGCTTCTTTAGCGCACTGAAGTTAACATAAAGCCATAACGGCATAACGGCAGTATATTTATATGAATTCCGTTTTCTTATATTTAGGTATAAAGTCAATTTTCTTGTATATACTCATTAGCAATCGATATCAAAATGCTTCAAATCATTAGCTTAACATATTCAAAATAATAAAGCTTCTTTAACGCACAGTTAACAGAAAGCCTTAACGGTAAAACGGCAGTGCATGCAGAAAAATTCCGTAATCTTATATTTAGGTATATAGTCGATTTTCTTGTATATACACATTTAGCAATCGCTAATGAAATGCTTCAAATCATTAGTTTAACATATTTAAGTTAATTAAACTTCTTTATCTTACTGAAGCTAAAATAAAGCCATAACGGTATAACGGCAGTGCATTTGGAAGAATTCCGTAATCTTATATTTAGGTATAAAGTCGATTTTCTTGTATTTACACATTTAGCAATCGATATCAAAATGCTTCAAACCATTAGTTTAATATATTTAAAATATTTAATCTTCTTTAACGTATTGAAGGTGGTGTAAAGCCATGGCGTTATAACGACAGTACATGTGGAAGAATTCCGTAATCTTATATTTAGGTATAAAGTCGATTTTCTTGTATATATACATTTCGCAATCGATATCGAAATGCCTTAAATCATTAGTTTAACATATTAAGTTAGTCAGCTTTTTTATCTTACTGAAGTTTACATAAAGCCTGAACGGCAGTGCATTTGGAAGAATTCCGTAGTCTTATATTTAGGCATAAAGTCGATTTTCTTGTATATATTCATTTAGCAATCGAAATCGAAATGCTTCAAATCATTCGTTTAACAAATTTAAGTTAATAAAGCTTCTTTAGCGCACTGAAGTTAACATAAAGCCATGGCGGCATAACGGCAGTGCATGCAGAAGAATTCGGTAATCTTATATTTAGGTATAAAGTCGACTTTCTTGTATATACACATCTAGCAATCGATAACGAAATGCTTTAAATCATTAGTTTAACATATTTAAGTTAAAAAAACCCCTTCTTTATCTTACTGAAGTTAACATAAAGCCTTAACGGGATATTCTTGTATATTTCTTGTATATACGAATTTTGCAATCGATATCGAAATGCTTCCAATAACAGGTTTAGCTTATTTAAGTTAATTAAACTTCTTTATCTTACTGAAGTTTACACAAAGCCATAACGGCATAACGGCAGTACATTTATATAAATTCCGTTACCTTATATTTAGGTATAAAGTCAATTTTGTTGTAATAAAGCTTCTTTAACGCCTGAAGTTAACATAAAGCCATGGCGGCATAACGACAGTGCATTTAGAAGAATTCCGTAATCTTATATTTAGGTATAAAGTCGATTTTGTTGTACATACTTATTTAGCAATGGATATCGAAATGCTTCAAATAATTAGTTTAACATGTTTAGGTTAATAAACCTTCTTTAATGAACGGAAGTTAGCATAAAGCCATGGCGGCATAACGGCAGTGCATGGAGAAGAATTCCGTAGTCTTATATTAAGGTATAAAGTCCATTTTCTGGTATATGTGCATTAAGCAATCGATATCGAAATGCTTCAAATAACTTTTTTAACATATTTAAGTTATTTAACCTTCTTTAACGAACTGTAGTGAACATAACGCCATAACGGCATAACGGCAGTGCATTTAGAAGAATTCCGTTATCTTATATTTAGGCATAAATTCGATTTTCTTGTATTGACACATTAAGCAATCGATAACGAAAAGCTTCACAGCATAACGGCAGTGCATTTAGAAGAATTCCTTATTCTTATATTTAGGTATAAAGTCGACTTTCTTGTATATACACATTTAGCAATCGATAACGAAAAGCTTCAAATCATTAGTTTAACATATTTAAGTTAATTAACCTTCTTTATCTTACTGAAGTTTACATAGATCCATAACGGTATAATGGCAGCGCATTTGGAAGAATTCCGTAAACTTATATTTAGGTATAAAGTCGATTTTGTTGTATATACATATTTAGCAATCGATATCGAGATGCTTCAACTCATTAGTTTAACATTTTTAAGTTAATTAACCTTCTTTAACGTATTGAAGTTGATATAAAGCCATGGCGGCATAACGGCAGTGCATTTAGAAGACTTCCCTAATCTTATATTTAGGTATAAAGTCGATCTTCTTCTATTTACATATGTAGCAATCGATATAAAAATGCTTCAAATCATTAGTTTAACATATTTAAGTTAATTAAACTTCTTTATCTTACTGAAGTTTACATAAAGCCATAACGGCAGTATATTTATATGAATTCCGTCATCTTATATTTAGGTATAAAGTCGATTTTGTTGTACATACACATTAAGCAATCGATGTCGAAATGCTTCAAATCATTATTTTAACATATTTAAGATAATAAACCTTCTTTAACGAACTGAAGTTAACATAAAGCCTTAAAGCATAACGGCAGTGCATTTGAAGAATTCCGTTATCTTATATTTAGGCATAAATTCGATTTTCTTGTATTTACACATTTTGCAATCGATATCGAAATGCTTCCAATAACAGGTTTAGCTTATTTTTGTTAATTAAACTTCTTTATCTTACTGAAGTTTAAATAAAGCCATAACGGTATAACGGCAGTGCATTTGGAAGAATTCCGTAATCTTATATTTAGGTATAAAGTCGATTTTCTTGTATTTGCACATTTAGCAATCGATATCAAAATGCTTCAAACATTAGCTTAACATATTTAAAATAATTAACCTTCTTTAACGTACTGAAGGTGATGTAAAGCCATGGCGGCATAACGACAGTACATGTGGAAGAATTCCGTAATCTTATGTTTAGGTATAAAGTCGATTTTCTTGTATATATACATTTCGCAATCGATATCGAAATGCTTCAAATCATTAGTTTAACATATTTAAGTTAATTATCTTCTTTATCTTACTGAAGTTTACATAAAGCCAGAACGGCAGTGCATTTGGAATAATTCCGTAGTCTTATATTTAGGCATAAAGTCGATTTTCATGTATATACACATTTTGCAATCGATATCGAAATGCTTCCAATAACAGGTTTAGCTTATTAAAGTTAATTAAACTTGCTTATCTTACTGAAGTTTACATAAAGCCATAACGGCATAACGGCAGTATACTTATATGAATTCCGTTATCTTGTATTTAGGTATAAAGTCGATTTTGTTGTAATAAAGCTTCTTTAACGCCTGAAGTTAACATAAAGCCATGGCGGCATAACGACAGTGCATTTAGAAGAATTCCGTAATCTTATATTTAGGTATAAAGTCGATTTTGTTGTACATACTTATTTAGCAATCGATATTGAAATGCTTCAAATCATTAGTTTAAAATATTTAGGTTAATAAATCTCCTTTAATGAACGGAAGTTGGCATAAAGCCATGGCGGCATAACGGCAGTGCATGGAAAAAAATTCCGTAGTCTTATATTTAGGTATAAAGTCGATTTTCTTGTATATATGCATTAAGCAATCGATATCGATATGCTTTAAATAACTTGTTTAACATATTTAAGTTAATAAACCTTCTTTAACGAACTGAAGTTAACATAAAGCCATAACGGTATAACGGCAGTGCATTTAGAAGAATTCCGTTATCTTATATTTAGGTATAAAGTCGACTTTCTTGTATATACACATTTAGCAATCGCTAATGAAATGCTTCAAATCATTAGTTTACCATATTTAAGTTAATTTACCTTCTTTATCTTACTGAAGTCAACAAAAGCCTTAACGGCATAACGGCAGTGCATTTAGAAGACATACGTAATCTTATTATTAGGTATGAATTCGATTTTCATGTACATACTCATTTAGCAGTCGATATCGAAATGCTTCAAATCATTAGTTTAACATATTCAAGTTAATTAATCCTCCTTATCTTACTGAAGTCAACAAAAGCCTTAACGGCATAACGGCAGTGCCCTTAGAAGAGTATTTAAGTTAATAAACCTTCTTTAACGAACGGAAGTGTGCACTACGCCATGGCGGCATAACGGCGGTGCATGGAGAAGAATTCCGTAATCTTATGTTTAGGTATAAATTCGAGTTTCTTGTATGTACACATTTAGCAAGCGATATCGAAATGTTTCAAATCATTAGTTAAACATATTTAAGTTAATTAAACTTCTTTAACGTATTGAGGTTGATATATAGTCATGGATAACGACAGTATATTTGGAAGAATTCCGTAGTTTTATGTTTAGGTATAAAGTCGATTTTCTTGTATATATGCATTAAGCAATCGATATCGAAATGCTTCAAATAATTGGTTTAACATATTTAAGTTAATAAACCCACTTTAACGAACTGAAGTTAACATAAAGCCATAACGGCATAACGGCAGTGCAGTTAGAAGAATTCCTTTATCCAATATTTAGGTATAAAGTCGATTTTCTTGTATTTTAACATTTAGCAATCGATAGCGAAATGCTTTAAATCATTAGTTTAACATATTTATGTTAATTAACCTTTTTTATCTTACTGAAGTCTACATAAAGCCATAACGGTATAACGGCAGTGCATTTGGAAGAATTCCGTAAACTTATATTTTTGTATAAAGTCGATTTTGTTGTATATGCACATTTAGCAATCGATATCGAGATGCTTCAACTCATTAGTTTAACATATTTAAGTTTATTAACCCTCTTTATCTTACTGAAGTCTACATAAAGCCTTAACGGCATAACGGCAGTGCGTTTAGAAGAATTCCGTAATCTTATATTTAGGTATAAAGTCGATTTTGTTGTATCTACATATTAAGCAATCGATATCGAAATGCTTCACATCACTAGTTTAACATATTTAAGTTAACTAACCTTCTTTAACGTAGTGAAGTTGATATAAAGCCATGGCGGCATAACGGCAGTGCATGGAGAAGAATTCCGTAATCTTATGTTTAGGTATAAATTCGATTTTCTTGTAAATACACTTTTAGCAAGCGATATCGAAATGCTTCAAATCATTAGTTTAACATATTTAAGTTAATAAACCTTCTTTAACGTATTGAAATTGATACAAAGCCATGGCGGCATAACGACAGTACATTTGGAAGAATTCCGTAGTCTTATATTTAGGTATAAAGTCAATTTTTTGTATATATGCATTAAGCAATCGATATCGAAATGCTTCAAATAACTGGTTTAACATATTTAAGTTAATAAACCTTCTATAACGAACTGAAGTTAACATAAAGCCATAACGGCATAACGGCAGTGCATTTAGAAGAATTCCTTTATCCTATATTTAGGTATAAAGTCGATTTTCGTGTAAATACACCTTTAGCAATCGATATCGAAATGCTTCAAATCATAAGTTTAACATATTTAAGTTAATAAACCTTCTTTAACGAACGGAAAATGGCTTAAAGCCATGGCAGCATAACGGCAGTGCATTTAGAAGAATTCCTTTATCCTATATTTAGGCATAAAGTCGATTTTCTTGTATATACACATTTAGCTATCGACATCGAAATGCTTCAAATTATTAGTTTAACATATTTAAGTTAGCTAACCTTCTTTATTATATTGAAGTTGATATAAGGCCATGGCGGTATAACGACAGTACATTTGGAAGAGTTCCGTAATCTTATGTTTAGGTATTAATTCGATTTTCTTGTATATACACATTTAGCAAGCGATATCGAAATGCTTCAAATCATTAGTTTAACATATTTAAAATAACTAACCTTCTTTAACGTACTGAAATTTATATAATGCCATAACGGCATAACGCGAGTGTATTTCGATGAATTCCGTAATCTTATATTTAGATATACAGTCGATTTTCTTGTATATGTGCATTAACAAATCGATAGCGAAATGCTTCAAATCATTAGTTTAACATATTTAAAATGATTAACCTTCTTTAACGTACTGAAATATATATAAAGCCATAACGGCATAACGCGAGTGTATTTCGATGAATTCCGTAATCTTATATTTGGATATACAGTCGATTTTCTTGTATATGTGCATTAAGCAATCGATAGCGAAATGCTTCAAATAACTGGTTTAACATATTTAAGTTAATAAACCTTCTTTAGCGAACTGAAGTTAACATAAAGCCATAACGGCATAACGGCAGTGCATTTAGAAGAATTCCTTTATCCTATATTTAGGTATAAAGTCGATTTTCTTGTAAATACACCTTTAGCAATCTATATCGAAATGCTTCAAATCATAAGTTTAACATATTTAAGTTAATAAACCTTCTTTAACGAACGGAAGTTGGCTTAAAGCCATGGCAGCATAACGGCAGTGCATTTAGAAGAATTCCGTAATCTTATATTTAGGTATAAAGTCGATTTTCTTGTATACACACATTTAGCAATCGATAACGAAATGCCTCAACTCATCAGCTTAACATATTTAAGTTAATTAACCTTCTTTATCTTACTGAAGTTTACATAAAGTCATAACGGGAAACGGCTGTGCATTTGGAAGATATCCGTAAACTAATATTTAGGTACAAAGTCGATTTTGTTGTATATACACATATAGCAATTGATATCGATATGCTTCAAATCATTAGTTTAACATATGTAGGTTAATTAAACTTCTTTATCTTACTGAAGTTTATATAAACCCATAACGGTATAACGGCAGTGCATTTGGAAGAATTCCGTAGTCTTATATTTAGGCATAAAGTCGATTTTCTTGTATATATTCATTTAGCAATCGAAATCGAAATGCTTCAAATCATTCGTTTAACAAATTTTAGTTAATAAAGCTTCTTTAGCGCACTGAAGTTAACATAAAGCCATGGCGGCATAACGGCAGTGCATGCAGAAGAATTCGGTAATCTTATATTTAGGTATAAAGTCGACTTTCTTGTATATACACATCTAGCAATCGATAACGAAATGCTTTAAATCATTAGTTTAACATATTTAAGTTAATAAACCTTCTTTATCTTACTGAAGTTAACATAAAGCCTTAACGGGATATTCTTGTATATTTCTTGTATATACGAATTTTGCAATCGATATCGAAATGCTTCCAATAACAGGTTTAGCTTATTTAAGTTAATTAAACTTCTTTATCTTACTGAAGTTTACACAAAGCCATAACGGCATAACGGCAGTACATTTATATAAATTCCGTTACCTTATATTTAGGTATAAAGTCAATTTTGTTGTAATAAAGCTTCTTTAACGCCTGAAGTTAACATAAAGCCATGGCGGCATAACGACAGTGCATTTAGAAGAATTCCGTAATCTTATATTTAGGTATAAAGTCGATTTTGTTGTACATACTTATTTAGCAATGGATATCGAAATGCTTCAAATAATTAGTTTAACATGTTTAGGTTAATAAACCTTCTTTAATGAACGGAAGTTAGCATAAAGCCATGGCGGCATAACGGCAGTGCATGGAGAAGAATTCCGTAGTCTTATATTAAGGTATAAAGTCCATTTTCTGGTATATGTGCATTAAGCAATCGATATCGAAATGCTTCAAATAACTTTTTTAACATATTTAAGTTATTTAACCTTCTTTAACGAACTGTAGTGAACATAACGCCATAACGGCATAACGGCAGTGCATTTAGAAGAATTCCGTTATCTCATATTTAGGCATAAATTCGATTTTCTTGTATTGACACATTAAGCAATCGATAACGAAAAGCTTCACAGCATAACGGCAGTGCATTTAGAAGAATTCCTTATTCTTATATTTAGGTATAAAGTCGACTTTCTTGTATATACACATTTAGCAATCGATAACGAAAAGCTTCAAATCATTAGTTTAACATATTTAAGTTAATTAACCTTCTTTATCTTACTGAAGTTTACATAGATCCATAACGGTATAATGGCAGCGCATTTGGAAGAATTCCGTAAACTTATATTTAGGTATAAAGTCGATTTTGTTGTATATACATATTTAGCAATCGATATCGAGATGCTTCAACTCATTAGTTTAACATTTTTAAGTTAATTAACCTTCTTTAACGTATTGAAGTTGATATAAAGCCATTGCGGCATAACGGCAGTGCATTTAGAAGACTTCCCTAATCTTATATTTAGGTATAAAGTCGATCTTCTTCTATTTACATATGTAGCAATCGATATAAAAATGCTTCAAATCATTAGTTTAACATATTTAAGTTAATTAAACTTCTTTATCTTACTGAAGTTTACATAAAGCCATAACGGCAGTATATTTATATGAATTCCGTCATCTTATATTTAGGTATAAAGTCGATTTTGTTGTACATACACATTAAGCAATCGATGTCGAAATGCTTCAAATCATTATTTTAATATATTTAAGATAATAAACCTTCTTTAACGAACTGAAGTTAACATAAAGCCTTAAAGCATAACGGCAGTGCATTTGAAGAATTCCGTTATCTTATATTTAGGCATAAATTCGATTTTCTTGTATTTACACATTTTGCAATCGATATCGAAATGCTTCCAATAACAGGTTTAGCTTATTTTTGTTAATTAAACTTCTTTATCTTACTGAAGTTTAAATAAAGCCATAACGGTATAACGGCAGTGCATTTGGAAGAATTCCGTAATCTTATATTTAGGTATAAAGTCGATTTTCTTGTATTTGCACATTTAGCAATCGATATCAAAATGCTTCAAACATTAGCTTAACATATTTAAAATAATTAACCTTCTTTAACGTACTGAAGGTGATGTAAAGCCATGGCGGCATAACGACAGTACATGTGGAAGAATTCCGTAATCTTATGTTTAGGTATAAAGTCGATTTTCTTGTATATATACATTTCGCAATCGATATCGAAATGCTTCAAATCATTAGTTTAACATATTTAAGTTAATTATCTTCTTTATCTTACTGAAGTTTACATAAAGCCAGAACGGCAGTGCATTTGGAATAATTCCGTAGTCTTATATTTAGGCATAAAGTCGATTTTCATGTATATACACATTTTGCAATCGATATCGAAATGCTTCCAATAACAGGTTTAGCTTATTAAAGTTAATTAAACTTGCTTATCTTACTGAAGTTTACATAAAGCCATAACGGCATAACGGCAGTATACTTATATGAATTCCGTTATCTTGTATTTAGGTATAAAGTCGATTTTGTTGTAATAAAGCTTCTTTAACGCCTGAAGTTAACATAAAGCCATGGCGGCATAACGACAGTGCATTTAGAAGAATTCCGTAATCTTATATTTAGGTATAAAGTCGATTTTGTTGTACATACTTATTTAGCAATCGATATTGAAATGCTTCAAATCATTAGTTTAAAATATTTAGGTTAATAAATCTCCTTTAATGAACGGAAGTTGGCATAAAGCCATGGCGGCATAACGGCAGTGCATGGAAAAAAATTCCGTAGTCTTATATTTAGGTATAAAGTCGATTTTCTTGTATATATGCATTAAGCAATCGATATCGATATGCTTTAAATAACTTGTTTAACATATTTAAGTTAATAAACCTTCTTTAACGAACTGAAGTTAACATAAAGCCATAACGGTATAACGGCAGTGCATTTAGAAGAATTCCGTTATCTTATATTTAGGTATAAAGTCGACTTTCTTGTATATACACATTTAGCAATCGCTAATGAAATGCTTCAAATCATTAGTTTACCATATTTAAGTTAATTTACCTTCTTTATCTTACTGAAGTCAACAAAAGCCTTAACGGCATAACGGCAGTGCATTTAGAAGACATACGTAATCTTATTATTAGGTATGAATTCGATTTTCATGTACATACTCATTTAGCAGTCGATATCGAAATGCTTCAAATCATTAGTTTAACATATTCAAGTTAATTAATCCTCCTTATCTTACTGAAGTCAACAAAAGCCTTAACGGCATAACGGCAGTGCCCTTAGAAGAGTATTTAAGTTAATAAACCTTCTTTAACGAACGGAAGTGTGCACTACGCCATGGCGGCATAACGGCGGTGCATGGAGAAGAATTCCGTAATCTTATGTTTAGGTATAAATTCGAGTTTCTTGTATGTACACATTTAGCAAGCGATATCGAAATGTTTCAAATCATTAGTTAAACATATTTAAGTTAATTAAACTTCTTTAACGTATTGAGGTTGATATATAGTCATGGATAACGACAGTATATTTGGAAGAATTCCGTAGTTTTATGTTTAGGTATAAAGTCGATTTTCTTGTATATATGCATTAAGCAATCGATATCGAAATGCTTCAAATAATTGGTTTAACATATTTAAGTTAATAAACCCACTTTAACGAACTGAAGTTAACATAAAGCCATAACGGCATAACGGCAGTGCAGTTAGAAGAATTCCTTTATCCAATATTTAGGTATAAAGTCGATTTTCTTGTATTTTAACATTTAGCAATCGATAGCGAAATGCTTTAAATCATTAGTTTAACATATTTATGTTAATTAACCTTTTTTATCTTACTGAAGTCTACATAAAGCCATAACGGTATAACGGCAGTGCATTTGGAAGAATTCCGTAAACTTATATTTTTGTATAAAGTCGATTTTGTTGTATATGCACATTTAGCAATCGATATCGAGATGCTTCAACTCATTAGTTTAACATATTTAAGTTTATTAACCCTCTTTATCTTACTGAAGTCTACATAAAGCCTTAACGGCATAACGGCAGTGCGTTTAGAAGAATTCCGTAATCTTATATTTAGGTATAAAGTCGATTTTGTTGTATCTACATATTAAGCAATCGATATCGAAATGCTTCACATCACTAGTTTAACATATTTAAGTTAACTAACCTTCTTTAACGTAGTGAAGTTGATATAAAGCCATGGCGGCATAACGGCAGTGCATGGAGAAGAATTCCGTAATCTTATGTTTAGGTATAAATTCGATTTTCTTGTAAATACACTTTTAGCAAGCGATATCGAAATGCTTCAAATCATTAGTTTAACATATTTAAGTTAATAAACCTTCTTTAACGTATTGAAATTGATACAAAGCCATGGCGGCATAACGACAGTACATTTGGAAGAATTCCGTAGTCTTATATTTAGGTATAAAGTCAATTTTTTGTATATATGCATTAAGCAATCGATATCGAAATGCTTCAAATAACTGGTTTAACATATTTAAGTTAATAAACCTTCTATAACGAACTGAAGTTAACATAAAGCCATAACGGCATAACGGCAGTGCATTTAGAAGAATTCCTTTATCCTATATTTAGGTATAAAGTCGATTTTCGTGTAAATACACCTTTAGCAATCGATATCGAAATGCTTCAAATCATAAGTTTAACATATTTAAGTTAATAAACCTTCTTTAACGAACGGAAAATGGCTTAAAGCCATGGCAGCATAACGGCAGTGCATTTAGAAGAATTCCTTTATCCTATATTTAGGCATAAAGTCGATTTTCTTGTATATACACATTTAGCTATCGACATCGAAATGCTTCAAATCATTAGTTTAACATATTTAAGTTAGCTAACCTTCTTTATTATATTGAAGTTGATATAAGGCCATGGCGGTATAACGACAGTACATTTGGAAGAGTTCCGTAATCTTATGTTTAGGTATTAATTCGATTTTCTTGTATATACACATTTAGCAAGCGATATCGAAATGCTTCAAATCATTAGTTTAACATATTTAAAATAACTAACCTTCTTTAACGTACTGAAATTTATATAATGCCATAACGGCATAACGCGAGTGTATTTCGATGAATTCCGTAATCTTATATTTAGATATACAGTCGATTTTCTTGTATATGTGCATTAACAAATCGATAGCGAAATGCTTCAAATCATTAGTTTAACATATTTAAAATGATTAACCTTCTTTAACGTACTGAAATATATATAAAGCCATAACGGCATAACGCGAGTGTATTTCGATGAATTCCGTAATCTTATATTTGGATATACAGTCGATTTTCTTGTATATGTGCATTAAGCAATCGATAGCGAAATGCTTCAAATAACTGGTTTAACATATTTAAGTTAATAAACCTTCTTTAACGAACTGAAGTTAACATAAAGCCATAACGGCATAACGGCAGTGCATTTAGAAGAATTCCTTTATCCTATATTTAGGTATAAAGTCGATTTTCTTGTAAATACACCTTTAGCAATCTATATCGAAATGCTTCAAATCATAAGTTTAACATATTTAAGTTAATAAACCTTCTTTAACGAACGGAAGTTGGCTTAAAGCCATGGCAGCATAACGGCAGTGCATTTAGAAGAATTCCGTAATCTTATATTTAGGTATAAAGTCGATTTTCTTGTATACACACATTTAGCAATCGATAACGAAATGCCTCAACTCATCAGCTTAACATATTTAAGTTAATTAACCTTCTTTATCTTACTGAAGTTTACATAAAGTCATAACGGGAAACGGCTGTGCATTTGGAAGATATCCGTAAACTAATATTTAGGTACAAAGTCGATTTTGTTGTATATACACATATAGCAATTGATATCGATATGCTTCAAATCATTAGTTTAACATATGTAGGTTAATTAAACTTCTTTATCTTACTGAAGTTTATATAAACCCATAACGGTATAACGGCAGTGCATTTCGAAGAATTCCGTAATCTTATATTTAGGTATAAAGTCGATTTATTGTATATACACGTTTAGCAATCGATATCGAGATGCTTCAACTCATTAGTTTAATATATTTAAGTTAATAAACCTTCTTTAGCGATCTTAAGTTGGCATATAGCCATGGCGGCTTAACGGCAGTGCGTGTAGTAGAATTCCGTAATCTTATATTTAGGTATAAAGCCGATTTTCTTGTATATACACATTTAGCTATCGATATCGAAATGCTTCAAATCATTAGTTTAACATATTAAAGTTGATATAAGGCCATGGCGGCATAACGACAGCACATTTGGAAGAGTTCCGTGATCTTATGTTTAGGTAGAAATTCGATTTTCTTGTATATACACATTTAGCAACGATATCGAAAAGCTTCAAATCATTAGTTTAACATATTTAAGTTAATTAACCTTCTTTGACGTATTAAAGTTGACATAAAGCCATGGCGGCATAACGGCAGTGCATTTAGAAGAATTACGTAATCTTATATTTAGGTATGAGTTCGATTTTATTGTATATACTCATTTAGCAACCGATATCGAAATGCTTCAAATCATAAGTTTAACATATTTAAGTTAATTAATCCTCTTTATCTTACTGAAGTCCATAAAAGCCTTAACGGCATAACGGCAGTGCATCTGGAAGAATTCCGTAATCTTATATTTGGGTATAAAGTCGATTTTGTTGTATATACACATTTAGCAATCGAAATCGAGATGCTTCGACTCATAAGTTTAACATATTTAAGTTAATAAACCTTCTTTAACGATCTTAAGTTGGCATATAGCCATGGCGGCTTAACGGCAGTGAATGTAGTAGAATTCCGTAATCTTATATTTAGGTATAAAGCCGATTTTCTTGTATATACACATTTAGCTATCGATGTCGAAATGCTTCAAATTATTAGTTTAACATATTAAGTTAATAAACGTTGTTTAGCTTACTAAAGTCTACATAAAGCCTTAACGGTTTAACGGCAGTGCATTTAGAAGAATTCCGTATTGTTATAATTTTATATTTAGGTATAAATTCGATTTTCTTGTAATAACACATTTAGCAATCGATATCGAAATGCTTGAAACCATCAGTTTAACACATTTAAAATAATTAACCTTCTTTAACGTATTGAAGGTGTTATAAAGCCACGGCGGCATAACAGCAGTACTTGTGGAAGAATTCCGTAATCTTATATTAAGTATATTGTCGATTTTCTTGTATATTTATATTTCGCAATCGATATCGAAATGCTTCAAATCATTAGTTTAGCATATTTAAGTTAATTAACCTTCTTTAACGTACCGAAGTTAACATAAAGCCATAACGGTATAATGGCAGTGCATTTGGAAGAATTCCGTAAACTTATATTTAGGTATAAAATCGATTTTCTTGTATATACTCATTTAGCAATCGATATCGAAATGCTTCAAATCACTAGTTTAATATATTTAAGTTAATAAAGCTTCTTAAACGCACTGAAGTTAACATAAAGCCATGGCGGCATAACGGCAGTGCATGTACAAGAATTCCGTAATCTTATATTAAGTATAAATTCGATTTTCTTGTATATACACATATAGCAATCGATATCGAAATGCTTCAAATCATTAGTTTAACATATTTAAGTTAATTAACCTTCTTTAACGTATTGAAGTTTATATAAAGCCATGGCGGCATAACGACAGTACATTTGGAAGTATTCCGTAATCTTATGTTTAGGTATAAATTCGATTTTCTTGTATATACACATTTAGCAAGCGATATCGAAATGCTTCAAATCATTAGTTTAACATATTTAAGTTAATTAAACCTCTTTATCTTACTGAAGTCTACAAAAGCCTTGACGGCATAACGGCAGTGCATTTAGAAGAATTCCGTAAACTTATATTTAGGTATAAAGTCGATTTTCTTGTATATACTCATTTAGCAATCGATATCGAAATGCTTCAAATCACTAGTTTAATATATTTAAGTTAACTTACCTTCTTTAACGTACTAAAATTGATAAAAAGCCATGGCGGCATAACGACAGTACATTTGGAAGAATTCCGTAATCTTATATTTAGGTATAAAGTCCATTTTCTTGTATATACTCATTTAGAAATCCTTATCGAAATGCTTCAAATCCTTAGTTTAACATATTTAGGTTAATAAACCTTCTTTAACGAACATCTACAACTTCAAAGTTATGACTGTCAACATTGACGTAAGTGCCAAGTCGCGAGTGCGACGACTGTTTGTTTGATGACAGGAGATATTTCGTCTTGCCCTCGTTCACTGCCAGACCCATTTCTTTTGCTTCCTTGTCCAGCCCTGAGAAAGCAGAACTAACGGCGCGGGTGTTGAGGCCGATGATATCAATAGCATAGTACCTTCTCTGTTGAGTTCTGCAGCTCGAACTATTTTCTCCAGAAGAAGGTTGAAAAAGTCGCACGATAGGGAATCGCCTTGTCTGAAACCTCGTTTGGTATCGAACGGCTCGGAGAGGTCCTTCCCGATTCTGACGGAGCTTTCCGTGCTGCTCAGCGCCAGCTTACACAGCCGTATTAGTTTTGCGGGGATACCAAATTCAGACATCGCGGCATAAAGGCAGCTCCTTTTCGTGCTGTCGAAAGCAGCCTTGAAATCGACGAAGAGGTGGTGTGTGTCGATTCTCCTTTCACGGGTCTTTTCCAAGATTTGGCGCATCGTGAATATCTAGTAGGTTGTTGATTTACCAGGTCTAAAGCCACACTGATAAGGTCCAATCAGTTTGTTGACGGTGGGCTTTAATCTTTCACACAATACGCTCGACAGAACCTTATATGCGATGTTAAGGAGGCTAATCCCACGGTAATTGGAGCAGATTGTGGGGTCTCCTTTTTTATGGATTGGGCATAGCACACTTAAATTCCAATCGTTGGGCATACTTTTGCAAAGAAGCTGATGCATGCACCTTATCAGCTCTTCGCCGCCGTGTTTGAATAGCTCGGCCGGCAATCCATCGGCCCCAGCCGCTTTGTTGTTTTTCAGGCGGGCAATTGCTATTCGAACTTTTTCATGGTCGGGCAATGGAATGTCTGCTCCATCGTCATCGATTGGGGTAACGGGTTCGTTTTCTCCTGGTGTTGTGAGTTCACTGCCATTCAGTAGGCTGGAGAAGTGGTCCCTCCATAATTTAAGTATGCTCTGGGCATCGGTAACTAGATCACATTTGGGGGTTCTACAAGAGTATACTCCGGTCTTGAAACCTTCTGTAAGCCGCCGCATCTTTTCGTAGAATTTTCGAGCATTACCCCTGTCGGCCAGCTTGTCAAGCTCTTCGTACTCACGCATTTCGGCCTCTTTCTTTTTCTGTCTACAAATGCGCCTCGCTTCCCTCTTCAACTCTCGGTATCTATCCCATCCCGCACGTGTTGTGGTCCGTCGTAAAGTTGCGAGGTAGGCAGCCTGTTTTCTCTCCGCTGCGACACGACACTCCTCGTCGTATCAGCTATTCTTTTGCACTTTCCGGAAACCAATGGTTTCGGTTGCAGCTGTACGTAAGGAGTTTGAAATGCCGTCCCACAGTTCCTTTATACCGAGTTGTTGACGAGTGCTCTCAGACAGCAAGAGTGCAAGCCAAGTAGAAAAACATTCGGCTTTCTGTTGTGATTGCAGCTTCTCGACGTCGCACCATCCTTGTGTTTGTTGGTGTGCGTTTTTTGCTGTACATAGGCGGGTGCGAATTTTGGCTGCAACAATATAGTGGTCCGAGTCGATGTTAGGACCTCGGAGCGCACGCACATCTAAACCACTGGAGACGTGTCTTCCGACTATCACAACATGATCGATCTGGTTGGTGGTTTTTCGATCCGGAGACTGCCAGGTAGCTTGATGTATCTTCTTATGCTGGAATCTAGCACTACAAATAACCATATTTCGGGCCCCGGCGAAGTCGATCAGTCTCAACCCATTTGGGGATGTTTCCTCGTGGAGGCTGAATTTACCGACCGTAGTGCCAAAGATACCTTCTTTGCCCACCCTGGCATTGAAGTCGCCAAGCACGATTTTGACATCGTGGCGGGGGCATCTCTCATAGGTGCGCTCCAAGCACTCATAAAAGGCATCTTTGGTCACATCGTCCTTCTCTTCCGTCGGGACGTGGGCGCAAATCAGCGATATGTTGAAGAACCTCGCTTTGATGCAGATTGTGGCTAGACGTTCATTCTCCGGAGTGAATGATAGTACTCGGCGACGGAGTCTCTCTCCCACTACAAATCCAACACCACACTTGCGCTCCTTTATATGGCCACTGCAGTAAATGTCACAATGACCTACTCGTCTCTGTCCTTGTCCCGTCCAACGCATTTCTTGGACGGCGGTGATGTCAGCCTTTATCTTTATCCAAGAAAATTGACTATATACCTAAATATAAGATTACGGAATTCTTCTACATGCACTGCCATTATGGCGCCATGGCTTTATGTTAACTTCAGGCGTTAAAGAAGCTTTATTAACTTAAATATGTTAAACTAATGATTTGAAGCATTTCGATATCGATTGCTTAATGTGTATGTACAACAAAATCGACTTTATACCTAAATATAAGATTACGGAATTCTTCTACATGCACTGCCGTTATGCCGCCATGGCTATATGCCAACTTCAAATCGTTAAAGAAGGTTTATTAAGTTGAATATGTTAAACTAATGAGTTGACGCATTTTGATATCGATTGCTAAATGAGTATATGCAACAAAATCGACTTTATACCTAAATATAAGATTACGGAATTCTTCCAAATGCACTGCCGTTATACCGTTATGGCTTTATGCAAACTTCAGTAAGATAAAGAGGGTTAATTAACTTAAATATGTTAAACTAATGATTTGATGCATTTCATTAGCGATTGCTAAATGAGTATGTACAAGACAATCGAATTTATACCTAAATATAAGATTACGGAATTCTTCTAAAAGCACTGCCGTTATGCCGTTAAGGCTTTAGGTAGACTTCAGTAAGATAGAGAGGGTTAATTAACTCAAATATGATAAACTAATGATTTTAAGCATTTCTATATCGATTGCTTAATATGTAAATACAAGAAAATCGACTTTATACCTTAATATAAGATTAGGGAATTCTTCTACATGCACTGCCGTTATGCCGCCATGGCCTTGTATCACCTTCAATACGTTAAAGAAGGATTATTAACTTAAATATGTTAAATTAATGAGTTGAAGCATCTCGATATCGATTGCTAAATGTGCATATACAACAAAATCGACTTTATACCTAAATATAAATTTACGGAATTCTTCCAAATGCACTGCCGTTCTGGCTTTATGTAAACTTCAGTAAGATAAAGAAGGTTAATTAACTTAAATATGTTAAACTAATGATTTGAAGCATTTCGATATCGATTGCTAAATACATATATACAAGAAAATCGACTTTATACCTAAATATAAGACTACGGAATTCTTCCACATTTACTGTCGTTATCCATGACTTTATATAACTTCAATACGTTAAAGAAGTTTAATTAACTCAAATATGTTAATCTAATGATTTGAAGCATTTCGATATCGCTTGCTAAATGTATATATACAAGAAAAGCGAATTTATACCTAAACATAGGATTATGGAATTCTTCTCTATGCACTGCCGTTATGCCGCCATGGCTTTATGCCAAATTCCGTTCATTAAAGAAGTCTTATTAACTTAAATCTGTTAAACTAATGATTTGAAGCATTTTGGTATCGATTGCTAAATGTGTATATACAAGAAAATCGACTTAATACATAAATATAAGATTACGGAATTCTTCTAAATGCACTGCCGTTGTGCCGTTATGGCTCTATGTTAACTTCAGTGCGTTAAAGAAGCTTTATTAACTTAAATATGTTAAAATAATGATTTGAAGCATTTCGATATCGATTGCTAAATGAAGGTTAATTAAAGAAGGTTATGTTAGACTAATCATTTGAAGCATTTCGATATCGATTGCTAAATGCGTATGTACAAAAAAATCACCTTTATACCTAAATATAAGATTACGGAATTCTTCTAAATGCACTGTCGTTATGCCGCCATGGCTTTATATCACCTTCATTACGTTACAGAAGTTTAATTTACTTAAATATGTTAGACTAATGATCTGAAGATTTTCGATATCGATTGCTAAATGCGTATATACAACAAAATCGACTAAATACCTAAATATAAGATTACGGAATTCTGCCAAATGCACTGCCGTTATACCGTTATGGCTTTATGTAAACTTCAGTAAGATAAAGAAGTTTAATTAACTTAAATATGTTAAACTAATGATTTGAAGCATTTCATTGGCGATTGCTAAATGTGTATATACAAGAAAATCGACTATATACCTAAATATAAGATTACGGAATTTTTTGCATGCACTGCCGTTGTGCCGCCATGGCTTTATGTTAACTTCAGTGCGCTAAAGAAGCTTTATTAACTTAAATATGTTAAACTAATGATTTGAAGCATTTCGATACCGATTGCTAAATGAGTATATACAAGAAAATCGAACTTATACCTAAATATAAGATAACGGAATTCTTCTAAACGCACTGCCGTTATGCCGTTAAGGCTTTATGTAGACTTCAGTAAGATGGAGAGGGTTAATTAACTTAACTATTTTAAACTAATGATTTGAAGCATTTCTATATCGATTGCTAAATATGTAAATACAAGAAAATCGACTTTATACCTAAATATAAGGTTAGGGGATTCTTCCAAATGCACTGCCTTTATGCCGCCAAGGCTTTATATCAACTTCAATACGTTAAAGAAGGTTAATTAACTCAAATATGTTAAACTAATGATTTGAGGCATTTCGATATCGATTGCTTAATGTGTTTATACAAGAAAATCGACTTTATACCTAAATATAAGTTTACGGAATTCTTCCAAATGCGCTGCCGTTATAACGTTATGTCTTTATGTAAATTTCAGTAAGATAAAGAAGGTTAATTAACTTAAATATGTTAAACTAATGGTTTAAAGCATTTCGTTATCGATTGCTAAATATGTATATACAAGAAAGTCGACTTTATACCTAAATATAAGATTAGGGGATTCTTCTAAATGCACTGCCGTTATGCCGCCAAGGCTTTATATCAACTTCAATACGTTAAAGAAGGTTAATTAACTTAAATATGTTAAACTAATGATTTGAAGCATTTCGATATTCATTCATTTTTCATTCATTTTTACCTAAATTTAAGTTTACGTAATTGTTCTAAATCCTCTGCCGGTATGCCGTTAAAGCGTTTGTAGACTTCAGTAAGATAAAGAGGGTTAATTAACATATATATGTTAAACTAATGATTTGAAGCATTTCGAAATCGCTTGCTAAATGTGTATATACAAGAAAATCGACTTTATACCTAAACATAAGATTACGGAATTCTTCTCAATGCACTGCCTTTATGCCGCCATGGCTTTATGCCACCTTCCGTTAATTAAAGAAGGTTTATTAACCTAAATATGTTAAACTAATGATTTTAAGCATTTCGATATCGATTGCTAAATGTGCATGTACAACAAAATCGACTTTATACCTAAATATAAGATAACGGAATACATATAAATATACTGCCATTATGCCGTTATGGCTTTATGTGAACTTCAGTAAGATAAAGAAGTTTAATTAACTTAAATAAGCTAAGCCTGTTATAACAAGCATTTCGATATCGATTGCAAAATGTGTATATACAAGAAAATCGACTTTATGCCTAAATATAAGACTACGGAATTCTTCCAAATGCACTGCCGTTCTGGCTTTATGTCAACTTCAGTTCGCTAAAGGAGGTTTATTAACTTAAATATGTTAAACCAGTTATCTGAAGCATTTCGACATCGATTGCGAAATGTATATACACAAGAAAATCGATTTTATACCTAAATATAAGATTACGGAATTCTTCCACATGTACTGTCGTTATGCCGCCATGGCTTTACACCACCTTCAATACGTTAAAGAAGGTTAATTATTTTAAATATGTTAAAATAATGGTTTGAAGCATATTGATATCGATTGCTAAATGTGTATATACAAGAAAATCGACTTTATACCTAAACATAAGATTACGGAATTTTTCTAAATGCACTGCCGTTATACCCTTAAGGCTTTATATAGACTTCAGTAAGCTTAAAAATTTTGTTAACTTAATATGTTAAACTAATGATTTGAAGCATTTCGATATCGACCGCCAAATGTGTATATACAAGAAAACCGACTTTATACCTTAATATAAGGTTACGGAATTCTTCTAAATGCATTGCCGTTATGCCGCCATGGCTTTATATCAACTTCAATACGATAAAGAAGGTTAATTAACTTAAATATGTTAAACTAATGATATGAGGCATTTCGATATCGATGGCTACATGAGTATATACAACAAAATCGACTTTATACCTACATATAAGATTAAGGGATTCTTCTAAATGCACTACCGTTATGTCGCCATGGCTTTATATCAACTTCAATACGGTAAAGAAGGTTAATTAACTTAAATATGTTAAACTAATGTGTTGAAGCATTTCGATATGGATTGCTTAATGTGTATATACAACAAAATCGACTTAATACCTAAATATAAGATTACGGAATTCTTCTAAATGCACTGCCGTTATGCCGCCATGGCTTTATATAAACTTCAATACGTTAAAGAAGGTTAATTTACTTAAATATGTTAAACTAATGATTTAAAGCATTTCGTTATCGATTGCTATATGTGTATATACAAGAAAGTCGACTTCATTCCTAAATATAAGATTACGGAATTCTTCTAAATGCACTGCCGTTATGCCGCCATGGCTTTATATCAACTTCATTACGTTAAAGAAGGTTTATTATCTTAAATATTTTAAAGTAATGATTTGAAGCATTTCGATATCGATTGCTAAATGTGTAAATACAAGAAAATCGACTTTATGCCTAAATATAAGATTACGGAATTCTTCTAAATGCACTGCCGTTATGCCGTTAAGGCTTTATGTAACTTCAGTTTGTTAAAGAAGGTTTATTAACTTAAATATGTTAAACAATTATTTGAAGCATTTCGATATCGATTGCTAAATTTATATACAAGAAAATCGACTTTATACCTAAATATAAGACTACGGAATTCTTCCAATTTACTGTCGTTATCCATGGACTTTATATAACTTCAATACGTTAAAGAAGTTTAATTAACTCAAATATTTTAAAATCTAATGATTTGAAGCATTTCGATATCGCTTGCTAAATGTATATATACAAGAAAATCAAACTTTATACCTAAATAAAAGGATTATGGAATTCTTCTTATGCACTGCCGTTATGCCGCCATGGCTTTATGCCAAATTCCGTTCATTAAAGAAGTTTAAATTAAAACTTAAATAATGATTAAGCTTTTGTATGATTGCAAAAGTGTTTCGAAATCGACTTAACATAAATGTAGATTACAATTCAAATGACTGTTGTGCCTTATGGCTCTATGAACTTATGCGGAATTTATTACTTAAATATGTTAAATAATGTTTGAAGCATTTCGATATCGATTGCTAAATGAAGGTTAATTAAAAATTATTTTAAAGACTAATCATTTGAAGCATTTCGATATCGATTGCTAAATGTGTATGTACAAGAAAATCCCCTTTATACCTAAATATAAGATTACGGAATTCTTCTAAATGCACTGTCGTTATGCCGCCATGGCTTTATATCACCTTTATTACGTTACAGAAGTTTAATTTACTTAAATATGTTAGACTAATGATCTGAAGATTTTCGATATCGATTGCTAAATGCGTATATACAACAAAATCGACTAAACACCTAAATATAAAATTACGGAATTCTTCCAAATGCACTGCCGTTATGGTTTATGTAAAATTCAGCAAAATAAAGAAGTTAATTAACTTAAATATGTTAAACTAATGATTTGAAGCATTTCGTTATCGATTGCAAAATGTGTATATACAAGAAAATCGAATATAGATAGATTACGGAATTCTTCCAACTGCACTGCCGTTATGCCGCCATGGCTTTATATCAACTTCACTACGTTAAAGAATATTAGTTAACTTAAATATGTTAAATTAATGATTTGAAGCATTTCGATATCGATTGCTAAATGAGTATATACAACAAAATCGACTTTATACCTAAATATAAGATTACGGAATTCTTCCAAATGCACTGCCGTAATGCCGTTATGGCTTTATGTAAACTTCAGTAAGATAAAGAAGATTAATTAACTTAAATATGTTAAACTAATGGTTGAAGCATTTCATATCGATTGCTAAATGTGTATATACAAGAAAATCGACTATATACCTAAATATAAGATTACGGAATTCTTTTGCATGCACTGCCGTTGTGCCGCCATGGCTTTATGTTAACTTCAGTGCGCTAAAGAAGTTTATTAACTTAAATATGTTAAACTAATGATTTGAAGCATTTCGATACCGATTGCTAAATGAGTATATACAAGAAAATCAAACTTATACCTAAATATAAGATAACGGAATTCTTCTAAACGCACTGCCGTTATGCCGTTAAGGCTTTATGTAGACTTCAGTAAGATAGAGAGGGTTAATTAACTTAAATATTTTAAACTAATGATTTGAAGCATTTCTATATCGATTGCTAAATATGTAAATACAAGAAAATCGACTTTATACCTAAATATAAGGTTAGGGATTCTTCCAAATGCACTGCCGTTATGCCGCCAAGGCTTTATATCAACTTCAATACGTTAAAGAAGGTTAATTAACTCAAATATGTTAAACTAATGATTTGAGGCATTTCGATATCGATTGCTTAATGTGTTATACAAGAAAATCGACTTTATACCTAAATATAAGTTTACGGAATTCTTCCAAATGCGCTGCCGTTATACCGTTATGTCTTTATGTAAACTTCAGTAAGATAAAGAAGGTTAATTAACTTAAATATGTTAAACTAATGGTTTAAAGCATTTCGTTATCGATTGCTAAAGTGTATATACAAGAAAGTCGACTTTATCCTAAATATAAGATTAGGGGATTCTTCTAAATGCACTGCCGTTATGCCGCAAAGGCTTTATTCAACTTCATCGTTAAAGAAGGTTTATTAACTTAAATATGTTAAACTAATGATTTGAAGCATTTCGATATCATTCAATTTTAAAATCATTTTACCTAAATTAAGTTTACGAATTCTTCTAAATGCCTGCCGTTATGCCGTTAAAGCTTTTGTAACTTCAGTAGTTAAAGAGGGTTAATTAACTAAATATGTTAAACAATGATTTGAAGCATTTCGAATCGCTTGCTAAATGTTATATACAAGAAAATCGACTTTATACCTAAACATAAGATTACGGAATTCTTCCAATGCACTGCCTTTATCCCATGGCTTTATAACTTCCGTATTAAAGAAGTTTATTAACTAAATTGTTAAACTAATGATTTGAAGCATTGTATCGATTGCTAAATGTGTATTACAAAAAATCGACTTTATACCTAAATATAAGATTACGGAATTCTTAAATACTGCCTTTGCCGTTATGGCTTTATGTTAACTTCATTTAAGATTAAAAGAAGTTTAATTAACTTAAATAAGGTAAAGAGGTTATTACAAGCATTTCGATATCGATTGCAAATGGTATTACAAAAAATCACTTTATCCTAAATATAAGATTACGGAATTCTTCAAATGCACTGTGTTTGGCTTTATTCACCTTTATTCGTTAAGGAGTTTATTTACTTAAATATGTTAACTGATCTGAAGATTTCGAATCGATTGCTAAATGGTATATACAAAAAATCGACTAAACCTAAATATAAATTACGGAATTCTTCAAATCACTGCCGTTGATGGTTTATGTTAATTCAGCATAAGAAGTTTATTAACTTAAATATGTTAAATAATGATTTGAAGCATTTCGTTATCGATTGCTAATGAGTATTAAAGAAGATGAATATAGAAGATTTCGAATCTTCAATGCATGCCGTTATCCCATGGTTTAAAATCACCTTCATACGTTAAGAAGTTAGTTTACTTAAATATGTTAATAATGATTTGAAGATTTCGATTCGATTGCTAAATGGTAATCAAAAAATCACTTTTACCTAAATATAAGATTACGGAATTCTTCAATGCACTGCCGTATGCGTATGGCTTTATGTTAACTTCAGAGTTAAAGAAGATTTATTAATTAATATGTTAAACTAATAGTTGAAGCATTTCATACGATTGCTAAATGGTATATACAAAAAATCGACTAATACCTAAATATAAGATTACGGAATTTTTGCAATGCACTGCCGTTTCCGTATGGCTTTATGTTAACTTCAGTAGTAAAGAAGTTTATTAACTTAAATATGTTAAACTAATGATTTGAAGCATTTCATTGCGATTGCTAAATGGTATATACAAGAAAATCGACTTATACCTAAATATAAGATAACGGAATTTTTCTAAACGCACTGCCGTTATGCCGTTAAGGCTTTATGTAGACTTCAGTAAGATGGAGAGGGTTAATTAACTTAATATTTTAAACTAATGATTTGAAGCATTTCTATATCGATTGCTAAATATGTAAATAAAGAAAATCGACTTTATACCTAAATATAAGGTTAGGGGATTCTTCCAAATGCACTGCCTTATGCCGCCAAGGCTTTATATCAACTTCAATACGTTAAAGAAGGTTAATTAACTCAAATATGTTAAACTAATGATTTGAGGCATTTCGAAATCGATTGCTTAATGTGTTATACAAGAAAATCGACTTTATACCTAAATATAAGTTTACGGAATTCTTCCAAATGCGCTGCCGTTATACCGTTATGTCTTTATGTAAATTCAGTAAGATAAAGAAGGTTAATTAACTTAAATATGTTAAACTAATGGTTTAAAGCATTTCGTTATCGATTGCTAAAGATGTATATACAAGAAAGTCGACTTTATACCTAAATATAAGATTAGGGGATTCTTCTAAATGCACTGCCGTTATGCCGCAAAGGCTTTATATCAACTTCAATACGTTAAAGAAGGTTAATTAACTTAAATATGTTAAACTAATGATTTGAAGCATTTCGATATTCATTCATTTTTCATTCATTTTACCTAAAGTTAAGTTTACGTAATTCTTCTAAATGCTCTGCCGTTATGCCGTTAAAGCTTTGTAGACTTCAGTAAGATAAAGAGGGTTAATTAACATAAATATGTTAAACTAATGATTTGAAGCATTTCGAAATCGCTTGCTAAATGTGTATATACAAGAAAATCGACTTTATACCTAAACATAAGATTACGGAATTCTTCTCAATGCACTGCCTTTATGCCGCCATGGCTTTATGCCACCTTCCGTTAATAAAGAAGGTTTATTAACCTAAATATGTTAAACTAATGATTTGAAGCAATTCGATATCGATGCTAAATGTGTATGTACAACAAAATCGACTTTATACCTAAATATAAGATAACGGAATACATATAATATACTGCTATTATGCCGTTATGGCTTTATGTGAACTTCAGTAAGATAAAGAAGTTTAATTAACTTAAATAAGCTAAGCCTGTTATTACAAGCATTTCGATATCGATTGCAAAATGTGTATATACAAGAAAATCGACTTTATGCCTAAATATAAGACTACGGAATTCTTCCAAATGCACTGCTGTTCTGGCTTTATGTCAACTTCAGTTCGCTAAAGGAGGTTTATTAACTTAAATATGTTAAACCCGTGATCTGAAGCATTTCGACATCGATTGCTAAATGTGTATATACAAGAAAATCGACTTAATACATAAATATAAGATTACGGAATTCTTCTAAATACACTGCGTTGTGCCGTTATGGCTTTATGTTAACTTCAGTGCGTTGAAGAAGCTTTATTAACTTAAATATGTTAAAATAATGATTTGAAGCATTTCGATATCGATTGCTAAATGAAGGTTATTAAAGAAGGTTATGTTAGACTAATCATTTGAAGCATTTCGATATCGATTGCTAAATGCGTATGTAAAAAAAAATCGCCTTTATACCTAAATATAAGATTACGGATATAGATATAAGATATCACCTCATTCGTTACAGAAGGTTAGTTTACTTAAATATGTTAGACCAATGATCTGAAGATTTCGATGTCGATTGCTAAATGTGTAAATCCAAGAAAATCTACCTTTTACCTAAATATAAGATGACGGAATTCTTCTACATGCACTGCCGCTATGGCGCCATGGCTTGATGTTAACGTCAGGCGTTAAAGAAGATTTATTAAGTTGAATATGTTAAACTAATAAGTTGAAGCATCTCGATATCGATTGCTAAATGCGTATATACAACAAAATCGACTAAATACCTAAATATAAGATTACGGAATTCTGCCAAATGCACTGCCGTTATACCGTTATGGCTTTATGTAAACTTCAGTAAGATAAAGAAGTTTAATTAACTTAAATATGTTAAACTAATGATTTGAAGCATTTCATTGGCGATTGCTAAATGTGTATATACAAGAAAATCGACTATATACCTAAATATAAGATAACGGAATTCTTCTAAACGCACTGCCGTTATGCCGTTAAGGCTTTATGTAGACTTCAGTAAGATGGAGAGGGTTAATTAACTTAACTATTTTAAACTAATGATTTGAAGCATTTCTATATCGATTGCTAAATATGTAAATACAAGAAAATCGACTTTATACCTAAATATAAGGTTAGGGGATTCTTCCAAATGCACTGCCTTTATGCCGCCAAGGCTTTATATCAACTTCAATACGTTAAAGAAGGTTAATTAACTCAAATATGTTAAACTAATGATTTGAGGCATTTCGATATCGATTGCTTAATGTGTTTATACAAGAAAATCGACTTTATACCTAAATATAAGTTTACGGAATTCTTCCAAATGCGCTGCCGTTATAACGTTATGTCTTTATGTAAATTTCAGTAAGATAAAGAAGGTTAATTAACTTAAATATGTTAAACTAATGGTTTAAAGCATTTCGTTATCGATTGCTAAATATGTATATACAAGAAAGTCGACTTTATACCTAAATATAAGATTAGGGGATTCTTCTAAATGCACTGCCGTTATGCCGCCAAGGCTTTATATCAACTTCAATACGTTAAAGAAGGTTAATTAACTTAAATATGTTAAACTAATGATTTGAAGCATTTCGATATTCATTCATTTTTCATTCATTTTTACCTAAATTTAAGTTTACGTAATTGTTCTAAATCCTCTCCCGGTATGCCGTTAAAGCGTTTGTAGACTTCAGTAAGATAAAGAGGGTTAATTAACATATATATGTTAAACTAATGATTTGAAGCATTTCGAAATCGCTTGCTAAATGTGTATATACAAGAAAATCGACTTTATACCTAAATAAAGATTACGATTTTTTATGAGGTTAGGATTCTTCATGCAAAGTAGTTTATTAACTTAAATATGTTAAACTAATGATTTGAAGCATTTCGATGGATTGCTAAATGGTATATACAAGAAAATCGACTTATACCTAAATATAAGATAACGAATTCTTCTAACGCACTGCCGTTATGCCGTTAAGGCTTTATGTAGACTTCAGTAAGATGGAGAGGGTTAATTAACTTAACTATTTTAAACTAATGATTTGAAGCATTTCTATATCGATTGCTAAATATGTAAATACAAGAAAATCGACTTTATACCTAAATATAAGGTTAGGGGATTCTTCCAAATGCACTGCCTTTATGCCGCCAAGGCTTTATATCAACTTCAATACGTTAAAGAAGGTTTTTTAACTCAAATAAGCAAAATTGATTTGAGGCAACCGAAGCGTTCAAAATGTGCATCCCAAAAATCACTTTTTTTACCTGGAATCATTGACCGTATTTTTTCAAATGCGTTGCCGTTATAACGTTATGTTCGATGTAAAATTTTTGTTGCCAAAAAGGAAGAACTGAACTTGTTGAATGTGGTTTAAAGATGGCGCTACATGCCAAATATTCTATGCAAGGGAAAATCGAAAAATTATCCAAAATATAAGTTGGCCACCAAATCATGCGTTTAACCCCTTTAGACTTTTTTTCTACGTCAATCTAAAGAAGAAATAACCAAATATGTTAAACAACATTTGAAGAAATTCGGTATTCCGGCAAATGTCAAAAAGTTGCCCAAAATTGGACTTTCCGAATGGACCTAAACGCAGCCGGTAACATTTAAATGAAATTATCTTCAAAAAGTAAATGTCATGAACATCTAACGTTAAATAAAGAACCGAAGATTTTGAAATTTTTGCTTTTTTTTAAAAAAATCAACTTTAAAAATACCTTATAAGATTACGGAATTCTTTTGCATGCACTGCCGTTGTGCCGCCATGGCTTTATGTTAACTTCAGTGCGCTAAAGAAGCTTTATTAACTTAAATATGTTAAACTAATGATTTGAAGCATTTCGATACCGATTGCTAAATGAGTATATACAAGAAAATCGAACTTATACCTAAATATAAGATAACGGAATTCTTCTAAACGCACTGCCGTTATGCCGTTAAGGCTTTATGTAGACTTCAGTAAGATGGAGAGGGTTAATTAACTTAACTATTTTAAACTAATGATTTGAAGCATTTCTATATCGATTGCTAAATATGTAAATACAAGAAAATCGACTTTATACCTAAATATAAGGTTAGGGGATTCTTCCAAATGCACTGCCTTTATGCCGCCAAGGCTTTATATCAACTTCAATACGTTAAAGAAGGTTAATTAACTCAAATATGTTAAACTAATGATTTGAGGCATTTCGATATCGATTGCTTAATGTGTTTATACAAGAAAATCGACTTTATACCTAAATATAAGTTTACGGAATTCTTCCAAATGCGCTGCCGTTATAACGTTATGTCTTTATGTAAATTTCAGTAAGATAAAGAAGGTTAATTAACTTAAATATGTTAAACTAATGGTTTAAAGCATTTCGTTATCGATTGCTAAATATGTATATACAAGAAAGTCGACTTTATACCTAAATATAAGATTAGGGGATTCTTCTAAATGCACTGCCGTTATGCCGCCAAGGCTTTATATCAACTTCAATACGTTAAAGAAGGTTAATTAACTTAAATATGTTAAACTAATGATTTGAAGCATTTCGATATTCATTCATTTTTCATTCATTTTTACCTAAATTTAAGTTTACGTAATTGTTCTAAATCCTCTGCCGGTATGCCGTTAAAGCGTTTGTAGACTTCAGTAAGATAAAGAGGGTTAATTAACATATATATGTTAAACTAATGATTTGAAGCATTTCGAAATCGCTTGCTAAATGTGTATATACAAGAAAATCGACTTTATACCTAAACATAAGATTACGGAATTCTTCTCAATGCACTGCCTTTATGCCGCCATGGCTTTATGCCACCTTCGGTTAATTAAAGAAGGTTTATTAACCAAAATATGTTAAACTAATGATTTTAAGCATTTCGATATCGATTGCTAAATGTGCATGTACAACAAAATCGACTTTATACCTAAATATAAGATAACGGAATACATATAAATATACTGCCATTATGCCGTTATGGCTTTATGTGAACTTCAGTAAGATAAAGAAGTTTAATTAACTTAAATAAGCTAAGCCTGTTATAACAAGCATTTCGATATCGATTGCAAAATGTGTATATACAAGAAAATCGACTTTATGCCTAAATATAAGACTACGGAATTCTTCCAAATGCACTGCCGTTCTGGCTTTATGTCAACTTCAGTTCGCTAAAGGAGGTTTATTAACTTAAATATGTTAAACCAGTTATCTGAAGCATCTCGATATCGATTGCTTAATGTGTATATACAACAAAATCGACTAAATACCTAAATATAAGTTTACGGAATTCTTCTAAATGCACTGCCGTTATGCCGCCATGGCTTTATATAAACTTCAATACGTTAAAGAAGGTTAATTTACTTAAATATGTTAAACTAATGATTTAAAGCATTTCGTTATCGACCGCTATATGTGTATATACAAGAAAGTCGACTTCATTCCTAAATATAAGATTACGGAATTCTTCTAAATGCACTGCCGTTATGCCGCCATGGCTTTATGCAACTTCCGTTCGTTAAAGAAGGTTTATTAACTTAAATATTTTAAAGTAATGATTTGAAGCATTTCGATATCGATTGCTAAATGTGTAAATACAAGAAAATCGACTTTATGCCTAAATATAAGATAACGGAATTTTTCTAAATGCACTGCCGTTATGCCGTTAAGGCTTTATGTTAACTTCAGTTTGTTAAAGAAGGTTTATTAACTTAAATATGTTAAACAAGTTAATTGAAGCATTTCGATATCGATTGCATAATGCGTATGTACAAGAAAATCGACTTTATACCTAAATATAAGACTACGGAATTCTTCTCCATGCACTGCCGTTATGCCGCCATGGCTTTATGCCAACTTCCGTTCATTAAAGAAGATTTATTAACCTAAATAAGTTATACTAATGATTTGAAGCATTTCGATATCGAGTGCTAAATGAGTATATACAAGAAAATCGACTTTATACCTAAATATAAGATTACGAAATTCTTCTAAATGCACTGCAGTTATACGTTAAGCCTTTATGTAGACTTCAGTGCGTTAAAGAAGTTTTATTATAAATAACTTGAAAATGTAAAATTAATGATTTGAATTTCGATATCGATTGCTAAATGTGTATGTACAGCAAAATCGACTTTATACCTAAATATAAGATAACGGAATTCATATAAATATACTGCCGTTATGCCGTTGTGGCTTTATGTAAGCTTCGGTAAGATAAAGAGGTTTAATTTTTTAAAATAAGCTAAACCTGTTATTGGAAGCATTTCGATATCGGTTGCAAAATGTGTATATGCAAGAAAATCGACTTTATTCCTAAATATAAGACTACGGAATTCTTCCAAATGCACTGCCGTTCTGGCTTTATGTAAACTTCAGTAAGATAAAGAAGTTAATTAACTTAAATATGTTAAACTAATGATTTGAAGCATTTCGATATCGATTGCGAAATGTATATATACAAGAAAATCGACTTCATACCTAAATATAAGATTACGGAATTGTTCCAAATGTACTGTCGTTATGCTGCCATGGCTTTACATCACCTTCAATACGTTAAAGAACGTAAATACAAGAAAATTGACTTTATACCTAAAGATAAGATTACGGAATTCTTCCAAATGCACTGCCGTTATACCGTTATGGCTTTATTTGAACTTCAGTAAGATAAAGAAGTTTAAACTAAATATAAGATTACAGAATTCTTCCACATGTGCTGTCGTTATGCCGACATGGCTTTACATAACCTTCATTACGTTAAAAAAGGCTAATTATTTTAAATATGTTAAACTAATGGTTTGAAGCATTTTGATATCGATTGCTAAATGTGTAAATACAAGAAAATCGACTTTTTACCTAAATATAAGATTACGGAATTCTTCCAAATGCACTGCCGTTATACCGTTATGGCTTTATTTAAACTTCAGTAATATAAAGAAGGTTAACTAACTTAAATAAGCTAAACCTGCTATTGGAAGCATTTCGATATCGATTGCAAAATGTGTGTATACAAGAATATCGACCTTATGCCTAAATATAAGACTACGGAATTCTTCCAAATGCACTGCCTTTCTGGCTGTATGTAAACTTCAGTAAGATAAAGAAGTTAATTAACTAAAATATGTTAAACTAATGATTTTAAGCATTTCTATATCGATTGCTAATGTGTATATACAAGAAAATCGACTTTATACCTAAATATAAGATTAGGGAATTCTTCTAAATGCACTGCCGTTATGCCGCCATGGCTTTATATCAACTTCAATACGTTAAAGAAGGTTAAATAACTTAAATTTGTTAAACTAATGATTTGAAGCCTTTCTATATCGATTGCTAAATGAGTATATACAACAAAATCGACTTTATACCTAAATATAAGATTACGGAATTCTTCCAAATGCACTGCCGTTATACGGTTATGGCTTTATGTAAACTTCAGTAAGATAAAGAAGGTTAATTAACTTAAATATGTTAAACTAATGATTTGAAGCATTTCATTGGCGATTGCTAAATGTGTATATACAAGAAAATCGACTATGTACCTAAATATAAGATTACGGAATTCTTCTGCATGCACGCCGTTATGCCGCCATGGCTTTATGTTAACTTCAGTGCGCTAAAGAAGCTTTATTAACTTAAATATGTTAAACTAATGATTTGAAGCATTTCGATATCGATTGCTAAATGAGTATATACAAGAAAATCGAATATATACCTAAATATAAGATAACGGAATTCTTCTAAACGCACTGCCGTTATGCCGTTAAGGCTTTATGTAATCTTCAGTAAGATAGAGAGGTTTAATTAATTTAAATATGTTAAACTAACGATTTGAAGCTTTTCTATATCGATTGCTAAATGTGTAAATACAAGAAAATCGACTTTATACCTAAATATAAGATTAGGGAATTCTTCTAAATGCACTGCCGTTATGCCGCCATGGCTTTATGTCAACTTCAGTACGTTAAAGAAGTTAATTAACTTAAATATGTTAAACTAATGAGTTTGAAGCATTTCGATATCGATTGCTTAATGTGTATATACAAGAAAATCGACTTTATACCTAAATACATGTATAAGTTTACGGAATTCTTCCAAATGCGCTGCCGTTATACCGTAATGGCTTTATGTAAACTTTAGTAAGATAAAGAAGGTTAATTAACTTAAATATGTTAAACTAATGATTTAAAGCATTTCGTTATCGATTGCTAAATGTGTATATACAAGAAAGTCGACTTTATGCCTAAATATAAGATTACGGAATTCTTCCAAATGCACTGCCGTTATGCCGCCATGGCTTTATGCCAACTTCCGTTGATTAAAGAAGGTTTATTAACTTAAATATATTAAAATAATCATTTGAATCATTTCGATATCGATTGCTAAATGTGTAAATACAAGAAAATCGACTTTATGCCTAAATATAAGATTACGGAATTCTTCCAAATGCACTGCCGTTATGCCGCCTTGACTTTATGTTAACTTCAGTGCGTTAAAGAAGGTTTATTAACTTAAATATGTTAAACAAGTTATTTGAAGCATTTCGATATCGATTGCTTAATGCATATATACAAGAAAATCGACTTTGTACCTAAATATAAGATTACGGAATTCTTCTAAATGCACTGCCGTTATGCCGCCATGGCTTTATGCCAACTTACGTTGATTAAAGAAGGTTTATTAACCTTAATATGTTAAACTAATGATTTGAAGCATTTCGATATCGATTGCGAAATGTATATACACAAGAAAATCTAATTTATACCTAAATATAAGATTACGGAATTCTTCCACATGTACTGTCGTTATGCCGCCATGGCTCTACATCACCTTCAATACGTTAAAGAAAGTTAATTATTTTAAATATGTTAAACTAATGGTTTGAAGCATTTTGATATCGATTGCTAAATGTGTAAATACAAGAAATTCGACTTTATACCTAAATATAATATTACGGAATTCTTCCAAATGCACTGCCGTTCTGGCTGTATGTAAACTTCAGTAAGATAAAGAAGCTAATCAACTTAAAAATGTTAAACTAATGATTTGAAGCATTTCGATATCGATTGCTTAATGTGTAAATACAAGAAAATCGACTTTATGCCTAAATATAAGACTACGGAATTCTTCCAAATGCACTGCCGTTATGCCGTTAAGGCTTTATGCCAACTTCCGTTCGTTAAAGAAGGTTTATTAAGTTGAATATATTAAACTAATGAGTTGAAGCATTTTGATATCGATTGCTAAATGAGTATATAAAACAAAATCGACTTTATACCTAACTATAAGATTACGGAATTCTTCCAAATGCACTGCCGTTATACCGTTATGGCTTTATGTAAACTTCAGTAAGATAAAGAAGGTTAATTAACTTAAATAAGCTAAACCTGTTATTGAAGCATTTCGATATCGATTGCAAAATGTGTATATACAAGAAAATCGACTTTATGCCTAAATATTAAACTTCGGAATTCTTCCAAATGCACTACCGTTCCGGCTTTATGTAAACTTCAGTAAGATAAAGAAGTTAATTAACTTAAATATGTTAAACTAATGATTTGAAGTATTTCGATATCGATTGCGAAATGTATATATACAAGAAAATCGAATTTATACCTAAATATAAGATTACGGAATTCTTCCACAGGTACTGCCGTTATGCCGCCATGGCTCTACATCACCTTCAATACGTTAAAGAAGGTTAATTATTTTAAATATGTTAAACTAATGGTTTGAAGCATTTTGATATCGATTGCTAAATGTGTATATGTAACAAAATCGACATTATACCTAAATATAAGATTACGGAATTCTTCAAAATGCACTGCCGTTATACCGTTGTGGCTTTATGTAAACTTCAGTAAGATAAAGAAGGTTAATTAACTTAAATATGTTAAACTAATGAGTTGAAGCATCTCGATATCGATTGCTAAATGAGTAAATACAAGACAATCGAATTTATACCTAAATATAAGATAACGGAATTCTTTTAAATGCACTGCCGTTATGCAGCCATGGCTTTATATAAATTTCAATACGTTAAAGAAGGTTAATTAACTTAAATATGTTAAGCAAATGATTTGAAGCATTTCTGTACCGATTGCTAAATGAGTATATACAAGAAAATCGAATTTATACCTAAATATAAGATAACGGAATTCTTCTAAACGCACTGTCGTTATGCCGTTAAGGCTTTATGTAGACTTCAGTAAGATAGAGAGGGTTAATTAACTTAAATATGATAAACTAATGATTTTAAGCATTTCTATATCGATTGCTAAATATGTAAATACAAGAAAATCGACTTTATACCTAAATATAAGATTGGGGAATTCTTCTAAATGCACTGCCGTTATGCCGCCATGGCCTCGTATCACCTTCACTACGTTAAAGAAGGTTAAATAACTTAAATATGTTAAACTAATGATTTGAAGCATTTCGATATCGATTGCTAAATGAGTATATACACCAAAATCGACTTTATACCTAAATATAAGATTACGGAATTCTTCTAAATGCACTGCCGTTATGCCGTTATGGCTTTATTTAAACTTCAGTACGATAAAGAAGGTTAATTAACTTAAATATGTTAAACAATGATTTGAAGCATTTTGATATCGATTGCTAAATGTGAATATACAAGAAAATCGACTTTATACCTAAATGTAAGTTTACGGAATTCTTCTAAAGCACTGCCGTTATGCCGTTATGGCTTTATGTCAACTTCAGTACGATAAAGAAGGTTAATTAACTTAAATATGTTAAACTAATGATTTGAAGCATTTCGATATCGATTGCTAAATGTGAAATATACAAGAAAATCGAATTATACCTAAATATAAATACGGAATTCTTCTAATGCACTGCCGTTATGCCGCCATGGCTTTATGTCAACTTCCGTTCGATTAAAGAAGGTTTATTAACTTAAAATATATTAAACCTAATGATTTGAAGCATTTCGATATCGATTGCTAAATGTGTATATACAAGAAAATCGACTTTATGCCTAAATATAAGATTACGGAATTCTTCTAAATGCACTGCCGTTATGCCTTTAAATGGCTTTATGTTAACTTCAGTTCGTTAAAGAAGGTTTATTAACTTAAATATGTTAAACTAATGATTTGAAGCATTTCGATACGATTGCTTAATGTGTATATACAAGAAAATCGACTTTATACCTAAATATAAGACTACGGAATTCTTCTAAATGCACTGCCGTTATGCCGCCATGGCTTTATGCCAACTTCCGTTGATTAAAGAAGGTTTATTAACCTTAAATATGTTAAACTAATGATTTGAAGCATTTCGATATCGATTGCTAAATGTGTATGTACAACAAAATCGACTTTATACCTAAATATAAGATTACGGAACTCTTCCAAATGCACTGCCGTTATACCGTTATGGCTTTATGTAAACTTCAGTAAGATAAAGAAGGTTTAATTAACTTAAATATGTTAAACTAAGTTTTTGAAGCATTTCGTTATCGATTGCTAAATGTGTATATACAAGAAAATCGACTTTATACCTAAATATAAGACTACGGAATTCTTCCAAAGCACTGCCGTTATGCAGCCATGGCTTTATGTAAACTTCAATACGTTAAAGAAGGTAATTAACTTAAATATGTTAACAATGATTTGAAGCATTTCTGATATCGATTGCTAAATGATGATATACAAGAAAATCGACTTTATACCTAAATATAAGATTGGGAATTCTTCTAAATGCACTGCCGTTATGCCGCCATGGCCTCGTATCACCTTCACTACGTTAAAGAAGGTTAAAATTAACTTAAATATGTTAAACTAATGATTTGAAGCATTTCGATATCGATTGCTAAATGAGTATATACACCAAAATCGACTTTATACCTAAATATAAGATTACGGAATTCTTCCAAATGCACTGCCGTTATACCGTTATGGCTTTATTTAACTTCAGTAAGATAAAGAAGTTTAATTAACTTAAATAAGCTAAACCTGTTATTGGAAGCATTTCGATATCGATTGCTAAATGTGTGTATACAAGAAAATCGACTATATACCTAAATATAAGATTACGGAATTCTTCATGCACTGCCGTTGTGCCGCCATGGCTTTATGTTAACTTCAGTGCGCTAAAGAAGGTTTATTAACTTAAATATGTTAAACTAATGATTTGAAGCATTTCGATATCGATTGTTTAATGTGTATATACAAGAAAATCGAACTTTATTAAATATAAGATAACGGAATTCTTCTAAACGCACTGCCGTTATGCCGTCATGGCTTTATGTAACTTCAGTAAGATAAGAAAAGGGTTAATTAACTTAAATATGAATTGATTAAGCATTTCTATCTTAATATTTACAAGCATTTTCCAAAATATAAGTTTGGGGCTTCAATGTGTGTATACAAGAAAATCGACTTTATACCTAAATGTAAGTTTACGGAATTCTTCCAAATGCGCTGCCGTTATACCGTTAGGGTCTTTATGTAAACTTCAGTAAGATAAAGAAGGTTAATTAACTTAAATATGTTAAACTAATGGTTTGAAGCATTTCGTTATCGATTGCTAAATGTGTATATACAAGAAAATCGACTTTATGGCTAAATATAAGATTACGGAATTCTTCCAAATGCACTGCCGTTATGCCGCCTTGGACTTTATGTTAACTTCAGTGCGTTAAAGAAGGTTTATTAACATAAATATGTTAAACAATTATTTGAAGCATTTCGATATCGATTGCTTAATGCGTATATACAAGAAAATCGACTTTGTACCTAAATATAAGATTACGGAATGCTTCTAAATGCACTGCCGTTATGCCGCCATGGCTTTATGCCAACTTTCGTTGATTAAAGAAGGTTTATTAACCTTAATATGTTAATTCAATGATTTGATGCATTTCATTAGCGATTGCTAAATGAGTATATACAAGACAATCGAATTTATACCTAAATATAAGATTACGGAATTCTTCTAAATGCACTGCCGTTATGCAGCCATAGCTTTATATAAATTTCAATACGTTAAAGAAGGTCAATTAACTTAAATATGTTAAGCAAATGATTTGAAGCATTTTTGTACCGATTGCTAAATGAGAATATACAAGAAAATCGAATTTACAGCTAAATATAAGATAACGGAGTTCTTCTAAACGCACTGTCGTTATGCCGTTAAGGCTTTATGTAGACTTCAGTAAGATAAAGAAGGTTAATTAACTTAAATATGTTAAACTAATGATTTAAAGCATTTCGTTATCGATTGCTAATGTGTATATACAAGAAAATCGAATATTGATAGAATACTGAATTCTTCTAACTGCAATGCCGTTATGCCACCATGGCTTTATATCAACTTCACTACGTTAAAGAAGGTTAATAAACTTAAATAATGATTTGATTAATCCTCTCTATCTTAATGATTTGAAGCATTTCGATATCGATTGCTAAATGAGTATATACAACAAAATCGACTTTATACCTAAATATAAGATTACGGAATTCTTCCAAATGCACTGCCGTTATACCGTTATGGATTTATGTAAACTTCAGTAAGATAGAGAGGATTAATTAACTTAAATATGTTAAACTAATGGCTTGAAGCATTTCATTAGCGATTGCTAAATGTGTATATACAAGACAGTCGAATTTATACCTAAATATAAGCTTACGGAATTCTTCTAAATGCACTGCCGTTATGCCGCCATGGCTTTATGCCGACTTCCGTTGATTAAAGAAGGTTTATTAACCTTAATATGTTAAATTAATGATTTGAAGCATTTCTATATCGATTGCTAAATATGTAAATACAAGAAAATCGAGTTTATACCTAAATATAAAATAACGGAATTCTTCCAAATGCACTGATGTTATGCCGCCATGTCTTTATGCACACTTCCGTTCGTTAAGGAAGTTTTATTAACTTAAATATGTTAAACTAATGATTTGAAGCATTTCGATATCGATTGCTAAATGTGTAAATACAAGAAAATCGACTTTGTGCCTAAATATAAAATAACGGAATTCTTCCAAATGCACTGCCGTTATGCCATTAAGGCTTTATGTTATTTTCAGTTCGCTAAAGAAGGTTTATTAACTTAAATATGTTAAACAAGTTAGTTGAAGGATTTTGATATCGATTGCTTAATGCATATATACAAGAAAATCGACTTTATACCTAAATATAAGACTACGGAATTCTTCTCCATGCAATGCCGTTATGCCGCCAAGGCTTTGTGCCAACTTCCGTTCATTAAAGAAGGTTTATTAACCTAAATATGTTAAATTTATGATTTGAAGCATTTCGATATCGATTGCTAAATGTGTATGTACAACAAAATCGACTTTATACCTAAATATAAGATAACGGAATTCATATAAATATACTGCTGTTATGCCGTTATGGCTTTATGTAAACTTCAGTAAGATAAAGAAGTTTAACTAATTTAAATAAGCTAAACCTGTTATTGGAAGCATTTCGATATCGATTGCAAAATGTGTGTATACAAGAAAATCGACTTTATGCCTAAATATAAGACTACGGAATTCTTTCAAATGCACTGCCGTTCTGGCTCTATGTAAGCTTCAGTAAGATAAAGAAGTTAATTAACTTAAATATGTTAAACTAATGATTTGAAGCATTTCATTAGCGATTGCTAAATGTGTATATACAAAAAAATCGACTATATATCTAAATATAAGATTATGGAACTCTTCTGCATGCACCGCCGTTATGCCGCCATGGCTTTATGGTAACTTCACTGCGTTAAAGAAGCTTTTTTATTTTAAATACGTTAAACTTATGATTTGAAGCATTTCGATATCGATTGCTAAATGATTATATACAAGAAAATCGACTTTATACCTAAATATAAGATAACGGAATTCATATAAATATACTGCCGTTATGCCGTTATGGCTTTATGTAAACTTCAGTAAGATAAAGAAGTTTAATTAACTTAAATAAGCTAAACCTGTTATTGGAAGCATTTCGATATCGATTGCAAAGTGTGTATATACAAGAAAGTCGACTTTATACCTAAATATAAGATAACGGAATTCTTCTAAATGCACTGCCGTTATGCCGTTAAGGCTTTATGTTAACTTCAGTTCGTTAAAGAAGGTTTATTAACTTAATATCTTAAACAAGTTATTTGAAGCATTTCGATATCGATTGCTTAATGCATATTTACAAGAAAATCGACTTTATACCTTAATATAAGACTACGGAATTCTTCTCCATGCACTGCCGTTATGCCACCATGGCTTTATGCCAACTTCCGTTCATTAAAGAAGGTTTATTAACCTAAATATGTTAAACTAATGATTTGAAGCATTTCGATATCGATTGCCAAATATGTATGTACAACAAAATCGACTTTATACCTAAATATAAGATAACGGAATTCGTATAAATATACTGCCGTTATGCCGTTATGGCTTCATGTAAACTTCAGATCGTTAAAGAAGGTTTATAAACTTAAATATGTTAAACAAGTTATTTGAAGCATTTCGATATCGATTGCTTAATGCATATATACAAGAAAATCGACTTTATGCCTAAATATATGACTACGGAATTCTTCCAAATGCACTGCCGTTCTGGCTTTATGTAAACTTCAGTAAGATAAAGAAGTTAATTAACCTAAATAAGTTAAACTAATGATTTGAAGCTTTTCGATATCGATTGCGAAATGTATATATACAAGAAAATCGACTTTATATCAAATATAAGATTACGGAATTCTTCCACATGTACTATCGTTATGCCGCCATGGCTTTACATCACCTTCAATACGTATGAGAAGGTTAATTATTTTAAATATGTTAAACTAATGGTTTGAAGCATTTTGATATCGGTTGCTAAATGTGTAAATACAAGAAAATCGACTTTATACCTAAATATAAGATTACGGAATTCGTCCAAATGCTCTGCCGTTATGGCTTTATTTAAACTTCAGCAAGATAAAGAAGTTTAATTAACTTAAATAAGCTAAACCTGTTATTGGAAGCATTTCGATATCGATTGCAAAATGTGTGTATACAAGAAAATCGACTTTATGCCTAAATATAAGACTACGGAATTCTTCCAAATGCACTGCCGTTATGCCGTTAAGGCTTTATGTTAACTTCAGTTCGCTTAAGAAGGTTAATTAACTTAAATATGTTAAACTTATGATTTAAAGCATTTCGTTATCGATTGCTAAATGTGTATATACAAGAAAGTCGACTTTATACCTAAATATAAGATTACGGAATTCTTCTTAATGCACTGCCGTTATGCCGCCATGGCGTTATTCCAACTTCCGTTCGTTAAAGAAGGTTTATTAACTTAAATATGTTAAACTAATGATTTGAAGCATTTCGATATCGATTGCTAAATGTGTAAATACAAGAAAATCGACTTTAAGCCTAAATATAAGATAACGGAATTCTTCTAAATGCACTGCCGTTATGCCGTTAAGGCTTTATGTTAACTTCAGTTCGTTAAAGAAGGTTTATTATTTTAAATATGTTAAACTTATGATTTGAAGCATTTCGATATCGATTGCTAAATATGCAAATACAAGAAAATCGAATTTATACCTAAATATAAGATAACGGAATTCTTCTAAACGCACTGCCGTTATGCCGTTAAGGCTTTATGTAGACTTCAGTAAGATGGAGAGGGTTAATTAACTTAAATATGTTAAATTAATGATTTGAAGCATTTCTATATCGATTGCTAAATATGTAAATACAAGAAAATCGAGTTTATACCTAAATATAAAATAACGGAATTCTTTCAAATGCACTGATGTTATGCCGCCATGTCTTTATGCCAACTTCCGTTCGTTAAGGAAGTTTTATTAACTTAAATATGTTAAACTAATGATTTGAAGCATTTCGATATCGATTGCTAAATGTGTAAATACAAGAAAATCGACTTTGTGCCTAAATATAAAAAAAGCGGAATTCTTCCAAATGCACTGCCGTTATGCCATTATGGCTTTATGTTATTTTCAGTTCGTTAAAGAAGGTTTATTAATTTAAAATATGTTAAACAAGTTAGTTGAAGGATTTTGATATCGATTGCTTAATGCATATATACAAGAAAATCGACTTTATGCCTAAATATAAGACTACGGAATTCTTCTCCATGCAATGCCGTTATGCCGCCATGGCTTTGTGCCAACTTCCGTTCATTAAAGAAGGTTTATTAACCTAAATATGTTAAATTTATGATTTGAAGCATTTCGATATCGATTGCTAAATTTGTATGTACAACAAAATCGACTTTATACCTAAATATAAGATAACGGAATTCATATAAATTTACTGCTGTTATGCCGTTATGGCTTTATGTAAACTTCAGTAAGATAAAGAAGTTTAACTAATTTAAATAAGCTAAACCTGTTATTGGAAGCATTTCGATATCGATTGCAAAATGTGTGTATACAAGAAAATCGACTTTATCCCTAAATATAAGACTACGGAATTCTTTCAAATGCACTGCCGTTCTGGCTCTATGTAAGCTTCAGTAAGATAAAGAAGTTAATTAACTTAAATATGTTAAACTAATGATTTGAAGCATTTCATTAGCGATTGCTAAATGTGTATATACAAAAAAATCGACTATATATCTAAATATAAGATTATGGAACTCTTCTGCATGCACCGCCGTTATGCCGCCATGGCTTTATGTTAACTTCACTGCGTTAAAGAAGCTTTTTTATTTTAAATACGTTAAACTTATGATTTGAAGCATTTCGATATCGATTGCTAAATGATTATATACAAGAAAATCGACTTTATACCTAAATATAAGATAACGGAATTCATATAAATATACTGCCGTTATGCCGTTATGGCTTTATGTAAACTTCAGTAAGATAAAAAAGTTTAATTAACTTAAATAAGCTAAACCTGTTATTGGAAGCATTTCGATATCGATTGCAAAGTGTTTATATACAAGAAAGTCGACTTTATACCTAAATATAAGATTACGGAATTCTTCTAAATGCACTGCCGTTATACCGTTATGGCTTTATTTAAACTTCAGTAAGATAAAGAAGTTTAATTAACTTAAATATGTTAAACTAATGATTTGAAGCATTTCGATATCGATTGCTAAATATGTAAATACAAGAAAATCGACTTTATGCCTAAATATAAAATAACGGAATTCTTCCAAATGCACTGCCGTTATGCCATTAAGGCTTTATGTTATTTTCAGTTCGCTAAAGAAGGTTTATTAACTTAAATATGTTAAACAAGTTAGTTGAAGCATCTTGATATCGATTGCTTAATGCATATGTACAAGAAAATCGAATTTATACCTAAATATAAGACTACGGAATTCTTCTCCATGCACTGCCGTTATGCCGCCATGGCTTTGTGCCAACTTCCGTTCATTAAAGAAGGTTTATTAACCTAAATATGTTAAATTTATGATTTGAAGCATTTCGATATCGATTGCTAAATGTGTATGTACAACAAAATCGACTTTATACCTAAATATAAGATTACGGAGTTCTTCTAAATGCACTGCCGTTATACCGTTATGGCTTTATTTAAACTTCAGTAAGATAAAGAAGTTTAATTAACTTAAATAAGCGAAACCTGTTATTGGAAGCATTTCGATATCGATTGCTAAATGAGTATATGCAACAAAATAGACTTTATACCTAAATATAAGATTACAGAATTCTTCCAAATGCACCGCCGTTATACCGTTATGGCTTTATTTAAACTTCAGTAAGATAAAGAAGTTTAATTAACTTAAATAAGCTAAACCAGTTATAGGAAGCATTTCGATATCGATTGCAAAATGTATGTATACAAGAAAATCGATCTTATGCCTAAATATAAGACTACGGAATTCTTCCAAATGCACTGCCGTTCTGGCGGGTATGTAAGCTTCAGTAAGATAAAGAAGTTAATTAATTTAAATATGTGTTAAACTAACGATTTAAAGCATTTCGTTATCGATTGCAAAATGTGTATATACAAGAAAATCGACTTTATACCTAAATATAAGATTAAGGAATTCTTCTAAATGCACTGCCGTTATGTCGTTATGGCTTTATATAACTTCAAAAACGATACAGAAGGTTAATTAACTTAAATTTGTTAAACTAATGATTTGAAGCATTTCAAATATCGATTGCAAAGTGTGTTTAAAAATTATAAAAAAAGAAAAATTTTAAGACTTTATGCCTTAAAATTATAAGATAAAGAGGAATTCTTACAAATGTAAAACTACTGTTTGGCTTGTATGATTGCTTCGTATATAAAGAAAATTGACTTTATCCTTAAATATAAAACTAATTCTTTCAAAGCATTTCTTTATCGATTGCTTAATGTGTATATACAAGAAAATCGAATTATACCTAAATATAAGATTATGGAATTCTTCTGCATGCCCCTGCCGTTATGCCGCCATGGCTTTATGTTAACTTCAGTGCGTTAAAGAAGCTTTATTATTTTAAATACGTTGAACTTATGATTTGAAGCATTTCGATGTCGATTGCTAAATGATTATATACAAGAAAATCGACTTTATACCTAAATATAACATAACGGAATTCTTAAATATACTGCCGTTATGCCGTTATGGCTTTATGTATACTTCAGTAAGATAAAGAAGTTTAATTAACTTAAATAAGCTAAACCTGTTATTGGAAGCATTTCGATATCGATTGCAAAGTGTGTATATACAAGAAAATCGACTTTATGCCTAAATATAAGACTACGGAATTCTTCCAAATTCACTGCCGTTCTGGCTGTATGTAAACTTCAGTAAGATAAAGAAGTTAATTAACTTAAATATGTTAAACTAATGATTTGAAGCATTTCGATATCGATTGCGAAATGTATATATACAAGAAAATCGACATTATACCTAAATATAAGATTACGGAATTCTTCTAAATGCACTGCCGTTATGTCGCCATGGCTTTATATCAACTTCAATACGATACCCAAGGTTAATTAACTTAAATTTGTTAAACTAATGATTTGAAGCATTTCGATATCGATTGCTAAATGAGTATATACAACAAAATCGACTTTATACCTAAATATAAGATCACGGAATTCATAAAAATGCCCTGCCGTTATGCCGTTATGGCTTTATGTTAACTTCAGTAAGATAAAGAAGGTTAATTAACTTAAATATGATAAACTAATGATTTGAAGCATTTCGATATCGATTGCTAAATGTGTATATACAAGAAAATCGACTTTATGCCTAAATATAAGACTACGGAATTCTTTCAAATGCACTGCCGTTCTGGCTGTATGTAAGCTTCAGTAAGATAAAGAAGTTAATTAACTTATATATGTTAAACTAATGATTTGAAGCATTTCGCTATCGATTGCTAATGTGCATATACAAGAAAATCGACTTTATACCTAAATATAAGATTACGGAATTCTTCTAAATGCACTGCCGTTATGTCGCCATGGCTTTATATCAACTTCAGTACGTTAAAGAAGGTTAATTAACTTAAATTTGTTAAACTATTGATTTGAAGCATTTCGATATTGATTGCTAAATGAGTATATACAACAAAATCGACTATATACCTAATATAAAGGTTACGGAATTCTTCCAAATGCACTGCCGTTATACCGTTATGGCTTTATTTAAACTTCAGTAAGATAAAGAATTTTAATTAACTTAAATAAGCCAAACCTGTTATTGGAAACATATCGATATCGATTGCAAAATGTGTGTATACAAGAAAATCGACATTACGCCTAAATATAAGACTACGGAATTCTTCCAAATGCACTGCCGTTTTGGCTGTATGTAAACTTCAGTAAGATAAAGAAGTTAATTAACTTAAATATGTTAAACTAATGATTTGAAGCATTTCATTAGCGATTGCTAAATGATTATATACAAGAAAATCGACTTTATACCTAAATATAAGATACGGAATTCATAAAAATCTGCCGTTATGCCGTTATGGTTTATGTAACTTCAGTAAGATAAAGAAGTTAATTAACTTAAATAGTAAACTATATTGAAGCATTTCGATATCGATTGCAAATGTGTATAACAAGAAAATCGATTTATGCCTAAATATAAGACTACGGAATTCTTCAAATCACTGCCGTTCTGGCTGTATGTAACTTCAGTAAGATAAAGAAGTTAATTAACTTAATATTTAAACTAATGATTTGAAGCATTTCGTATCGATTGCAATGTATATACAAGAAAATCGACTTATACCTAAATATAAGATTACGGAATTCTTCAATGCTGCGTTATGCGCCAGGCTTTAATCACTTCATACGTTAAAAGGTTATTATTTAAATTGTTAAACTATGTTTGAAGCATTTGATATGATTGCTAAATGGTAAACAAAAAATCGACTTATACCTAATATAAGTTACGGAATTCTTCCAAATGCCTGCCGTTATACCGTTATGGCTTTATTTAAACTTCATAAGATAAGAATTTAATTACTAAATAAGCAAACCTGTTATTGGAACATTCGATATCGATTGCAAATTGTTATACAAGAAAATGACTTAGCCTAAATATAAGACTACGGAATTCTTCAAATGCACTGCCGTTTTGGCTGTATGTAAACTTCAGTAAGATAAAGAAGTTAATTAACTTAAATATGTTAAACTAATGATTTGAAGCATTTCTTACGATTGCTAATGTTATATACAAGAAAATCGACTTTATACCTAAATATAAGATAACGGAATTCTTAAATACTGCCGTTATGCCGTATGGTTTATTAAACTTCAGTAAGTAAAGAAGTTTAATTAACTTAAATAAGCTAAACCGTTATTGGAAGCATTTCGATATCATTAAGTGTGTATACACAAGAAAATCAATTTAATGCCTAAATATAAGACTACGGAATTTCAATTCATTGCCGTTCTGGTATACACAAAAATCGAATTTATGCCTAAATATAAGACTACGGAATTCTTCCAAATTCACTGCCGTTCTGGCTGTATGTAAACTTCAGTAAGATAAAGAAGTTAATTAACTTAAATATTTTAAACTAATGATTTGAAGCATTTCGATATCGATGCGAAATGTTTTACAAGAAAATCGACATTATACCTAAATATAAGATTACGGAATTCTTCCACATGTGCTGTCGTTATGCCGCCACGGCTTTACATCACCTTCAATACGTTAAAAAAGGTTTAATTAACTTAAATTTGTTAAACTATTGATTTGAAGCATTTCGATATCGATTGCTAAATGAGTATATACAACAAAATCGACTTTATACCTAAATATAAGATTACGGAATTCTTCCAAATGCACTGCCGTTATCCGTTATGGCTTTATTTAAACTTCAGTAAGATAAAGAAGTTTAATTAACTTAAATAAGCTAAACCTGTTATTGGAAGCATTTCGATATCGATTGCAAAATGTATGTATACAAGAAAATCGACTTTATACCTAAATATAAGATCTACGGAATTCTTCCAAATGCACTGCCGTTATGCCGTAGGCTTTATGTAACTTCAGTAAGATAAAGAAGGTTAATTAACTTAAATATGATAAACTAATGATTTGAAGCATTTCGATATCGATTGCTAAATGTGTATATACAAGAAAATCGACTTTATGCCTAAATATAAGACTACGGAATTCTTCCAAATGCACTGCCGTTCTTGGCTGTATGTAACTTCAGTAAGATAAAGAAGTTAATTAACTTATATATGTTAAACCTAATGATTTGAAGCATTTCGTTATCGATTGCTAATGTGTATATACAAGAAAATCGACTTTATACCTAAATATAAGATTACGGAATTCTTCTAAATGCACTGCCGTTATGTCGCCATGGCTTTATATCAACTTCAATACGATAAAGAAGGTTAATTAACTTAAATTTGTTAAACTAATGATTTGAAGCATTTCGATATCGATTGCTAAATGAGTATATACAACAAAATCGACTATATACCTAATAATAAGGTTACGGAATTCTTCCAAATGCACTGCCGTTATACCGTTATGGCTTTATTTAAACTTCAGTAAGATAAAGAAGTTTAATTAACTTAAATAAGCCAAACCTGTTATTGGAAACATGTCGATATCGATTGCAAAATGTGTGTATACAAGAAAATCGACTTTATGCCTAAATATAAGACTACGGAATTCTTCCAAATGCACTGCCGTTACTGGCTTTATGTTAACTTCAGTAAGATAAAGAAGGTTAATTAACTTAAATATGATAAACTAATGATTTGAAGCATTTCGATATCGATTGCTAAATGTGTATATACAAGAAAATCGACTTTATGCCTAAATATAAGACTACGGAATTCTTCTCAAATGCACTGCCGTTCTGGCTGTATGTAAGCTTCAGTAAGATAAAGAAGTTAATTAACTTATATATGTTAAACTAATGATTTGAAGCATTTCGTTATCGATTGCTAATGTGCATATACAAGAAAATCGACTTTATACCTAAATATAAGATTACGGAATTCTTCTAAATGCACTGCCGTTATGTCGCCATGGCTTTATATCAACTTCAATACGTTAAAGAAGGTTAATTAACTTAAATTTGTTAAACTATTGATTTGAAGCATTTCGATATTGATTGCTAAATGAGTATATACAACAAAATCGACTTTATACCTAAAATAAGATTACGGAATTCTTCCAAATATACTGCCGTTATGCCGTTATTGCTTTATGTAAACTTCACTAAGATAAAGAAGTTTAATTAACTTAAATAAGCTAAACCTGTTATTGGAAGCATTTCGATATCGATTGCAAAGTGTGTATATACAAGAAAATCGACTTTATGCCTAAATATAAGACTACGGAATTCTTCCAAATGCACTGCCGTTCTGGCTGTATGTAAGCTTCAGTAAGATAAAGAAGTTAATTAACTTAAATAGGTTAAACTAATGGTTTGAAGCATTTTGATATCGATTGCTAAATGTGTAAAAACAAGAAAATCGACTTTATACCAAAATAAAAGATTACGGAATTTTTCCCTAAATGCACTGCCGTTATACCGTTATGGCTTTATTTAAAACTTCAGTAAGATAAAGAAGTTTAATTAACTAATAAGCTAAACCTGTTATTGGAAACATTTCGATATCGATTGCAAAATGTGTGTATACAAGAAAATCGACTTTATACCTAAATATAAGACTACGGAATTCTTCCAAATGCACTGCCGTTATGGCTTTATGTTAACTTCAGTAAGATAAAGAAGGTTAATTAACTTAAATAAGCTAAACCTGTTATTGGAAGCATTTCGATATCGATTGCAAAATGTGTATATACAAGAAAATCGACTTTATGCCTAAATATAAGACTACGGAATTCTTTCAAATGCACTGCCGTTCTGGCTGTATGTAAGCTTCAGTAAGATAAAGAAGTTAATTAACTTAAATATGTTTAACTAATGATTAGAAGCATTTCATTAGCGATTGCTAAATGTGTATATACAAGAAAATCGACTTTATACCTAAATATAAGATTACGGAATTCTTCTAAATGCTCTGCCGTTATGTCGCCATGGCTTTATGTTAACTTCAGTGCGTTAAAGAAGCTTTATTATTTTAACTACGTTAAACTTATGATTTGAGGCATTTCGATATCGATTGCTAAATGATTATATACAAGAAAATCGACTTTATACCTAAATATAAGATAACGGAATTCATATAAATATACTGCCGTTATGCCGTTATTGCTTTATGTAAACTTCACTAAGATAAAGAAGTTTAATTAACTTAAATAAGCTAAACCTGTTATTGGAAGCATTTCGATATCGATTGCAAAGTGTGTATATACAAGAAAATCGACTTTATGCCTAAATATAAGACTACGGAATTCTTCCAAATGCACTGCCGTTCTGGCTGTATGTAAGCTTCAGTAAGATAAAGAAGTTAATTAACTTAAATAGGTTAAACTAATGGTTTGAAGCATTTTGATATCGATTGCTAAATGTGTAAAAACAAGAAAATCGACTTTATACCAAAATAAAAGATTACGGAATTCTTCCAAATGCACTGCCGTTATACCGTTATGGCTTTATGTTAACTTCAGTAAGATAAAGAAATTTAATTAACTTAAATAAGCTAAACCTGTTATTGGAAGCATTTCGATATCGATTGCAAAATGTGTATATACAAGAAAATCGACTTTATGCCTAAATATAAGACTACGGAATTCTTTCAAATGCACTGCCGTTCTGGCTGTATGTAAACTTCAGTAAGATAAAGAAGTTAATTAACTTAAATATGTTAAACTAATGATTTGAAGCATTTCGATATCGATTGCGAAATGTATATAAGTTAAAAAACATTTTGTTGTTTTTTATAAAAAAAATGTTTTCTTGGAGCTATGCTCCTTTATTGAATTCTACTTAAGAACTAAAGTTTACAATTTATTATACTTAACTCTAGACTTATGTTTGCCGCTGCGACGGGTACGGAGTTTGCTGACGCTGCGCTTCCCACAGGTTGGCACTTCGCTGACGTTGCGCTTCCCACAGGTTGCCACTACACTTGTCGCAGTCTCAGCGATTTAGTGGTGTCATATTATTTTACTTTGTATCATATGATTTTAATGCATCATATGATACTTTTGAATGTATGGGGTGCTAACTAGTCCCCCCTTGAAATTCAAACGTCCTCGTTTGAATCTTTAGGTGTATTAAAAATTTGGTTAAGTCCTTCTCTTGCCGGTTGTGAGAGTTTGTTGGGTTCATCTTCTTTTTGTTTGGTCATAAGTTTCTTCCCGAAAATTAGGGCGATGAATATTAAAAGGATGATTAGCGTGATGCTGGTTCCGTGTTTTACTCTGTTTGCTGCTTCTAACAGACTTACTTCTTTTGTATTGTTGAAGTTAAGGTGTTTCAGCATCTCCAGCGAGAGGAATTCTTCTATGTTGAGTGGTGCGGATGACGGTTGAAGGATGGCTGGTAGTGGTTTACTTGCTGTTCTTTCTTCGTTTTAGAATTTCTGTCCATTGATAACAATTGTTACGTTGGTCTACAAAATTATGAATGTCCCGTTTAAAAATGTAGGTTCGTTGTTTACTGAAATTTCTCCGTTGAATTTATTTAGAAATATTATTCCTGGTCCCATTTCCTCTATGGTTGGAATATGTTGTATATCTAAGGTTTTACAATTTTGGTTATCTACGGTTGGGAGGCTAACAATATAAATTATAATTTTGCCATTAGTTGCAATTTTTATTTCGGAAAATTCGAGTGCTTCGTCTAAATTAACATATGGAATATTGTCATTGTCTATTACTTCTTTCGCAATGTTTATTTCTTCGTTTGATAAGATAAAAGAATTTATTATATTGGCTTTTGCCCAATGTATTGCGTATGCAATATTTAAAATTTCTTCCTTAATTATTTCTAATTTGTATTTTAGTTGTAAAAATGCTTCAATTTCTAAACTATTTTCATTTTGCATGGTTTTAATTATATTATTTGTAATATTTGTTATCTCGCTAATTTTGCTTATTGTAAGTTTGTTAATTAATACCTGATTATTGTTATTTTGTAAAACATTATTTATCTTACTTGAAATTATTTCGTAGTCTTCATGGTCTATACTTCCTGCAATCCATTTCCATGCGCTACCCAGAAAATTTAATGATCTTTTTATTTTTTGCTCTACTTTTAAATTGTTAAGTTGGGCACTTATCTGTGTTATTATATGGGATATGAAGGGGTAGTTAGGGTTTTTGCGGATAGTTTCAGTTTTAATAGTCGCTTCTATGTGATCTAGTGTGTCCGTATATTTTTCTATGTCAATTTCGTGTATTATCCTAAATGTTCCTTTTTGTAGTCTAGCCGTTCCCTTTTCTATTGTTATTAATTGGGAGTTTGAGTAGTCGAGGATTTGTACTTCCGCCAGGCATAGCGGTAGTAATATTCTGGAAAAAAATGTCAGTACATATTTAGTTACGTATTCTACCCTTGTGAATTATTTGTCCTTTTTCAGTTAACACGGTACTATTTCTATCTTCCTTAACTATTTCCTTACTGTAGGGTTTACTTAACTTAGTTCCTAATCTCCTATTTTTCTTAACAAATATTATTTGTCCTGGTAGATGTGACTTTATTTCCTTCTTATTTTTGTTATGGTATTCGATATCCTTTCTTTGTTTCTCAGCTAATTTTTCTAAGTTGCTTTGTCTAGTTCTTTCTATGTCTTCGGAGGTAAATGTAACATTCCTATGAAAAAATAGGTCAACTGGTCTTTTAAGTGTAGTGGAATGAACTGAATGATTATATTCGGATACTGCTCTTTCTAAAAGTTCTTCAAAATTTCTGTGCCCGCCGTTTTCTTTTATGCAGCGCATTATTTCAATTAATGTAGAGTGAAACCTTTCCACTTGTCCGTTAGCTTGGCTTTTGTATGGAGGAGTAGTGTAAACTTCTATTCCTAACTTGTCTTTCATCATAAATTTTAAGGATGCTGAATTTAAGGATGGCTCATTGTCGATAACTATTAATTTTGGTACTCCGAAGAAAAATATAATATCTCTCAAAGGTTTCCTGACGTCCTCTATTGCTCTGCTATTTAGGCTTTTTGTTACTGCGTATTTTGTAAATTAGTCTAAAGCTGTCATTACTATATTTCCTTCTGTTAAAAATATATCGATATGAACTGTGTGTCCTGGATATGTTGGTAATGGAGTTTTTGCAATTTTCGGTTGATTGGGATGTCTCTCATACTTATTTTCTTTACAAACGGTGCAGTTGGCTATTATTCGTTTTATTTTATTTAACATACCGGGAAAATATTTTGTTTCGAGAATGTGTGTTTTGTTTTCTGTGGCATTCCTATGTGCTCTTAAATGTTCTTTTAAAATGACGTTCTCCTGCTCTTGTTCGTCACTAATATCTTCAACTAGTTTTTGGGTATATCGGCTTTTAATGCTACTAAAATGAATAGGATAGATATTTTGTATCATACCCATTATCCTTTCTTCAGTATGAATTCCATTTATAACGGATGGGTTAAGGTATCGTTTCATGTATGAAATCAATGACTGTTCGTTGTATTCTGGCTCTGTAATTATATGTCTATGCACTGTTGGGAAAATTATTTTAAATTTATATGAAGATTTCGTCAATTTTGAAAAAGATTTGATTTTTGGAGACATTGATTGGAACTTCTGTACAAGGGAATAAATTATGGCTTGAGCTTTCATCGCTATGAATCGTAGGTGTGAGTGAATTTATTTGTATTGGTATCCTTGAAAGGGCGTCTGCAACTACATTTGTTTTACCAGGCTTGTAAGTTAGTTCATAGTTATATTCTTCTAAAATGGCTTTCCATCGCTTCATTTTACTATTAGTATTCTTATGGCTTAAAGCATAGGTAAGAGGTTGATGATCGGTGATAATTTTAACTTTTTTTGAACCGTAGAGGTAATTTCTAAGTGAATTTAGTGACCATATAATACTAAGCATTTCTTTCTCATTGGTGGCATAATGTTCTTCGGCTTTACTTAGGGTTCTCGATATAAAAGTAATTGGTCTACCGTCTTGCGATAGGACGGCACCTGCGCAAAATCTGAGGCGTCGGTCGTTAGTGCAAAATCTTTATCGAAATTTGGATGCGCTAAAACTATATCCTTGGATATTAAAGTATTTTTTATTTTATTAAATGCTTCCAAGGCCTCGCTGTCTAATTCTATTTCTATTTTTTTCGAATTCCGTTTGGAGACATGACCGGCTTCTCCTCTTAGCAGTGCTGTTAATGGTTTAGCTATTTTTGCGTAATCCTGAATAAATCGTCGGTAATAACCTGACATACCTAGGAAGGACCTTAATTCTTTGAGAGTTTGTGGAACTGGAAATTTGGCTACTGCTTCTACTTTTGCAGGGTTGGTTTTTATCCCATTTGAACTGATTATGTATCCTAAAAATTCTACCTCTTCTTTAGCAAATGTACATTTATCTAATTGAATTTTCATGTTAGCATTTTCTAGGGTTTGAAATACTAATTTTATATTTTTAAAATGTTCTTCCTCGTTTTTGCCAAATATTATTACATCATCGATGTAAACATAGCATCTTACTCCTATATGTTCACGAAGGATATCGTCTAGTGCTCTTTGGAATGTGGCTGGAGCATTTTTTAAACCGAAAGGTAAGCGGAGGAATTCATATTTTCCGTTGTTTACGGAAAATGCTGTTTTTTCAATGTCTGACTCGCGAAGTGGAATCTGATGGAACCCACTTTTTAAGTCAATAACCGTAAATAGTTTATTGTTTCCCAGATTTGCAAGGACTTCGTTTATTTCTGGTATGGGGTATTTATCGGGGATCGTTACTGAATTGAGTTTACGATAATCTACGACCATTCGAAACTTTTTTTCGCCAGAGGCATCTGACTTTTTACTAACTATCCAAATTGGGGAGTTATACGGAGATTTCGATCTCCTTATTATTCCGTTATCTTAGAGTTCTTTAATTTGTCGTTCGATTTCGTATTTTAACGCCATGGGATACGGGTATGGCTTGGAATAGACGGGGGTTTCGGTTGTTGTCCGGATTTCACCTTTAACGAGGGTGGTGTAGGTAAGTTTTTCATCAGGATCGGAAAAAAGGTTTGGGCATTTATCGATAATATTATTAATTTTGTGCTGTTGTTGTAATGAGAGATGTGGAGTATTGATTGCCACATTATTCACCTCGTGGGATATTCTTTGCTTTAACGTTATATTTATACTTTGACAAATTGTCATCAAATTTTTGTCGGTATGAATAATTGCTTTTAATTCTTTAAGAGTGTCATTGCCTATTATGCCGTGGAACGACCCTAGAGTCGGTAATATAAAAAATTTTATTTTCCCTACTGTTGGTCCGAAAATGTCGACGAAGGTATGGTGAGTAATTTCAATTGTTCCGGCAACTGATTTTACTATAAAGGGCTTTTCATTCAGAATTGGATTCCTAATTCTAGTGGATTGGATGTAATTCTTATTGGATCCGGTATCGATAAGAAAATCTATTGTTTCTCCGCGCCTTGTTCTAAATTCGTAATAAGGCAGCGAAGACGGCGCTAATCTAAAAAATTAATAGTATCAGGCTCATTTTTTCCTGCATTGTCGTAATTGTTGTTGTAAGAATTGTCATCGTATATCCCGTTAGGGTCTAGTTCTACTGCGTTAGTAAAAAAATTTCTTTGCATTTTGCTTGGAGGGTGAGTCAGTTGTGCGGAAATCGGACGTTTCGGTGGCCGATTGTCCTGGAATGTATTAGGCCTATTCTGATAATTAATTTGTCTTGATCGTATTGATTGGTCTACTTCCATTGGGGTCGGTGGTTTAGGATTCGGTCTGTTATTGAAGGAGGTATTTTCTCTGGTAATATGGGGGTTGTTCGGGTAATTGTTGAACCTCGGCATGAATCCTTGGTTATTTCGCATATAGTTGGGAGAGTGTTGGGGATATCGATTTGATTGATGACCGAATGTCTGTTGGTCGAAATTTCGTCTGGGGGAATGGGAATACGTTAATTCCGGGTAAAAAGGTCTGCTATTATTAAAATTATTAAAGTTGTTATTTCGGGGAGGTCGTGGTGGTGGTTGAATATTGGGTTTGTGTTTATTGTTCGCGTGGTTTATTCTATATGTCATGTTGTCAAGTTTTTGGCATAAATGCAATGCTTGTGGCAAGGTTGTCGGTTCTCTCATGCTGAGAAGACGAGGTAAATCACCGTTTAGCCCTCTGATAAATGTGTCAAGAGCTTTGGCCCTATAGGAGTTAGTCATAGCACGTATGGACTCGTCGCTTAGTTCGAGACATGAAATTTTGTCCAATATCAGTGAAAGGTGTTGGTAGACCTTTTGGTAGAAGGTCGGAATGTCGTCATAGCGTTGAACCAGAGTGGTCATCTGATATTCTAGGGTATCTATGTCCCTTTTATCTGAATAATGCATCATAAGGCATTATCTAATTTGGCTCCAATCAAGTGGAGTATTATATGATTCTAATGCGGTGTCGGCATCACCAATTACTTTATGCCTGATTGTAGGAAGTATCGAAAAATATTTAGGGGTATTCTTGACTCCCTCGTAGGCTTTAAAAATCCTGTCTACGCTCTTCCTCCAGGAGTTAAATTCTCCTGGTCGTCCTGAGAATTCCCTAAGGCATTTCACCATGTCCGGAATCTTATCTAGTTCATTTATGTTATTCGCGTTTAGTGTCACGCTATGGTCGGGTTCTGTAAAGTCTGTTATGGTTTGCGTACTCATTCGTTCGAGTACTTCTCGAACCATTGTGGTTATAAGAGTTGGGCTAGGGGTGGGAGGGTTTAAAGGATGGGTGGAAGGATTTGGAGGATGGGTGGTTTGCCCATAATCTAGCCTCATTTGATTTAGCTGCTACATTAATTCTTCGGCTGTGTCTGGCATTGTAATCTTTTTATTTCTATGTCGAACAATTAAATTATAATTAAATTTCCTTTCTTTGCACTAACACTTTCCTTGACAATTTTAGAATTTTTTGCAAAAGCTTAATTTAATTGAGGACTGTTTTTCCCCCTCTTTTTTTTTTCTTCGAGTAATTAAATTCCTTTAAATTAAATTTATTTTCTTTAAGTTTAAGACCTCTCTTTTTTTTTATTTTTGAATCTCTCTCTATTTGGGTTGAACAATTTAATAGCTTAATTCTGTACTCTTTACAGTGACAATATTGTTTATAATAATCATAGTATTTTTTATAAGCTTACATTAAAGGTATCCAGCTTCTCATGGGGTATTATTCTGCGTTCCGGCGTTGTCCTGTTTCCTTCTGGTACTTGGGTCCCTCGACGCTTTTTTTAAAATCCCCCGTTGGGCGTAGTAGCCGCTCGTTAGCACAGTATTATTATTTGGTTTTTTTATTTTCACTTTTAACGGAGCCTTACTTTTTATTTTATTCAGGCTTTTTTTCTCTGTTTTTTTTTTTTTTTCTACAACCTATACCGTTCGCCACTCGCGTTGTCTTACTTTTTGATTTTCAGACAATAACCAATTTCGCGCGCTGGTCCCTGCTCGGGCGCCAGTTAAAAAACGTTTTGTTGTTTTTTATAAAAAAAAAAGTTTTCTTGGAGCTATCCTCCTTTATTGAATTCTACTTAAGAACTAAAGTTTACAATTTATTATACTTAACTCTAGACTTATGTTTGCCGCTGCGACGGGTACGGAGTTTGCTGACGCTGCGCTTCCCACAGGTTGGCACTTCGCTGACGTTGCGCTTCCCACAGGTTGCCACTACACGTGTGGCAGTCGCAGCGATTTAGTGGTGTCATACTATTTTACTTTGTATCATATGATTTTAATGCATCATATGATACTTTTGAATGTATGGGGTGCTAACTTATATACAAGAAAATCGACATTATACCTAAATATAAGATTACGGAATTCTTCTAAATGCACTGCCGTTATGTCGCCATGGCTTTATATCAACTTCAGTGCGTTAAAGAAGCTTTATTATTTTGAATATGTTAAACTTATGACTTGAAGCATTTCGATATCGATTGCTAAATTAGTATATACAAGAAAATCGACTTTATACCTAAATATAAGATAACGGAATTCATATAAATATACTGCCACTATGCCGTTATGGCTTTATGTAAACTTCAGTAAGATAAAGAAGTTTAATTAACTTAAATAAGCTAAACCTGTTATTGGAAGCATTTCGATATCGAATGCAAAATGTGTATATACAAGAAAATCGACTTTATGCCTAAATATAAGACTACGGAATTCTAAATGCACTGCCGTTATGTCGCCATGGCTTTATATCAACTTCAATACGTTAAAGAAGGTTAATTAACTTAAATTTGTTAAACTAATGATTTGAAGCATTTCGATATCGATTGCTAAATGAGTATATACAACAAAATCGACTTTATACCTAAATATAAGATTACGGAATTCTTCCAAATGCACTGCCGTTTTGGCTGTATGTAAACTTCAGTAAGATAAAGAAGTTA
>CM050324.1:10241312-10278413 GCA_027475135.1 Bactrocera correcta | reverse complement strand
TCAAGTCATTAGTTTAACATATTTAAGTTAACATATTTAAGTTAATTAACCTTCTTTAACGTATTGAAGTTGATATAAAGCCATGGCGGCATAACGGCACTGCATTTAGAAGAATTCCGTAATCTTATATTTAGGTATAAAGTCGATTTTGTTGTATATACACATTTAGCAATCGATATCGAGATGCTTCAACTCATTAGCTTAACATATTTAAGTTAGTAAACCTTCTTTAACGATCTGAAGTTGGCATAACGGCAGTGGATGTAACTAGAAGAATTCCGTAATCTTATATTTTGGTATAAAGTCGATTTTCTTGTATATACACATTGAGCTATCGATATCGAAATGCTTCAAATCATTTGTTTAACATTATAAGTTAAAAAACATTTTTTAGCTTACTGAAGTCTACATAACGCCTTAAGGGTATAACGGCAGTGCATTTAGAAGAATTCCGTAATCTTACATTTAGGTATAAAGTCGATTTTCTTGTATATACACATTTAGCAATCGATATCGAAATGCTTCAAATCATAAGTTTAACATATTTAAGTTAATTAATCCTCTTTGTCTTACTGAAGTCTACAAAAGCTTTAACGGCATAACGGCAGTGCATTTGGAAGAGTTCCGAAATCTTATATTTAGGTATAAAGACGATTTTGATGTATATATCCATTTAGCAATCGATAACGAAATGCTTCAAGTCATTAGTTTAATATATTTAAGTTAACATATTTAAGTTAATTAAACTTCTTTATCTTACTGAAGTTTACATAAAGCCATAACGGTATAACGGCAGTGCATTTGGAAGAATTCCGTAAACTTCTATTTAGGTATAAAGTCGATTTTGTTGTATATACACATTTAGCAATCGATATCGAGATGTTTCAATTCATTAGTTTAACATATCTAAGTTAATAAACCTTCTTTAACAAACTGAAGTTGGCATAAATCCATGGCGGCATAACGGTAGTGCATGTAGAAGAATTCCATTACCTTATATTTAGGTATAAAGTCGGTTTTCTTGTATATACACATTTAGCAATCGATATCGAAATGCTTCAAATCATTAGTTTAACATATCAAAGTTAATAAACGTTCTTTAACGCACTGAAGTCTACATAAAGCCTTAAGGGTATAACTGCAGTGCATTCAGAAGAACTCCGTTACCTTATATTTAGGTATAAATTCGATTTTCTTGTATATACACATTTAGCAAGCGATACCGAATTGCTTCAAATCATTAGTTTAACATATTTAAGTTAATTAACCTTCTTTAACGTATTGAAGTTGATTTAAAGCCATGGCGGGATAACGGCAGTGCATTTAGAAGAATTCCGTAATCTTATATTTAGGTATAAAGTCGATTTTGTTGTATATACACAATTAGCAATCGATATCGAGATGCTTCAACTCATTAGCTTAACATATTTAAGTTAGTAAACCTTCTTTAACGATCTGAAGTTGGCATAACGGCAGTGGATGTAGAAGAATTCCGTAATCTTATATTTTGGTATAAAGTCGATTTTCTTGTATATACACATTGAGCTATCGATATCGAAATGCTTCAAATCATTTGTTTAACATTATATGTTAAAAAACATTTTTTAGCTTACTGAAGTTTTACATAACGCCTTAAGGGTATAACGGCAGTGCATTTAGAAGAATTCCGTAATCTTACATTTAGGTATAAAGTCGATTTTCTTGTATATACACATTTAGCAATCGATATCGAAATGCTTCAAATCATAAGTTTAACATATTTAAGTTAATTAATCCTCTTTGTCTTACTGAAGTCTACAAAAGCTTTAACGGCATAACGGCAGTGCATTTGGAAGAGTTCCGAAATCTTATATTTAGGTATAAAGACGATTTTGTTGTATATATCCATTTAGCAATCGATAACGAAATGCTTCAAGTCATTAGTTTAACATATTTAAGTTAACATATTTAAGTTAATTAAACTTCTTTATCTTACTGAAGTTTACATAAAGCCATAACGGTATAACGGCAGTGCATTTGGAAGAATTCCGTAAACTTCTATTTAGGTATAAAGTCGATTTTGTTGTATATACACATTTAGCAATCGATATCGAGATGCTTCAATTCATTAGTTTAACATATTTAAGTTAATAAACCTTCTTTAACAAACTGAAGTTGGCATAAATCCATGGCGGCATAACGGTAGTGCATGTAGAAGAATTCCATTATCTTATATTTAGGTATAAAGTCGGTTTTCTTGTATATACACATTTAGCAATCGATATCGAAATGCTTCAAATCATTAGTTTAACATATCAAAGTTAATAAACGTTCTTTAACGCACTGAAGTCTACATAAAGCCTTAAGGGTATAACTGCAGTGCATTCAGAAGAATTCCGTTATCTTATATTTAGGTATAAATTCGATTTTCTTGTATATACACATTTAGCAAGCGATACCGAATTGCTTCAAATCATTAGTTTAACATATTTAAGTTAATTAACCTTCTTTAACGTATTGAAGTTGATTTAAAGCCATGGCGGGATAACGGCAGTGCATTTAGAAGAATTCCGTAATCTTATATTTAGGTATAAAGTCGATTTTCTTTTATATACACATTTAGCAATCGATAACGAAATGCTTCAAATCATTAGTTTAACATATTTAAGTTAATTAACCTTCTTTATCTTACTGAAGTTTACATAAAGCCATAACGGTATAACGGCAGTGCATTTGGAAGAATTCCGTAATCTTATACTTAGGTATGAAGTCGATTTTCTTGTATATAAAAATTTAGCAAGCGATATCGAAATGCTTCAAATCGTTAGTTTAACATATTTAAGTTAATTAACCTTCTTTAACGTATTGAAGTTGATATAAAGCCATGGCGGCATAACGGCACTGCATTTAGAAGAATTCCGTAATCCTGTATTTAGGTATAAAGTCGATTTTGTTGTATATACACATTTAGCAATCGATATCGAGATGCTTCAACTCATTAGCTGAACATATTTAAGTTAATAAACCTTCTTTAACGATCTGAATTTGGCATATAGCCACGGCGGTATTACGGCAGTGCATTTAGAAGAATTCCGTAATCTTATACTTAGGTATGAAGTCGATTTTCTTGTATATAAAAATTTAGCAAGCGATATCGAAATGCTTCAAATCGTTAGTTTAACATATTTAAGTTAATTAACCTTCTTTAACGTATTGAAGTTGATATAAAGCCATGGCGGCATAACGGCACTGCATTTAGAAGAATTCCGTAATCCTGTATTTAGGTATAAAGTCGATTTTGTTGTATATACACATTTAGCAAGCGATATCGAAATGCTTCGACTCATTAGCTTAACATATTTAAGTTAATAAACCTTCTTTAACGATCTGAATTTGGCATATAGCCACGGCGGTATTACGGCAGTGCATTTAGAAGAATTCCGTAATCTTCTATTTAGGTATAAAGTCGATTTTCTTGTATTTACATATTAAGCAATCGATATCAAAATGCTTCAAATCATTAGCTTAACATATTTAAGTTAATAAACCTTCTTTAACGAACTGAAGTTAGCAAAAAGCCATGGCGGCATAAAGGCAGTGCATGTAGAAGAATTCCGTTATCTTATATTTAGGTATAAAGTCGATTTTCTTGTATATACACATTTAGCAGGCGATATCGAAATGCTCCAAATCATTAGTTTAACATATTAATTTAATAAACATTTTTTAGCTTACTGAAGTCTACATAAAGCCTTAGCGGTATAACGGCAGTGCATTTAGAAGAATCCCGTTAACTTATATTTAGGTATAAATTCGATTTTCTTGTATACACACATTTAGCAAGCGATATCGAAATGCTTCAAATTATTAGTTAACATATTTAAGTTAATTAACCTTCTTTAACGTATTGAAGTTGATATAAAGCCATGGTGGCATAACGGCAGTGCATTTAGAAGAATTCCGTGATCTTATATTTAGGTATAAAGTCGATTTTGTTGTATATACACATTTAGCAATCGATATCGAGATGCTTCAACTCATTAGCTTAACATATTTAAGTTAGTAAACCTTCTTTAACGATCTGAAGTTGGCATAACGGCAGTGGATGTAGAAGAATTCCGTAATCTTATATTTTGGTATAAAGTCGATTTTCTTGTATATACACATTGAGCTATCGATATCGAAATGCTTCAAATCATTTGTTTAACATTATAAGTTAAAAAACATTTTTTAGCTTACTGAAGTCTACATAACCCCTTAACGGTATAACGGCAGTGCATTTAGAAGAATTCCGTAATCTTATATTTAGGTATAAAGTCGATTTTCTTGTATACACACATTTAGCAATCGATATCGAAATGCTTCAAATCATAAGTTTAACATATTTAAGTTAATTAATCCTCTTTGTCTTACTGAAGTCTACAAAAGCTTTAACGGCATAACGGCAGTGCATTTGGAAGAGTTCCGAAATCTTATATTTAGGTATAAAGACGATTTTGTTGTATATATCCATTTAGCAATCGATAACGAAATGCTTCAAGTCATTAGTTTAACATATTTAAGTTAACATATTTAAGTTAATTAACCTTCTTTATCTTACTGAAGTTCACATAAAGCCATAACGTTATAACGGCAGTGCATTTGGAACAATTCCGTAAACTTCTATTTAGGTATAAAGTCGATTTTGTTGTATATACACATTTAGCAATCGATATCGAGATGCTTCAATTCATTAGTTTAACATATTTAAGTTAATAAACCTTCTTTAACAAACTGAAGTTGGCATAAATCCATGGCGGCATAACGGTAGTGCATGTAGAAGATTTCCATTATCTTATATTTAGGTATAAAGTCGATTTTCTTGTATATACACATTTAGCAATCGATATCGAAATGCTTCAAATCATTAGTTTAACATATCAAAGTTAATAAACGTTCTTTAACGCACTGAAGTCTACATAAAAACTTAAGGGTATAACTGCAGTGCATTCAGAAGAATTCCGTTATCTTATATTTAGGTATAAATTCGATTTTCTTGTATATACACATTTAGCAAGCGATACCGAATTGCTTCAAATCATTAGTTTAACATATTTAAGTTAATTAACCTTCTTTAACGTATTGAAGTTGATTTAAAGCCATGGCGGGATAACGGCAGTGCATTTAGAAGAATTCCGTAATCTTATATTTAGGTATAAAGTCGATTTTCTTTTATATACACATTTAGCAATCGATAACGAAATGCTGCAAATCATTAGTTTAACATATTTAAGTTAATTAACCTTCTTTATCTTACTGAAGTTTACATAGAGCCATAACGGTATAACGGCAGTGCCTTGAGAAGAATTCCGTAATCTTATATTCAGGTATAAAGTCGATTTTCTTTTATATACACATTTAGCAATCGATAACGAAATGCTTTAAATCATTAGTTTAACATATCTAAGTTAATAAATGTTCTTTAACGCACTGAAGTCTACATAAAGCCTTAAGGGTATAACTGCAGTGCATTCAGAAGAATTCCGTTATCTTATATTTAGGTATAAATTCGATTTTCTTGTATATACACATTTAGCAAGCGATACCGAATTGCTTCAAATCATTAGTTTAACATATTAAGTTAATAAACATTTTTTAGCTTACTGAAGTCTACATAAAGCCTTAACGGTATAACGGCAGTGCATTTAGAAGAATTCCGTAATCTTATATTAAGGTATAAAGTCGATTTTCTTTTATATACACATTTAGCAATCGATAACGAAATGCTTTAAATCATTAGTTTAACATATCTAAGTTAATAAATGTTCTTTAACGCACTGAAGTCTACATAAAGCCTTAAGGGTATAACTGCAGTGCATTCAGAAGAATTCCGTTATCTTATATTTAGGTATAAATTCGATTTTCTTGTATATACACATTTAGCAAGCGATACCGAATTGCTTCAAATCATTAGTTTAACATATTAAGTTAATAAACATTTTTTAGCTTACTGAAGTCTACATAAAGCCTTAACGGTATAACGGCAGTGCATTTAGAAGAATTCCGTTATCTTATATTTAGGTTTAAATTCGATCTTCTTGTATATACACATTTAGCAAGCGATATCGAAATGCTTCGACTCATTAGCTTAACATATTTAAGTTAATAAACCTTCTTTAACGATCTGAATTTGGCATATAGCCACGGCGGTATTACGGCAGTGCATTTAGAAGAATTCCGTAATCTTCTATTTAGGTATAAAGTCGATTTTCTTGTATTTACATATTAAGCAATCGATATCAAAATGCTTCCAATCATTAGTTTAACATATTTAAGTTAATTAACCCTCTCTATCTTACTGAATTCTACATAAAGCCTTAACGGCATAACGGCAGTGCATTTAAAAGAATTCCGTTATCTTATATTTAGGTATAAAGTCGATTTTGTTGTATATACACATTTAGCAAGCGATATCGAAATGCTTCAACACATTAGTTTAACATATTTAAGTTAATAAACCTTCTTTAACGAACTGAAGTTAGCAAAAAGCCATGGCGGCATAAAGGCAGTGCATGTAGAAGAATTCCGTTATCTTATATTTAGGTATAAAGTCGATTTTCTTGTATATACACATTTAGCAGGCGATATCGAAATGCTCCAAATCATTAGTTTAACATATTAATTTAATAAACATTTTTTAGCTTACTGAAGTTTACATAAAGCCTTAGCGGTATAACGGCAGTGCATTTAGAAGAATCCCGTTATCTTATATTTAGGTATAAATTCGATTTTCTTGTATACACACATTTAGCAAGCGATATCGAAATGCTTCAAATTATTAGTTAACATATTTAAGTTAATTAACCTTATTTAACGTATTGAAGTTGATATAAAGCCATGGCGGCATAACGGCAGTGCATTTAGAAGAATTCCGTAATGTTATAATTTTATATTTAGGTATAAAGTCGATTTTCTTGCATTTACACATTTAGCAATCGATATCGAAATGCTTCACACCATTAGTTTAACACATTTAAGTTAATTAATCCTCTTTTTCTTACTGAAGTCTAGAAAAGCCTTAACGGCATAACGGCAGTGCATGTAGAAGAATTCCGTAATCTTATATTTAGGTATTAAGTCGATTTTGTTGTATATACGCATTTAGCAATCGACATCGAAATGCTTCAAATCATGAGTTTAACATATTTAACCCTTAACGACCTGAGCTCTATATCAGTTACGTAACCACCTGAGCACGGTCACAGTGACCGCAGTGTATCCGAACACTTGAATTTTTTTAGGATTTTAAGGTTTTATTATAAGAATACATTAATAAAACTCTTTAATATATACTAAATTATTTATTTAACTGAAAAAGGAAAAAAAAACAAAACATATTTTTCTCATAAATGTGAACAATTGAATTGCTGGCACATTTTAACTAAAATTACATAGTAGTTTACAAATTGAGATCTATCCACATAGGAACAAAATGTTATATAAAATTCTGTCTTTCTTTAAAGGATATAATAATATTCTAATGACATAAAAAAATAAAAGTTAAAAAAAAAACAAAACTTCGAGAAAATTACAGGGGGTAAATTCTTAAAATTTTTCACGACAACTTTTGCACGCTTTGTTAGAACATTCCACACAGATTGGATTTTTACATATAAAACACAAACGAAATGTTTTTCGTTTCTTCTTGGGATCACAAGTTGAAAACGTTTTACGTTTTTCAAGATGATCAGCTTCAGAAACAGAAGGCAATTTTTCTTCTATCTTCAAGATCCGGCGAATAGAAGTTTTGATGTCATGAGGAGTGTGCTTGTTATTTTCTCGACGATTCATGTGTGGCATGGTCAGATCTTCTGCTAGCTGCTTCATAAATTTAAATCTACTTCTTACTCATGACATAAGCATTGGAAGCTGATATATCTAACAGAGGATAAAAAATGCACAAAGGCCATCTTTGCGTTCGTCGCGCGGTGGTATAGTTCGCACACCTTTGATCCAATAAATCAACGCCAATTTTAGTTTCATTGTAGTATAATATTATTTCGGGCTTTTTTGTATTATCGTCTACGTTTGCTGTATGGTGCATGCTGGAAATTAACACCACAGCACGGTTTTTTCTCGGCACAAAAGATGCCAAAGTAATATTTTTAGTAAAACCGAAAAGCGAGGTTCCAATTTCTCGTCGCCGATTTGGTTTGAATTCTGGCGGAATTTCTGTTTTATTTTTTTTTTTTAAATACCCACAAGAGATAACTTTTTATCTTTCAAAACATCGACTAGCTCAACTGAACAAAACCCAAATTTTCAGCAGTGATGTTTCTATTCGACCCTTCAATTGGAGATATGAGTCGTAAAACTGCTTGAGTAGGTTTTGAAAATCGAGTGTGTTCTGAAGTCAAATTGGTCCCGTCCGAGTCTTTACCTAAATATATGTAAGCATTGAGAAAATCGACTTTATATAAATATAAGATAACGGAATTCTTCTACATGCACTGCCGTTATACCGTTAAGGCTTTATGTAGACTTCAGTAAGCTAAAAAATGTTTATTAACTTAATATGTTAAACTAATGATTTGAAGCATTTCGATATCGCTTGCTAAATGTGTATATACAAGAAAATCGACTTGATACCTAAATAAAAGATTACGGAATTCTTCTACATGCACTGCCGTAATGCCGCCATGGCTCTATGCCAACTTCAGTTCGTTAAAGAAGGTTTATTAACTTAAGTATGTTAAACTAATGAGTTGAAGCATTTCGATATCGCTTGCTAAATGTGTATATACAACAAAATCGACTTTATACCTAAATATAAGATTACGGAATTCTTCTAAATGCACTGCCGTTATGCCGCCATGGCTTTATATCACCTTCAATACGCTAAAGAAAGTTAATTAACTTAAATATGTTAAACTAATGATTTGAAGCATTTCGTTATCGATTGCCAAATGTGTATATAAAAGAAAATCGACTTTATACCTAAATATAAGATTACGGAATTCTTCTAAATGCACTGCCGTTATGCCGCCATGGCTTTATATCAATTTCAATACGTTAAAGAAGGTTAATTAACTTAAATATGTTAAACTAATGATTTGAAGCATTTCGATATCGACTGCTAAATGTGTATATACAACAAAATCGACTTTATACCTAAATATAAGATTACGGAATTCTTCTAAATGCACTGCCGTTATGCCGCCTAGGCTATATGCCAACTTCAGATCGTTAAAGGAGGTTTATTAAAATAAATATGTTAAACTAATGAGTTAAAGCATCTCGATATCGATCGCTAAATGTGTATATACAAGAAAATCGACTTTATACCTAAATATAAGATAACGAAATTCTTCTACATGCACTGCCGTTATACCGTTAAGGCTTTATGTAGACTTCAGTAAGATAAAGAAGGTTAATTAGCTTAAATATGTTAAACTGATTATTTGGAGCATTTCGTTATCGATTGTTAAATGTGTATATACAACAAAATCGACTTTATACCTAAATATAAGATTACGGAATTCTTCCAAATGCACTGCCGTTATACCGTTATGGCTTTATGTAAATTTCAGTAAGATAAAGAAGGTTAATTAACTTAAGTATGTTAAACTAATGATTTGAAGCAATTCGATATCGCTTGCTAAATGTGTATATACAAGAAAATCGAATTTATACCTAAATATAAGATAACGGAATTCTTCTAAATGCACTGCAGTTATGCCGTTAAGGCTTTATGTAGACTTCAGTAAGAGAGAGAGGGTTAATTGACTTAAATATGTTAATCTAATGATTTGAGGCATTTCGATATCGATTCCTAAATATGTAAATACAAGAAAATCAACTTTATACCTAAATAGAAAATTACGGAATTCTTCTGAATGCACTGCAGTTACACCGTTATGGCTTTATGTAAATTTCAGTAAGATAAAGAAGGTTAATTAACTTAAGTATGTTAAACTAATGATTTGAAGCAATTCGATATCGCTTGCTAAATGTGTATATACAAGAAAATCGAATTTATACCTAAATATAAGATAACGGAATTCTTCTAAATGCACTGCCGTTATGCCGTTAAGGCTTTATGTAGACTTCAGTAAGAGAGAGAGGGTTAATTGACTTAAATATGTTAATCTAATGATTTGAGGCATTTCGATATCGATTCCTAAATATGTAAATACAAGAAAATCAACTTTATACCTAAATAGAAAATTACGGAATTCTTCTGAATGCACTGCAGTTACACCGTTAAGGCTTTATGTAGACTTCAGTGCGTTAAAGAACGTTTATTAACTTAAATATGTTAAACTAATGATTTGAAGCATTTCGATATCGATTGCTAAATGTGTATATACAAGAAAATCGACTACATACCTAAATATAAGATTACGGAATTCTTCTAAATGCACTGCCGTTATGCCGAAATGGCTTTATATCAACTTCAATACGTTAAAGAAGGTTAATTAACTTAAATATGTTAAACTAATGATTTGAAGCAATTCGATATCGCTTGCTAAATGTGTATATACAAGAAAATCGAATTTATACCTAAATATAAGATAACGGAATTCTTCTAAATGCACTGCCGTTATGCCGTTAAGGCTTTATGTAGACTTCAGTAAGCTAAAAAATGTTTATTAACTTAATATGTTAAACTAATGATTTGAAGCATTTCGGTATCGATATCTAAATGTGTATATAAAAGAAAATCGTCTTTATACCTAAATAAAAGATTACGGAATTCTTCTACATGCACTGCCGTAATGCCGCCGTGGCTATATGCCAACTTCAGATCGTTAAAGAAGGTTTATTAACTTAAATATGTTAAGATAATGAGTTGAAGCATTTCGATATCGCTTGCTAAATGTGTATATACAAGAAAATCGACTTTATACCTAAATATAAGATAACGGAATTCTTCCACATGCACTGCCGTTATGCCGCAATGGCTCTATATCAACTTCAATACGTTAAAGAAGGTTAATTAGCTTAAATGTGTTAAACTAATGATTTGAAGCATTTCGATATCGCTTGCTAAATGTGTATATACAAGAAAATCGACTTTATACCTAAATATAAGATATCGGAATTCTTCTACATGCACTGCCGTTATGCCGCAATGGCTCTATATCAACTTCAATACGTTAAAGAAGGTTAATTAACTTAAATATGTTAAACTGATGATTTGAAGCATTTCGATATCGATATCTAAATGTGTATATAAAAGAAAATCGACTTTATACCTAAATAAAAGATTACGGAATTCTTCTACATGCACTGCCGTAATGCCGCCGTGGCTATATGCCAAACTCAGATCGTTGAAGAATGTTAATTAACTTAAATATGTTAAACTAATGATTTGAAGCATTTCGATATCGACTGCTAAATGTGTATATACAACAAAATCGGCTTTATACCTACATATAAGATTACGGAATTCTTCTTAATGCACTGCCGTTATGCCGCCTAGGCTATATGCCAACTTCAGATCGTTAAAGGAGGTTTACTAAAATAAATATGTTAAACTAATGAGTTAAAGCATCTCGATATCGATCGCTAAATGTGTATATACAAGAAAATCGACTTTATACCTAAATATAAGATAACGGAATTCTTCTACATGCACTGCCGTTATACCGTTAAGGCTTTATGTAGACTTCAGTAAGCTAAAAAATGTTTATTAACTTAATATGTTAAACTAATGATTTGAAGCATTTCGTTATCGATTGCTAAATGTGTATATAAAAGAAAATCGACTTTATACCTAAATATAAGATTACGGAATTCTTCTACATGCACTGCCGTTATACCGTTATGGCTTTATGTAAACTTCAGTAAGATAAAGAAGGTTAATTAGCTTAAATATGTTAAACTGATGATTTGAAGCATTTCGTTATCGATTGTTAAATGTGTATATACAACAAAATCGACTTTATACCTAAATATAAAATTACGGAATTCTTCCAAATGCGCTGCCGTTATACCGTTATGGCTTTATGTAAATTTCAGTAAGATAGAGAAGGTTAATTAACTTAAATATGTTAAACTAATGATTTGAAGCAATTCGATATCGCTTGCTAAATGTGTATATACAAGAAAATCGAATTTATACCTAAATATAAGACAACGGAATTCTTCTTAATGCACTGCCGTTATGCCGTTAAGGCTTTATGTAGACTTCAGTAAGAGAGAGAGGGTTAATTAACTTAAATATGTTAATCTAATGATTTGAGGCATTTCGATATCGATTCCTAAATATGTAAATACAAGAAAATCAACTTTATACCTAAATAGAAAATTACGGAATTCTTTTGAATGCACTGCAGTTACACCGTTAAGGCTTTATGTAGACTTCAGTGCGTAAAAGAACGTTTATTAACTTAAATATGTTAAACTAATGATTTGAAGCATTTCAATATCGAGTGCTAAATGTGTATATACAAGAAAATCGACTTATACCTAAATATAAGATAACGGAATTCTTCCACGTGCACTGCCGTTATACCGTTATGGCTTTATGTAAACTTCAGTAAGCTAAAAAATGTTTATTAACTTAATATGTTAAACTAATGATTTGAAGCATTTCGATATCGATATCTAATTGTGTATATAAAAGAAAATCGACTTTGTACCTAAATAAAAGATTACGGAATTCTTCTACATGCACTGCCGTAATGCCGCCATAGCTTTATGCCAAATTCAGATCGTTGAAGAAGGTTAATTAACTTAAATATGTTAAACTAATGACTTGAAGCATTTCGTTATCGATTGCTAAATGTGTATATACAACAAAATCGACTTAATACCAAAATAATAAGATAACGGAATTCTTCTAAATGCACTGCCGTTATACCGTTAAGGATTTATGTAGACTTCAGTAAGCTAAAAAAGTTTTATAAACTTAAATATGTTAAACTAATGATTTGAAACATTTCGATATCGATATCATAATGTGTATATAAAAGAAAATCGACTTTATACCTAAATAAAAGATTACGGAATTCTTCTACATGCACTGCCGTAATACCGCCGTGGCTATATGCCAAATTCAGATCGTTAAAGAAAGTTTATTAACTTAAATATGTTAAGCTTATGAGTTGAAGCATCTCGATATCTATTGCTAAATGTGTATATACAACAAAATCGACTTTATACCTAAATATAAGATTACGGAATTCTTCCAAGTGCACTGCCGTTATACCGTTATGGCTCTATGTAAACTTCAGTAGGATAAAGAAGGTTAACTAACTTAAATATGGTCAACTAATGATTTAAAGCATTTCAATATCGCTTGCTAAATGTGTATATACAAGAAAATCGAATTATGCATTTAGAAAAATTCCGTAATCTTATGTTTAAGTATAAAGTCGATTTTCTTATATATACACATTTAGCTATCGATATCGAAATGCTTCAAATCATTAGTTTAACATATTTAAGTTAATAAACGTCCTTTAACGCACTGAAGTCTACATAAAGCCTTAACGGTGTAACTGCAGTGCATTCAGAAGAATTCCGTAATTTTCTATTTTGGTATAAAGTTGATTTTCTTGTATTTACATATTTAGGAATCGATATCGAAATGCCTCAATTCATTAGATTAACATATTTAAGTTAATTAACCCTTTCTCTCTTACTGAAGTCTACATAAAGCCTTAACGGCATAACGGCAGTGCATTTAGAAGAATTCCGTTATCTTATATTTAGGTATAAATTCGATTTTCTTGTATATACACATTTAGCAATCGATATCGAGATGCTTCAACTCATTAATTTAACATATTTAAGTTAATTAACCTTCTTTAACGATCTGAATTTGGCATATAGCCACGGCGGCATTACGGCAGTGCATATAGAAGAATTCCGTAGTCTTTTATTTAGGTATAAAGTCGATTTTCTTTTATATACACATTTAGATATCGATATCGAAATGCTTCAAATCATTAGTTTAACATATTTAAATTAATAAACATTTTTAGCTTACTGAAGTTTACATAAAGCCATAACGGTATAACAGCAGTGCACTTGGAAGAATTCCGTTATCTTATATTTAGGATGCCATTAAGGCTTTATGTAGACTTCAGTAAGATAGAGAGGGTTAATTAACTTAAATATGTTAAACTAATAATTGGAAGCATTTCAAAATCGATTGCTAAATAAATATAAATTTCAGTACGTTAAAGAAGTTTAATTTACTTAAATATGCTAAACTAATGATTTGAAGCATTTCGATATTGATTGCTAAATGTGTATGTACAAGAAAATCGATTTTATACCTAAGTAAAAGATTACATAATTCACCCAAATATATACTGCCGTTATGCCGTTATGGCTTTTGTAGACTTCAGTGAGATAAAGAGGATTAAGTATCTTAAATATGTTAAACTAATGATTTGAAGCATTTCGATATCGATTGCTGAATTCGTATATACAAGAAAATCGACTTTATACCTAAATATAAGACTACGGAATTCTTCCAAATGTACTAACGTTATGCCGCCATGGCTTTATATCAACTTCAATACGTTAAAGAAGCTTAATTAACTTAAATATGTTAAACTAATGATTTGAAGCATTTCGATATCGCTTGCTAAATGTGTATATAAAAGAAAATCGAATTTATACCCAAACAAGATTACGGAATTCTTCCAAATGTGCTGTCGTTATGCCGCCATGGCGTTATATCAACTTCAATACGTTAAAGAAGGTTAATTAACTTAAATATGTTAAACTAATGATTTTAAGCATTTCGATATCGATTGCTAAATGCGTATATACAACAAAATCAACTTTATACCTAAATATAAGATTAGGGAATTCTTCTAAATGCACTGTCGTTATGCCGCCCTGGCTTTATATCACCTTCATTACGTTAAAGAAGGTTAATTAACTTAAATATGTTAAACTAATGACTTGAAGCATTTCGCTATCGATTGCTATATGTGAATATACAAGAAAATCGACTTTATACCTAAATAAAAGATTACGGAATTCTTCTAAATGCACTGCCGTTATACCGTTAAGGCTTTATGTAGACTTCAGTAAGCTAAAAAATGTTTATTAACTTAAATATGTTAAACTAATGATTTGAAACATTTCGATATCGATATCATAATGTGTATATAAAAGAAAGTCGACTTTATTAAATAAAAGATTACGGAATTCTTCTACATGCACTGCCGTAATACCACCGTGGCTATATGCCAAATTTAGATCGTTAAAGAAGGTTTATTAACTTAAATATATTAAGCTTATGAGTTGAAGCATCTCGATATCTATTGCTAAATGTGTATATACAACATAATCGACTTTATACCTAAATATAAGATAACGGAATTCTTCCAAGTGCACTGCCGTTATACCCTTATGGCTTTATGTAAACTTCAGTAAGCTAAAAAATGTTTATTAATTTAAAATGTTAAACTAATGATTTGAAGCATTTCGATATCGATTGATAAATGTGTAAATACAAGAAAATTGACTTTATGCCCAATATAAGATAAGGGAATTCTTCTATATGCACTGCCGTAATGCCGCCGTGGCTATATGCCAAATTCAGATCGTTAAAGAAGGTTAATTAACTTAAATATGTTAAACTAATGAGTTGAAGCATCTCTATATCGATTGCCAAATGTGTATATAAAAGAAAATCGAATTTATACCTAAATAAAAGATAACGGAATTCTTCTAAATGCACTGCCGTTATGCCGTTAAGGCTTTATGTAAACTTCAGTAAGAGAGAGAGGGTTAATTAACTTAAATATGTTAATCTAATGATTTGAGGCATTTCGGTATCGATTCCTAAATATGTAGATACAAGAAAATCAACTTTATACCTAAATAGAAAATTACGGAATTCTTCTGAATGCACTGCAGTTATACCGTTAAGGCTTTATGTAGACTTCAGTGCGTTAAAGAACGTTTATTAACTTAAATATGTTAAACTAATGATTTGAAGCATTTCGATATCGCTTGCTAAATGTGTATATACAAGAAAATCGAATTATACCTAAATATAAGATAACGGAATTCTTCCAAGTGCACTGCCGTTATACCGTTATGGCTTTATGTAAACTTCAGTTCGTTAAAAAAGGTTTATTAACTTAAATATGTTAAACTAATGATATGAAGCATTTCGATATCGCTTGCTAAATGTGTACATACAAGAAAATGGAATTTATACCTAAACATAAGATTACGGAATTCTTAGAAATGTACTGTCGTTATGCCGCCATGGCTTTATATCAACTTCAATACGTTAAAGAAGGTTAATTAACCTAAATATGTTAAACTAATGATTTTAAGCATTTCGATATCGATTGCTAAATGCGTATATACAACAAAATCGACTTTATACCTCAATATAAGATTACGGAATTCTTCCACATGTACTGCCGTTATGCCGCCATGGCTATATGCCAACTTCAGATCGTTAAAGAAGGGTTATTAACTTAAATATGTTAAACTAATGAGATGAAGCATTTCGATATCGATTGCTAAAATCGACTTTTTACCTTAATATAAGATTACGGAATTCATCCAAATGCACTGCCGTTATACCGTTATGGCTTTATGTAAACTTCAGTAAGATAAAGAAGGTTAATTAATTTAAATATGCTAAACTAATGATTTGAAGCATTTCGTTATCGATTGCTAAATGTGTATATACAAGAAAACCGACCTTATACTTAAATATAAGACTACGGACTTCTTCTAAATGCACTGCCGTTATGCCGCCATGGCTTTATATCAACTTCAATACGTTAGAGAAGGTTAATTAACTTAAATATGTTAAACTACTGATTTGAAGCATTTCGATATCGCTTGCTAAATGTGTACATACCAGAAAATCAAATTTATACCTAAATATATTATTATTATTACATTTATTAGGAAAAATATACAGGCTATTAAACCTAATGATAAGGAGGAGTGCGAGCAGCTTTGGCCATCGACTCCGATATTATAACAAATCTATATTATATCATATTATGTATGTTACATTCCACTAGAAAATTATAAATACATGTATTATTTTCAAATGATGGTGTTTTTAACAGTGTTTGATATTGAGCAGAAATGAAGTGTTTAAGCCTAATACTCTCTAGAGCTGGACAGGTGCGTAAGATGTGATCCACGGATAGTGTGTTGGAGCAGAAGGGGCAAGATGACTTAGGATTTCCGGTGAGTAGGTGCTGATGTGTGATTTGTGTATGGCCGATTCTTAAACGTGTAAATACGGTTGCTTGCAGTCGAGATATATTGCTAGGGTAGTAAATTTTATTCCGAAGTGGGTTGAAGTTTTTATACGGGTGTTCGAAATTTCTCCAGTCCGCGCGTCTTCTTTCCTGTACATGCTTTTGTAACAGTTTTCTAAGATCATTTTCGTCAAGTAACTCATGGAGAAGAGTCGGTGCTGATTCAAAGTACTTAGCGGCATTGTCTGCATGCTCGTTCCCAGCAATTCCGACGTGGCCTGGTACCCAGAGCAATGCTATTTTTCGTTTGTTTTTGATGCATATGTCTCGAATTTTTGATATTATTGTAGAGTTATTGCGTATATTACGGATTGCATTTAAACAAGAAAAGCTGTCAGAGCAGATTACGAACTTGCCTTTTTGTCGGGTGGTATATTCTAAAGCTTTGTGGATGGCAAAAGCCTCGGCAGTGAAAACGGAAGAATGAGAAGGAAGAATTCCGCCGGTAATGATTGTCCCATTGGATGTTGTAACTCCGAAAGCTGTATTTGTTGCTTTGGAGCCATCAGTATAAATAGCCGAAAAATTTTTACACTTGTATTCGTTAGCGATTTCAAGAAAATATTGTTGGAAGGTGGCATTATTGGTGTTCAATTTTTTGAAATTATGCAATGAGGTATCTATAGTGACTTCGTTTATTAGCCATTCCGGTTGAATGTTGATTTTGCTCGTCTTGGATGGTAGAAGTATGTTAATGGCTGTGCCATACCCAAGGCAGCGTTGAAGCGTAGACTTAAGCTGGAATTTTTTTTTGTGTCTTGCGGCTTTTCTAAGCATTTTATGAAGATCAGCGTTCGGCGAAATCAGCAGTTTTGGAAGTAGTTTGACCGTCGTTTCGTAAACTCTCTCTTTTATTGATGGTAGACCACTTTCACCCAAGATGCTTTTTACTGGTGATGTAGGAAACGCATTTATGCTACGGCGAATCGCAGCATGGTATGGAGCCTCCAATTGCTTTATATTTGTGTTGGCACACCATCCATAAATCGGTAAGCCATAATCGACTTTAGAGAGTATTATAGCTCTTGTAATATTAATTAGAGTATTTGTATGTATAAATGAACGCTTACTAGATAAGTATTTAATTATATTGAGCCTTTTGAAAAGGTTTTTTCGAAGACTAAGGCATTGGTATTTAAAATTGAATTTGTTGTCAAAAAAAATTCCTAAGATTTTTAAGTTATTAACAGATTCTATTGCAGTGTTATCAAATATAAGTTGAGGATAATTACAATTTTTCTTTTTGCAAATATGTAGTAATTTACATTTTGAAATGGAGATAGATGCTCCGGTGCGGGCACCCCATTTTTTAAATTCTAAAAGTATTTTTTGAAAAGCTTCGTTAATTTTCAGTGGGTCTTTTAAATTAGTATAAATAATAGCGTCATCCGCGTACAAAGTTAGCTTAATGTTCTTAATATTTAAACAAATGTCGGTAAGTTTATCAAAAGCAATAATAAATAAAATTACAGAGAGCGGGGAGCCTTGTGGTATACCATTTTTAAGGGAATTTACATTGGAAAATATATTATTGACTCGAACTCGAAACTGACGATGTGTCATGAAGGCCTTTACTATCATAAAAGCTTTAGGACCAACCTTCCAGGCTGCGAGTTGGCTCAGCACTGCGTGAAGTCCTACGCGATCGAACGCTTTTTCGAAATCGGTGGACAAGATTGTGGCATGGTTTTTGGTTGAAACAGTGTTAGAAACAAAATGCTGTAGCTGGATAAGTGAGTCAATAGTACTGCGCTTGTTTCTAAATGCGGTTTGATTTTGCTTGATGTGCTTATTTTTTGTAACGAACCAGATTAATCTTTTTGCAATGATTTTTTCGAAAATTTTGCTGAGGCAAGATAGCAAAGAAATTGGTCTGTATGAAGAAGGCAAGTCGGCAGGCTTATTTGGTTTAATAATGGGTATGACCGTCGCTATTCGCCAAGGGTGTGGGTATGAACCTTTTTCAAAAATGCTATTATATAGTGAAAGTAGTCTTTGTTTGGCTATTTGGGGCAGATTTGAGAGCATGGGGTACGATATACGATCGATACCCGGTGTTTTGCCTTTTGCGTGTTGAAGTGCTGATATCAATTCACAGAGTGTGATTTTATTTTCTACGCAAGTCGCAGACACAGACAGACCTTGTGGGGCGTACACCATGGAAAGCCAGTGTTGCTTTTCCGTGACATATTCCTCGCAAAAGTTGTCATCGTTGGAGTAGCGAGCCCAAAGTTGAGCGAATGTATCAGCGATTTCTTCAGAGTTGGTCAGGACTTTATTATTTGTTTGAATAGCTGTGACAGGAGTGTGGGGAATGCCAGTTATACGTTTTATGTCAGACCAAATCCTTTTTGGGGTTGAAGAAGGATTAATTTGTGAGGTAAAAGCTTCGAAACTTCTCCTCTTAGCAGCCTTAACAGCTCTTTTAAAACACGCGTTAGACTTTTTGTAGTTGATAAGGTTAGTGTCGGACATAGAATTTTTGAAAACCTTCCAATACTTATTTTTCTGGTCACGAAGATATTTAAGATCGGCGTTCCACCAAATTGGAAAGTCCTTAGCAAGCTTCTTTTTAGATTGGGGTATCGATTTGTTGGCTGCAGAGCGTATGATTTTGGCAATAGAGGCACTTTCTTGATTGATATTGTCGATTGGCGAGCTTTTTATATTTTTTGTGATCTCTGCTTGAAATACATCCCACTTAGCGAAGTCTGTTTTGAATATGGGGCGGTGGTTATATTTGATAGGGTGGAGGTTGGTTTGAACAGTGATAGAGATGGGGAAATGGTCGCTGCCTTTCAGATCAGTGGAAATATCCCATTTAATTCTGGGAGAAAGTTGAGGGGAAGCTAAAGACAAGTCGACGTGAGTTAATGTTGAATGGGTTGAAAAATGAGTAGGGGATCCATTATTTAATAACACCAAGTGATGATTTAATATGAAATTTTCAATTATTGATCCTCTGGCATTAGATTTTCGTGAGCCCCACAGATGGTTCCAGGCATTAAAGTCGCCAGTCCACAAAATGGGGGTGGGTAATTGCTGAAATAAGTTTCTTAAGTCGGTTTCACTGAAAACTTGCTGGGGGTGGATGTATGTACTTGCTATACCAAATGGCAAGTTCAGATTTAATTTTAGTGCTATGGTTGATAGAGATGAAGTTATATTTATAACTTCATGTGGAATGTATCTTTTTATTAGGATACCAACACCTTGTTTGTTAGTTTGGATGTTATTTAAGTTAGAGAAATAGCCTAAGTACTGTTTGGGATAAAAGGGATTGGATATTGGTGTTAGTGGGATATGTGTCTCTTGCATACATATTACGTCTGGGCTTTTCTCTTTGATAAGCAATTGCAGCTCGTGATAGTTGTTGGAATACCCGTTTATATTCCACTGGAGAATTTTTAACGTCATAAAACTTAAATCAAAGTAAAAGGAGAGGCAAATATGTATTTATTAGTGTTTATTAGTTGTTGTTTTTCTTTTTAATTCATTTCGTTATCAGACGTATTCTGGTTTATAGTAGCAGCTAATACTTGGGAGAGTGAAGGGAGAGGTTGGAAGAGTGACTGGAATTGTGGGGAAAAGGAATGTGAATTGGATGAAGAGAAATGATTGCTATTGTAGTTAGTGTCTGTCTCGATACGATCAGTGAGATTACGTTGGAATTCGGAAGTCGGAGAGTTAAAAGTTAAGTTGTGTTTGTTAGTATTTTGTGTTGTGGGAATATTGTCGTTTGCTTTTGCTGTCTTGTTTGATTTAACTATATGGGAGTCAGAATAATTAATTTGTTCAATGGGGGCAGTTTGGTTGGAAGAGGAATTGGAATTTTCAATACTCGTATCTATGGTTGCTTCTTCGTAGTTTTTGTTGTTGATACTATTTGAGTTTTTAATGCTCTGTGAGTAAGTGGGAGAGCTTTTATTGTTTGTTGTAGCTGCTGTCATTATTATATTTGTTTTGCTAGTATTTGCGCTCGATGCAATGCCGGCGTAGGAGTAACTGGGTGAATTTGTTATATTTAGTTGTTGTTTGTGCTTTTTTATAGCTTCTCCCATTGAGCATTTGTCTATCGTTTTTATTTTTATTATCTCTTTGGCTTGTAGAAATTTTGGACATTCTTTGGAAGAGGAGGGATGTGGCTGTGCGCAGTTAGCACAGAAAGTGCGTTCACAGTCAGATGGGGAATGGGGAGGTAGGGAACAATTTGCACAAAGAGGTGACCGTTTACAATTGTTTTTCGTATGCCCAAGGAGCTGGCAAGATTTGCAGCGCATGGGGAGTGGTATATATTCGCGAACCAAAACTTTGCACCACGCAATGTCGATCTTACTGGGAAGATGGTAAAGATTAAATGTGAGTAACACTACTCCGGAGGGGTGAAGGTTACCGTCGAAAGTTTTTTTAAACTTGTATGCTGCTACAACTCCTTGGGAGCTTAATTCCTTAACAATTTCTTCTTCAGCTACATTGTTAAGAAATGGGGCAAACACTGTTCCTTTCACGTAGTTTAGCGATTCGTGTAGCTTGGCTGAGATAGAGCACACATTTTCGAGTTGTTTTGCTTTTATAAACTTTTCGGCGATTTTATTGCTCTTTACAAGGATAAGTAGTTTTCCATCACGAAGAGTAGAAATGGAGTGAACCTCACTACTAATTTGTTTGATACCACGATGAATTGCAAAGCACGAGTAAGATGAAATAGGCTTGGAGGGATCAGTTGATTCAATCACGACAAATTTTGGATCATTCACTTTAGTTTCAGGCAGAAAGGGAAAATCGGTTTGAAGAGCACTTGAATCACTTTTGTTTTTCTTTCTTTTTGGTCCAGTATCTAATAACGCAAATCGATTTGCGTTAATGTTTGGTGGCCCCGGGGCCATGGTGCACGTGTTTTTAAAGTTCACGTAAACAAAAGTATGCGTATACACAGAAATAGAAAAAAAGAGAAAAAGCGGATAGGCTGAGCTGAGAAAGAAAGAAATCAAAAAACTCCGTACGCGCAAAAACAAACGTCTAATCTGCAAGAGAGTTAGTCGATGACTGACCTAAATATAAGATAACGGAATTCTTCTAAATGCACTGCCGTTATGCCGTTAAGGCTTTATGTAGACTTCAGTAAGACAGAGAGGGTTAATTAACTTGAATTTGTTAAACTAATGATTTGAAGCATTTCGATATCGATTGCTAAATATGTAAATACAAGAAAATCGACTTTATACCTAAATATAAGAATACGGAATTCTTCTAAATGCACTGCAGTTATACCGTTAAGGCTTTATGAAGACGTCAGTGCGTTAAAGAAGGTTTATTAACTTAAATATGTTAAACTAATGATTTGAATCATTTCGATATAGATTGCTAAATGTATATATACAAGAAAATCGACTTTATACCTAAATAAAAGATTACGGAATTCTTCTACATGCACTGCCGTTATGCCGCCATGGCTTTATGTTAACTTCAGTGCGTTAAAGAAGCTTTATTAACTTTAATATATTAAACTAATGATTTGAAGCATTTCGATATCGATTGCTAAATGAGTATATACACGAAAATCGACTTTGTACTTAAATATAAGATTACGGAATTCTTCTACATGCACTGCCGTTATGCCGCCATGGCTTTATGTTAACTTCAGTGCGTTAAAGAAGCTTTATTAACTTAAATATATTAAACTAATGATTTCCAGCATTTCGATATCGATTGCTAAATGAGTATATACAACAAAATCGACTTTATACCTAAATATGAGATTACGGAATTCTTCTAAATGCACTGCAGTTATTTCGATAAGGCTTTGTGAAGACTTCATTGCGTTAAAGAAGCTTTATTAACTTAAGTATATTAAACTAATGATTTGAAGCATTTCGATATCGATTGCTAAATGAGTATATACAACAAAATCGACTTTATACCTAAATATAAGATTACGGAATTCTTCTAAATGCACTGCAGTTATTTCGTTAAGGCTTTATGAAGACTTCAGTGCGTTAAAGAAGGTTTATTAACTTAAATATGTTAAACTAATGATTTGAAGCATGTCGATATCGATTGCTATATGCGTATATACAAGAAAATCGATTTTATACCTAAATATAAGATAACGTGATTCTTCTAAATGCACTGCCGCTATGCTGTTATGGCTTTATATAAATTTCAGTACGTTAAAGAAGGTTAGTTTACTCAAATATGTTTAACTAATGATTTGAGCATTTCGATATCGATTGCTAAATGTGTATATACAAGAAAATCGACTTTATACCTAAATATAAGATTACGGAATTCTTCTACATGCACTGCCGTTACTTTAATATATTAAACTAATGATTTGAAGCATTTCGATATCGATTGCTAAATGAGTATATACACGAAAATGACTTTATACCTAAATATAAGATTACGTAATCTTCTAAAGGCACTGCCTTATGCCGTTAAGGCTTTTGTAGACTTCAGTAAATAAAGAGTTTAATTAACTTAAATATAGTAAACTAATGATTTGAAGCATTTTGATATCGATTGCTAAATGTGTACATACAATAAAATCGACTTTGTACTTAAATATAAGATTACGGAATTCTTCTACACGCACTGCCGTTATGCCGCCATGCTTTTTGTTAACTTCAGTGCGTTAAAAAAGCTTTATTAACTTAAATATATTAAACTAATGATTTCCAGCATTTCGATATCGATTGCTAAATGAGTATATACAACAAAATCGACTTTATACCTAAATATGAGATTACGGAATTCTTCTAAATGCACTGCAGTTATTTCGTTAAGGCTTTATGAAGACTTCAGTGCGTTAAAGAAGCTTTATTAACTTAAATATATTAAACTAATGAATTGAAGCATTTCGATATCGATTGCTTAATGAGTATATACAACAAAATCGACTTTATACCTAAATATAAGATTACGAAATTCTTCTAAATGCACTGCAGTTATTTCGTTAAGGCTTTATGAAGACTTCAGTGCGTTAAAGAAGGTTTATTAACTTAAATATGTTAAACTAATGATTTGAAGCATTTTGATATCGATTGCTATATGCGCATATACAAGAAAATCGACTTTATACCTAAATATAAGATAACGGAATTCTTCTAAATGCACTGCCGCTATGCTGTTATGGCTTTATGTAAACCTCAGTAAGATAAAGAAGGTTAATTAACTTAAATATGCTAAACCAGTTATATAAAGCATTTCGATATCGATTGCGAAAAATATATCTACAAGAAAATCGACTTTATACCTAAATATAAGTTTACGGAGTTCATCCACATGTACTGCCGTTATGCCGCCATGGCTTTATATCACCTTCAATACGTTAAAGAAGGTTAATTATTTTAAATATGTTAAACTAATGGTTTGAAGCATTTCGATATCGATTGCTAAATGTGTAAATAAAAGAAATCGACTTTATACCTAAAAATAAAATTATAACTTTACGGAATTATTCTAAATGCACTAGCGTTTATTATCTTAATATGTTAAACTAATGATTTGAAGCATTTCGATATCGATAGCTAAATGCGTATATACCAGAAAATCGACTTTATACCTAAATATGAGATTACGGAATTCTTCTACATGCACTGCCCTTATGCCGCCATGGCTATATGCCAACTTCAAATCGTTAAAGAAGGTTTATTAACTTAAATATGTTAAACTTATGAGATGAAGCATTTCGATATCGATTGCTAAATGTGTATATACAAGAAAATCGACTTTTTACCTTAATATAAGATTACGGAATTCATCCAAATGCACTGCCGTTATACCGTTATGGCTTTATGTAAACTTCAGTAAGATAAAGAAGGTTAATTAACTTAAATATGTAAAACTAATGATTTGAAGCATTTTGTTATCGATTGCTAAAAGTACATATACAAGAAAACTGACTTTATACCTAAATATAAGACTACGGACTTCTTCTTAATGCACTGCCGTTATGCCGCCATGGCTTTATATCAACTTCAATACGTTAAAGAAGGTTAATTAACTTAAATATGTTAAACTAATAATTTGAAGCATTTCGATATCGCTTGCTAAATGTATACATACAAGAAAATCAAATTTATACCTAAATATAAGATAACGGAATTCTTCTAAATGCACTGCCGTTATGCCGTTAAGGCTTTATGTAGACTTCAGTAAGACAGAGAGGGTTAATTAACTTGAATATGTTAAACTAATGATTTGAAGCATTTCGATATCGATTGCTAAATATGTAAATACAAGAAAATCGACTTTATACCTAAATATAAGAATACGTAATTCTTCTAAATGCACTGTCGTTAGGCCGCCATGGCTTTATATCACCTTCATTACGTTAAAGAAGGTTAATTATTTTAAATATGTTAAACTAATGGTTTGAAGCATTTCGATATCGATTGCTAAATACGTATATACAAGAAAATCGAATTTATACCTAAACATAAGATTACGGAATTCTTCCAAATGTACTGTCGTTATGCCGTTAAGGCTTTATGTAGACTTCAGTAAGACAGAGAGGGTTAATTAACTTGAATATGTTAAACTAATGATTTGAAGCATTTTGATATCCATTGCTAAATACGTATATACAAGAAAATCGAATTTATACCTAAACATAAGATTACGGAATTCTTCCAAATGTACTGTCGTTATGCCGTTAAGGCTTTATGTAGACTTAAGTAAGACAGAGAGGGTTAATTAACTTGAATATGTTAAACTAATGATTTGAAGCATTTCGATATCAATTGCTAAATGTGTATATACAATAAAATCGACTTTATACCTGAATATAAGATTACAGAATTCTTCTAAATGCACTGCAGTTATACCGTTAAGGCTCTATGAAGACGTCAGTGCGTTAAAGAATGTTTATTAACTTAAATATGTTAAACTAATGATTTGAAGCATTTCGATATCGATTGCTAAATGTGTATATACAAGAAAATCGACTTTATACCTAAATATAAGATTACGGAATTCTTCTACATGCGCTGCCGTTATGCCGCCATGGCTTTATGTTAACTTCAGTGCGTTAAAGAAGCTTTATTAGCTTTAATATATTAAACTAATGATTTGAAGCATTTCGATATCGATTGCTAAATGAGTATATACACGAAAATCGACTTGCTACCTAAATATATGATTACGTAATTCTTCTAAATGCACTGCCGTTATGCCGTTAAGGTTTTTGTAGACTTCAGTAAAATAAAGATGTTTAATTAACTTAAATATAGTAAACTAATGATTTCAAGCATTTCGATATCGATTGCTAAATGTGTATATACAATAAAATCGACTTTATACTTAAATATAAGATTACGGAATTCTTCTACATGCACTGCCGTTATGCCGCCATGGCTTTATGTTAACTTCAGTGCGTTAAAGAAGCTTTATTAACTGAAATATATTAAACTAATGATTTGAAGCATTTCGATATCGATTGCTAAATGAGTATATACAACAAAATCGACTTTATACCTAAATATAATTTTATGGAATTCTTCTAAATGCACTGCAGTTATACCGTTAAGGCTTTATGAAGACTTCAGTGCGTTAAAGAAGGTCTATTAACTTAAATATGTTACACTAATGATTTGAAGCATGTCGATATCGATTGCTGTATGCGTATATACAAGAAAATCGACTTTGTACCTAAATATAAGATAACGTAATTCTTCTAAATGCACTGCCGCTATGCTGTTATGGCTTTATATAAATTTTAGTACGTTAAAGAAGGTTAGTTTAATCAAATATGTTAAACTAATGATTTTAGCATTTCGATATCGATTGATAAATGTGTATGTACAAGAAAATCGATTTTATACCTAAATAAAATCTTACGGAATTCACCCAAATATTTTGCCGTTATGCCGTTATGGCTTTATGTAAACTTCATTAAGATAAAGAAGGTTAATTAACCTAAATATGCTAAACCAGTTATTTGAAGCATTTCGATTTCGATTGCTAAATGCGTATATACAACAAAATCGAATTTATACCTAAATATAAGATTACGGAATTCTTCTAAATTCACTGTCGTTAGGCCGCCATGGCTTTATATCACCTTCATTACGTTAAAGAAGGTTAATTATTTTAAATATGTTAAACTAATGATTTGAAGAATTTCGATATCGATTGCTAAATGCGTAAATACAACAAATTCGGCTTTATATCTAAATATAAGATTACGGAATTCTTCGAAATACACTGCCGTTATGCCGTTATGGCTTTATATAAATTTCAGTACGTTAAAGAAGGTTAATTTACTTAAATATGCTAAACTAATGATTCGAAGCATTTCGATATTGATTGCTAAATGTGTATGTACAAGAAAATCGATTTTACCTAAATAAAAGATTACGGAATTCTCCCAAATATACTGCCGTCATGCCGTTATGGCTTTATGTACACTTCAGTAAGATAAAGAAGGTTAATTAACCTAAATATGCTAAACCAGTTATATGAAGCATTTCGATATTGCTAAATGCCTATATACAACAAAATCGAACTTATACCTAAATATAAGATTACGGCATTTTTCTAAATGCACTGTCCTTATGCCGCCATGGCTTTATATCACCTTCATTACGTTAAAGAAGGTTAATTAACTTAAATATGTTAAATTAATGATTTGAAGATTTTCGATATCGATTGCTAAATGTGTAAATACAAGAAAATCGACTATATACCTAAATATAAGATAACGGAATTCTTCTACATGCACTGTCGTTATGCCGCCATGGCTTTATATAACATTCATTACGGTAAAGAAGGTTAATTAACTTAAATATGTTAAACTAATGATTTGAAGCATTTCGATATCGATTGCTAAATGTGTATATACAACAAAATCGAATTTTTACGTAAATATAAGATTAGGGAATTCTTCCAAATGTACTGTCGTTAAGCCGCCATGGCTTTGTATCAACATCAATACGTTAAAGAAGGTTAGTTATTTAAATATGTTAAACTTATGGTTTGGAGCATTTCGATATCGACTGCTAAATGTGTAAATACAAGAAAATCGACTTTATACCTAAATATAAAATTATAACATTACGGAATTCTTCTAAATGCACTGCCGTTATACCGTTAAGGCTTTATGTAGACTTCAGTGCGTTAAGGAAGGTTTATTAACTTAAATATGTTAAACTAATGAGTTGAACCATCTCGATATCTATTGCTAAATGTGTATATACAACAAAATCGACTTTATTCCTGGATATAAGATTACGGAATTCTTCCAAATGCACTGCCGTTATACCGTTATGGCTTTATGTAAACTTCAGTAAGAAAAAGAAGGATAATTAACTTAAATATGTTAAACTAATGATTTGAAGCATATCGATATCGATTGCTAAATGTGTATATATTTACTTTATACCTAAATATAAGATTACGGAATTCTTCCAAATGCACTGCCGTTATAGCTTTATGTAAACTTCAGTAAGATAAAGAAGTTTAATTAACTTAAATATGTTAAACCAGTTATTTGAAGCATTTCGATATCGATTGCAAAATGTGTATATACAAGAAAATCGACTTTATACCTAACTATAAGATTACGGAATTCTTCCACATGTACTGTCGTTATGGCTTTATATCAACTTCAATACGTTAAAGAAAGTTAATTAACTTAAATATGTTAAACTAATGATATGAAGCGTTTCGATATCGCTTGCTAAATGTGTATTTACAAGAAAATCGAATTTATACCTAAACATAAGATTACGGAGTTCTTCCAAATGTACTGTCGTTATGGCTTTATATCAACTTCAATACGTTAAAGAAGGTTAATTAACTTAAATATGTTAAACTAATGATTTGAAGCATATCGATATCGCTTGCTAAACGAGTATATACAAGAAAGTCGAATTTATACCTAAATATAAGATAACGGAGTTCTTCTAAATGCAGTGCAGTTATACCGTTAAGGCTTTATGTAGACTTCAGTGCGATAAAGAAGGTTTATTAACTTAAATATGTTAAACTAATGATTTGAAGCATTTCGATATCGATTGCTAAATGTGTATATACAAGAAAATCGACTTTATACCTAAATATAAGATTAGGGAATCCTTCCAAATGTACTGTCGTTAAGCCGCCATGGCTTTGTATCAACTGCAATACGTTAAAGAAGGTTAGTTATTTTAAATGTGTTAAACTTATGGTTTGAAGCATTTCGATATCGACTGCTAAATGTGTAAATATAAGAAAATCGACTTTATACCTAAATATAAAATTATAACATCACGGAATTTTTCTAAATGCACTGCCGTTATACCGTTAAGGCTTTATGTAGACTTCAGTAATCTAAAAAATGTTTATTAACTTAGTATGTTAAACTAATGATTTGAAGCATTTCGATATCAATTGCTAAATGTGTATATACAATAAAATCGACTTTATACCTGAGTATAAGATTACAGAATTCTTCTAAATGCACTGCAGTTATACCGTTAAGGCTCTATGAAGACGTCAGTGCGTTAAAGAATGTTTATTAACTTAAATATGTTAAACTAATGATTTGAAGCATTTCGATATCGATTGCTAAATGTGTATATACAAGAAAATCGACTTTATACCTAAATATAAGATTACGGAATTCTTCTACATGCGCTGCCGTTATGCCGCCATGGCTTTATGTTAACTTCAGTGCGTTAAAGAAGCTTTATTAACTTTAATATATTAAACTAATGATTTGAAGCATTTCGATATCGATTGCTAAATGAGTATATACACGAAAATCGACTTGCTACCTAAATATATGATTACGTAATTCTTCTAAATGCACTGCCGTTATGCCGTTAAGGTTTTTTAGACTTCAGTAAAATAAAGATGTTTAATTAACTTAAATATAGTAAACTAATGATTTCAAGCATTTCGATATCGATTGCTAAATGTGTATATACAATAAAATCGACTTTATACTTAAATATAAGATTACGGAATTCTTCTACATGCACTGCCGTTATGCCGCCATGGCTTTATGTTAACTTCAGTGCGTTAAAGAAGCTTTATTAACTGAAATATATTAAACTAATGATTTGAAGCATTTCGATATCGATTGCTAAATGAGTATATACAACAAAATCGACTTTATACCTAAATATAATTTTATGGAATTCTTCTAAATGCACTGCAGTTATACCGTTAAGGCTTTATGAAGACTTCAGTGCGTTAAAGAAGGTCTATTAACTTAAATATGTTACACTAATGATTTGAAGCATGTCGATATCGATTGCTGTATGCGTATATACAAGATAATCGACTTTGTACCTAAATATAAGATAACGTAATTCTTCTAAATGCACTGCCGCTATGCTGTTATGGCTTTATATAAATTTTAGTACGTTAAAGAAGGTTAGTTTAATCAAATATGTTAAACTAATGATTTTAGCATTTCGATATCGATTGATAAATGTGTATGTACAAGAAAATCGATTTTATACCTTAATAAAATCTTACGGAATTCACCCAAATATTTTGCCGTTATGCCGTTATGGCTTTATGTAAACTTCATTAAGATAAAGAAGGTTAATTAACCTAAATATGCTAAACCAGTTATTTGAAGCATTTCGATTTCGATTGCTAAATGCGTATATACAACAAAATCGAATTTATACCTAAATATAAGATTACGGAATTCTTCTAAATTTACTGTCGTTAGGCCGCCATGGCTTTATATCACCTTCATTACGTTAAAGAAGGTTAATTATTTTAAATATGTTAAACTAATGATTTGAAGAATTTCGATATCGATTGCTAAATGCGTAAATACAACAAATTCGGCTTTATATCTAAATATAAAATTACGGAATTCTTCGAAATACACTGCCGTTATGCCGTTATGGCTTTATATAAATTTCAGTACGTTAAAGAAGGTTAATTAACTTAAATATGCTAAACTAATGATTCGAAGCATTTCGATATTGATTGCTAAATGTGTATGTACAAGAAAATCGATTTTACCTAAATAAAAGATTACGGAATTCTCCCAAATATACTGCCGTCATGCCGTTATGGCTTTATGTACACTTCAGTAAGATAAAGAAGGTTAATTAACCTAAATATGCTAAACCAGTTATATGAAGCATTTCGATATTGCTAAATGCCTATATACAACAAAATCGAACTTATACCTAAATATAAGATTACGGCATTTTTCTAAATGCACTGTCCTTATGCCGCCATGGCTTTATATCACCTTCATTACGTTAAAGAAGGTTAATTAACTTAAATATGTTAAGTTAATGATTTGAAGATTTTCTATATCGATTGCTAAATGTGTAAATACAAGAAAATCGACTATATACCTAAATATAAGATAACGGAATTCTTCTACATGCACTGTCGTTATGCCGCCATGGCTTTATATAACATTCATTACGGTAAAGAAGGTTAATTAACTTAAATATGTTAAACTAATGATTTGAAGCATTTCGATATCGATTGCTAAATGTGTATATACAACAAAATCGAATTTATACGTAAATATAAGATTAGGGAATTCTTCCAAATGTACTGTCGTTAAGCCGCCATGGCTTTGTATCAACATCAATACGTTAAAGAAGGTTAGTTATTTAAATATGTTAAACTTATGGTTTGGAGCATTTCGATATCGACTGCTAAATGTGTAAATACAAGAAAATCGACTTTATACCTAAATATAAAATTATAACATTACGGAATTCTTCTAAATGCACTGCCGTTATACCGTTAAGGCTTTATGTAGACTTCAGTGCGTTAAGGAAGGTTTATTAACTTAAATATGTTAAACTAATGAGTTGAACCATCTCGATATCTATTGCTAAATGTGTATATACAACAAAATCGACTTTATTCCTGGATATAAGATTACGGAATTCTTCCAAATGCACTGCCGTTATACCGTTATGGCTTTATGTAAACTTCAGTAAGAAAAAGAAGGATAATTAACTTAAATATGTTAAACTAATGATTTGAAGCATATCGATATCGATTGCTAAATGTGTATATATTTACTTTATACCTAAATATAAGATTACGGAATTCTTCCAAATGCACTGCCGTTATAGCTTTATGTAAACTTCAGTAAGATAAAGAAGTTTAATTAACTTAAATATGTTAAACCAGTTATTTGAAGCATTTCGATATCGATTGCAAAATGTGTATATACAAGAAAATCGACTTTATACCTAACTATAAGATTACGGAATTCTTCCACATGTACTGTCGTTATGGCTTTATATCAACTTCAATACGTTAAAGAAAGTTAATTAACTTAAATATGTTAAACTAATGATATGAAGCGTTTCGATATCGCTTGCTAAATGTGTATTTACAAGAAAATCGAATTTATACCTAAACATAAGATTACGGAGTTCTTCCAAATGTACTGTCGTTATGGCTTTATATCAACTTCAATACGTTAAAGAAGGTTAATTAACTTAAATATGTTAAACTAATGATTTGAAGCATATCGATATCGCTTGCTAAACGAGTATATACAAGAAAGTCGAATTTATACCTAAATATAAGATAACGGAGTTCTTCTAAATGCAGTGCAGTTATACCGTTAAGGCTTTATGTAGACTTCAGTGCGATAAAGAAGGTTTATTAACTTAAATATGTTAAACTAATGATTTGAAGCATTTCGATATCGATTGCTAAATGTGTATATACAAGAAAATCGACTTTATACCTAAATATAAGATTAGGGAATCCTTCCAAATGTACTGTCGTTAAGCCGCCATGGCTTTGTATCAACTGCAATACGTTAAAGAAGGTTAGTTATTTTAAATGTGTTAAACTTATGGTTTGAAGCATTTCGATATCGACTGCTAAATGTGTAAATATAAGAAAATCGACTTTATACCTAAATATAAAATTATAACATCACGGAATTCTTCTAAATGCACTGCCGTTATACCGTTAAGGCTTTATGTAGACTTCAGTAATCTAAAAAATGTTTATTAACTTAGTATGTTAAACTAATGATTTGAAGCATTTCGATATCGATTGCTAAATGCGTATATACAAGAAAATCGAATTTATACCTAAACATAAGATTACGGAATTCTTCCAAATGTACTGTCGTTATGCCGCCATGGCTTAATATCAACTTCAATACGTCAAAGAAGGTTAATTAATTTAAATATGTTAAACTAACGATTTGAAGCATTTCGATATCGCTTGCTAAATGTGTACATACAAGAAAACCGACCTTATACTTAAATATAAGACTACGGACTTCTTCTAAATGCACTGCCGTTATGCCGCCATGGCTTTATATCGCCTTCAATACGTTAAAGAAGGTAAATTATTTTAAATATGTTAAACTAATGGTTTGAAGCATTTCGATATCGATTGCTAAATGTGTAAATAAAAGAAAATCGACTTTATACCTAAAAATAAAATTATAACTTTACGGAATTCTTCTAAATGCACTGGCGTTATACCGTTAAGGCTTTATGTAGACTTCAGTAAGCTAAAAAGCGTTTATTATCTTAATATGTTAAACTAATGATTTGAAGCATTTCGATATCGATAGCTAAATGTGTAAATAAAGAAAATCGACTTTATACCTAAATATAAAATTATAACATCACGGAATTCTTCTAAATGCACTGCCGTTATACCGTTAAGGCTTTATGTAGACTTCAGTAATCTAAAAAATGTTTATTAACTTAGTATGTTAAACTAATGATTTGAAGCATTTCGATATCGATTGCTAAATGTGTATATACAAGAAAATCGACTTTATACCTAAATATAAGATTAGGGAATCCTTCCAAATGTACTGTCGTTAAGCCGCCATGGCTTTGTATCAACTTCAATACGTTAAAGAAGGTTAGTTATTTTAAATGTGTTAAACTTATGGTTTGAAGCATTTCGATATCGACTGCTAAATGTGTAAATATAAGAAAATCGACTTTATACCTAAATATAAAATTATAACATCACGGAATTCTTCTAAATGCACTGCCGTTATACCGTTAAGGCTTTATGTAGACTTCAGTAATCTAAAAAATGTTTATTAACTTAGTATGTTAAACTAATGATTTGAAGCATTTCGATATCGATTGCTAAATGCGTATATACAAGAAAATCGAATTTATACCTAAACATAAGATTACGGAATTCTTCCAAATGCACTACCGTTATGCCGCCATGGCTATATGCCAACTTCAGATCGTTAAAGAAGGGTTATTAACTTAAATATGTTAAACTAATGAGATGAAGCATTTCGATATCGATTGCTAAAATCGACTTTTTACCTTAATATAAGATTACGGAATTCATCCAAATGCACTGCCGTTATACCGTTATGGCTTTATGTAAACTTCAGTAAGATAAAGAAGGTTAATTAATTTAAATATGCTAAACTAATGATTTGAAGCATTTCGTTATCGATTGCTAAATGTGTATATACAAGAAAACCGACCTTATACTTAAATATAAGACTACGGACTTCTTCTAAATGCACTGCCGATATGCCGCCATGGCTTTATATCAACTTCAATACGTTAGAGAAGGTTAATTAACTTAAATATGTTAAACTACTGATTTGAAGCATTTCGATATCGCTTGCTAAATGTGTACATACCAGAAAATCAAATTTATACCTAAATATAAGATAACGGAATTCTTCTAAATGCACTGCCGTTATGCCGTTAAGGCTTTATGTAGACTTCAGTAAGACAGAGAGGGTTAATTAACTTGAATTTGTTAAACTAATGATTTGAAGCATTTCGATATCGATTGCTAAATATGTAAATACAAGAAAATCGACTTTATACCTAAATATAAGAATACGGAATTCTTCTAAATGCACTGCAGTTATACCGTTAAGGCTTTATGAAGACGTCAGTGCGTTAAAGAAGGTTTATTAACTTAAATATGTTAAACTAATGATTTGAATCATTTCGATATAGATTGCTAAATGTATATATACAAGAAAATCGACTTTATACCTAAATAAAAGATTACGGAATTCTTCTACATGCACTGCCGTTATGCCGCCATGGCTTTATGTTAACTTCAGTGCGTTAAAGAAGCTTTATTAACTTTAATATATTAAACTAATGATTTGAAGCATTTCGATATCGATTGCTAAATGAGTATATACACGAAAATCGACTTTGTACTTAAATATAAGATTACGGAATTCTTCTACATGCACTGCCGTTATGCCGCCATGGCTTTATGTTAACTTCAGTGCGTTAAAGAAGCTTTATTAACTTAAATATATTAAACTAATGATTTCCAGCATTTCGATATCGATTGCTAAATGAGTATATACAACAAAATCGACTTTATACCTAAATATGAGATTACGGAATTCTTCTAAATGCACTGCAGTTATTTCGTTAAGGCTTTGTGAAGACTTCATTGCGTTAAAGAAGCTTTATTAACTTAAGTATATTAAACTAATGATTTGAAGCATTTCGATATCGATTGCTAAATGAGTATATACAACAAAATCGACTTTATACCTAAATATAAGATTACGGAATTCTTCTAAATGCACTGCAGTTATTTCGTTAAGGCTTTTGTAGACTTCAGTAAAATAAAGATGTTTAATTAACTTAAATATAGTAAACTAATGATTTGAAGCATTTTGATATCGATTGCTAAATGTGTATATACAATAAAATCGACTTTGTACTTAAATATAAGATTACGGAATTCTTCTACACGCACTGCCGTTATGCCGCCATGGCTTTTTGTTAACTTCAGTGCGTTAAAAAAGCTTTATTAACTTAAATATATTAAACTAATGATTTCCAGCATTTCGATATCGATTGCTAAATGAGTATATACAACAAAATCGACTTTATACCTAAATATGAGATTACGGAATTCTTCTAAATGCACTGCAGTTATTTCGTTAAGGCTTTATGAAGACTTCAGTGCGTTAAAGAAGCTTTATTAACTTAAATATATTAAACTAATGAATTGAAGCATTTCGATATCGATTGCTAAATGAGTATATACAACAAAATCGACTTTATACCTAAATATAAGATTACGAAATTCTTCTAAATGCACTGCAGTTATTTCGTTAAGGCTTTATGAAGACTTCAGTGCGTTAAAGAAGGTTTATTAACTTAAATATGTTAAACTAATGATTTGAAGCATTTTGATATCGATTGCTATATGCGCATATACAAGAAAATCGACTTTATACCTAAATATAAGATAACGGAATTCTTCTAAATGCACTGCCGCTATGCTGTTATGGCTTTATGTAAACTTCAGTAAGATAAAGAAGGTTAATTAACTTAAATATGCTAAACCAGTTATATAAGGCATTTCGATATCGATTGCGAAAAATATATATACAAGAAAATCGACTTTATACCTAAATATAAGTTTACGGAATTCATCCACATGTACTGCCGTTATGCCGCCATGGCTTTATATCACCTTCAATACGTTAAAGAAGGTTAATTATTTTAAATATGTTAAACTAATGGTTTGAAGCATTTCGATATCGATTGCTAAATGTGTAAATAAAAGAAATCGACTTTATACCTAAAAATAAAATTATAACTTTACGGAATTATTCTAAATGCACTAGCGTTTATTATCTTAATATGTTAAACTAATGATTTGAAGCATTTCGATATCGATAGCTAAATGCGTATATACCAGAAAATCGACTTTATACCTAAATATGAGATTACGGAATTCTTCTACATGCACTGCCCTTATGCCGCCATGGCTATATGCCAACTTCAAATCGTTAAAGAAGGTTTATTAACTTAAATATGTTAAACTTATGAGATGAAGCATTTCGATATCGATTGCTTAATGTGTATATACAAGAAAATCGACTTTTTACCTTAATATAAGATTACGGAATTCATCCAAATGCACTGCCGTT
>CM050324.1:10165312-10240312 GCA_027475135.1 Bactrocera correcta | reverse complement strand
TAACGGCATAACGGCAGTGCATTAAGAAGAATTCCGTAATCTTATATTTATATATAAAGTCAATTTTCTTGTATACACATTTAGCAATCGATATCGAAATGCTTCAGATCGTTAGTTCAGTATATTTAAGTTAATTAACCTTCTTTTTTTTACTGAACTTTACATAAAGCCTTAACGGTATAACGGCAGTGCATTTGGAAGAATTCCGTAATCTTATATTTAGGTATAAAGGCGATTTTCTTGTATATATGCATTAAGCAATCGATATCGAAAGGCTCCAAATCATTAGTTTAGCATATTTAAGTTAATTAACCCTCTTTATCTTACTGAAGTCTACAAAAAGCCATGGCGGTATAACAGCAGCGCATTTAGAAGAATTCCGTAGTCTTATATTTAGGTATAAAATCGATTTTCTTGTATATACACATTTAGCAATCGATAACGAAATGCTTCAAATCATTAGTTTAACATATTTAAGTTAATTAATCTTCTTTATCTTACTGAAGTTTACATAAAGCCATAACGGTATAACGGCAGTGCATTTAGAAGAATTCCGTAATATTATACTTAGGTATAAAATCGAATTTCTTGTATATACACATTTAGCAATCGATATCGAAATGCTTCAAATAACTGGTTTAACATATGTATTTAAGTTATTTAGCCTACTTCATCTTACTGACGTTTACATAAAGCCTTATCGGCATGACGGCAGTGCATTTAGAAGAATTCCGTAGTCTTATATTTAGGTATAAAGTCGATTTTCTTTTTTAATCATTAGTTTAACAAATTTAGGTTTATAAACCTCCTTTAACGAACTGAAGTTGGCATAAAGCCATGGCGGCATAATGGCAGTGCATGTAGAAGAATTCCGTAATTTTATATTTAGGTATAAAGTCGATTTTCTTGTATTTACACATTTAGCAATCGATATCAAAATGCCTCACATCATTAGTTTAACATAATTAAGTTAATAAACCCTCTTTAACGTACTGAAGGTGAGATATAGCCTTTGCGGCATAACGACAGTGCATTCAGAAGAATTCCGTAATCTTATATTTAGGTATAAAATCGATTTTTTGTATTTACACATTTAGCGGGCGATATCGAAATGCTTCAAATCATTATTTCAACATATTTAAGTTAAGAAAACTTCTTTAACGCACTGAAGTTAACATAAAGCCATGGCGGCATAACGGCAGTGCATTTAGAAGAATTCCGTAATCTTATATTTATATATAAAGTCAATTTTCTTGTATACACATTTAACAATCGATATCGAAATGCTTCAGATCGTTAGTTCAGTATATTTAAGTTAATTAACCTTCTTTATTTTACTGAACTTTACATAAAGCCTTAACGGTATAACGGCCGTGCATTTGGAAGAATTCCGTAATCTTATATTTAGGTATAAAGTCGATTTTCTTGTATTTATGCATTAAGCAATCGATATCGAAAAGCTCCAAATCATTAGTTTAGCATATTTAAGTTAATTAACCCTCTTTATCTTACTGAGGTCTACAAAAACCATAACGGCATAACGGCAGTGCATTTAGAAGAACTACGTAATCTTATATTTGGGTATGAAGTCGATTTTTTGTATTTACACATTTAGCAATCGATATCCGAATTCTTCAAATCATTAGTTTAACATATTTAAGTTAATTAACCATCTTTAACGTATTGAAGGTGATATAAAGCCATGGCAGCATAACGACAGTACATTTGGAAGAATTCCGTAATCTTATATTTAGGTATAAAGTCGATTTTCTTGTATATACACATTTAGCAATCGATACCGAAATGCTTCGAATCATTAGTTTAGCAGATTTAAAATAATTAACCCTCTTTATCTTACTGAAGTCTATAAAGCCTTAACGGCATAACGGCAGTGCATTTGGAAGAGTTCCGTAATCTTATATTAGGTATAAAGTCGACTTTTTTGAATATACTCATTTAGCAGTCGATATCGAAATGCTTCAAACAACTGGTTTAACATATTTAGGTAAATTAACCTTCTTTATCTTACTGAAGTTTACATAAAGCCATAAGGGCATAACGGCAGTTTATTTGGGTGAATTCCGTAATCTTTTATTTAGGTATAAAATCGATTTTCTTGTATATACACATTAAGCAATCGATATCGAAATGCTTCAAATCATTAGTTTAACATATTTAAGATAATTATCCCTCTTTATCTTACTGAAGCCTACAAAATCCTTAACGGCATAACGGCAGTGCATGTAGAAGAATTCCGTTATCTTATATTTAGGTATAAAGTCGATTTTCTTGTATATACACATTTAGCAATCGATATCGAAATGCTTCATATCATTAGTTTAACATATTTAAGTTGACAAAACTTCTTTAACGTGATGAAGGTGATATAAAGCCATGGCGACATAACGAAAGTTCATTTAGAAAAATTCCGTAATCTTATATTTAGGTATAAAGGCGATTTTGTTGTATGCATTTAGAAGAATTCCGTAATCTTATATTTAGGTATAAAGGCGATTTTGTTGTATATACGCATTTAGCAATCGATATCGAAATGCTTCAAATCATGAGTATAACATATTTAAGTTAGTAAGTTTCCTTAACGCACTGAAGTTAACATAAAGCCATGGCGGCATAACGGCAGTGCATATAGAAGAATTCCGTAATCTTATATTTAGGTATATAGTCGATTTTCTTGAATTTACACATTTAGCAATCGATATCGAAAATCTTCAAATCATTAGTTTAACATATTTAAGTTAATAAACCTTCTTTAACGTAATGAAGGTGATATAAAGCTATGGCGGCATAACGAAAGTTCATTTAGAAAAATTCCGTAATCTTATATTTAGGTATAAAGGCGATTTTGTTGTATATACGCATTTAGCAATCGATATCGAAATGCTACAAATCATTAGTTTAACATATTTAAAATAATTCACCTTCTTTAACGGATTGAAGTTGATACAAAGCCTTGGCGGCATGACGACAGTACATTTGGAAGAATTCCGTAATCTTATATTTAGGTATAAAGTCGATTTTCTTGTATATACACATTTAGCGGGCGATATCGAAATGCTTCAAATCATTAGTTTAACATATTTAAAATAATTCACCTTCTTTAACGGATTGAAGTTGATACAAAGCCATGGCGGCATAACGACAGTACATTTGGAAGAATTCCGTAATCTTATATTTAGGTATAATGTCGATTTTCTTGTATATACACATTTAGCAATCGATACCGAATTGCTTCGAATCATTAGTTTAACAGATTTAAAATAATTAACCCTCTTTATCTTACTGAAGTCTATAAAGCCTTAACGGCATAACGGCAGTGCATTTGGAAGAGTTCCGTAATCTTATATTAGGTATAAAGTCGATTTTTTTGAATATACTCATTTAGCAATCGATATCGAAATGCTTCAAACAACAGGTTTAACATATTTAGGTAAATTAACCTTCTTTATCTTACTGAAGTTTACATAAAGCCATAAGGGCATAACGGCAGTATATTTGGGTGAATTCCGTAATCTTTTATTTAGGTATAAAATCGATTTTCTTGTATATACACATTAAGCAATCGATATCGAAATGCTTCAAATCATTAGTTTAACATATTTAAGATAATTATCCCTCTTTATCTTACTGAAGTTTACAAAATCCTTAACGGCATAACGGCAGTGCATGTAGAAGAATTCTGTTATCTTATATTTAGGTATAAAGTCGATTTTCTTGTATATACACGTTTAGCAATCGATATCGAAATGCTTCAAATCATTAGTTTAACATATTTAAGTTGACAAAACTTCTTTAACGTAATGAAGGTGATATAAAGCCATGGCGACATAACGACAGTGCATTTAGAAAAATTCCGTAATCTTATATTTAGGTATAAAGGCGATTTTGTTGTATGTACGCATTTAGCAATCGATATCGAAATGCTTCAAATCATTAGTATAATATATTTAAGTTAGTAAGTTTCCTTAACGCACTGAAGTTAACATAAAGCCATGGCGGCATAACGGCAGTGCATATAGAAGAATTCCGTAATCTTATATTTAGGTATATAGTCGATTTTCTTGTATTTACACATTTAGCAATCGATATCGAAAATCTTCAAATCATTAGTTTAACATATTTAAGTTAATTAACCTTCTTTAACGAATGAAGGTGCATATAAAGCTATGGCGGCATAACGCAGTGTCATTTGGAAAGAATTCCGTAATCTTATATTTAGGTATAAAGCGATTTTGTTGTATATACGCATTTAGCAATCGATATCGAAATGCTTCAAATCATTAGTTTAACATATTTAAAATAATTACCTTCTTTAACGGATTGAAGTGATACAAAGCCTTGGCGGCATACGACAGTACATTTGGAAGAATTCCGTAATCTTATATTTAGGTATAAAGTCGATTTTCTTGTATATACACATTTAGATCGATATCGAAATGCTTCAAATCATTAGTTTAACATATTTAAAATAAACCTTCTTTAACGATTGAAGTTGATACAAGCCATGGCGGCATAACGCAGTCATTTGGAAGAATTCCGTAATCTTATATTTAGGTATAAAGTCGATTTTCTTGATATACAGCATTTAGCAATCGAAATCGAAATGCTTCAAATCATTAGTTTAACATATTTAAGTTATTTCAACCTTCTTTAACGAACGAAGATGAGCATATAGCCATGGCGGATAACGGCAGTGCACTTGGAAGAATTCCGTAACCTATTTTAGGTATAAAGTCGATTTTGTTGTATATACCATTTAGCAATCGATATCGAGATGACTTCAAACTCACTAGCTTAACATATTTAATTAATGAACCTTCTTTAACGATCTGAAGTGATATAGCCCTGGCGGCATAACGGCAGTGCATGAAGAATTCCGTAATCTTATATTTAGGTATAAAGTCGATTTTCTTTATATACACATTTAGCAATCGATATCGAAATGCTTCAAATCATTAGTTTAACATATTTAAGTTAATAAACCTTCTTTAACGTAAATGAAGTGACATAAAGCCTATGGCGGATAACTTCAGTGCATTTGGAAGAATTCCGTAATCTTATATTTAGGTATAAAGCGATTTTGCTTGAATACATGCATTAAGCAATCGATATCGAAATGCTTCAAATCATTAGTTTAACATATTTAAGTTAACAAACCTACTTTAACGAACTGAAGTTGACATAGAGCCATGGTGAAATAACTGCAGTGCATTTGGAAGAACTCCGTTGTCCTATGTTTAGGTATAAAGTCGATTTTCTTGTATATACGCATTTAGCAATCGATAACGAAATGCTTCAAACCATTAGTTTAACATATTTAAATTAATTAACCTTCTTTAACGTATTGAAGGTGATATAAAGCCATGGCGGCATAACGACAGTACATTTGGAAGAATTCCGTAATCTTATATTTAGGTATAAAGTCGATTTTCTTGAATACATGCATTAAGCAATCGATATCGAAATGCTTCAAATCATTAGTTTAACATATTTAAGTTAACAAACCTACTTTAACGAACTGAAGTTGACATAGAGCCATGGCGAAATAACTGCAGTGCATTTGGAAGAACTCCGTTATCCGTTAAGTTAATAAACATTTTTAAGCTTACTGAAGTCTACATAAAGCCTTAACGGTATAACGGCAATGCATTTAGAAGAATTCCGTAATCTTATAATTTTATATTTAGGACTATAGAATTTAGAAGAATTCTGTAATGTTATAATTTTATATTTAGGTATAAAGTCGATTTTCTTGTATTTACACATTTAGCAGTCGACATCGAAATGCTTCATACCATTAGTTTAACACATTTAAAATAATTAACCTTCTTTAACGTATTTAAGTTGATACAAAGCTATGGCGGCATAACGACAGTACATTTGGAAGAACTCCGTAATCTTATATTTAGGTATAAAGTCGATTTTCATGTATATACACATTTAGCAATCGATATCGAAATGCTTCAAATCATTAGTTTAACATATTTAAGTTAAAAAACCTACTTTAACGAACTGAAGTTGACATAGAGCCATGGCGAAATAACTGCAGTGCATTTGGAAGAACTCCGTTATCCTATGTTTAGGTATAAAGTCGATTTTGTTGTATATACACATTAAGCAATCGATATCGAAATGCTTCAAATCATTAGTTTAACATATTAAGTTAATAAACATTTTTAAGCTTACTGAAGTCTACATAAAGCCTTAACGGTATAACGGCAGTGCATTTAGAAGAATTCCGTAATCTTATAATTTTATATTTAGGTATATAGTCGATTTTCTTGTATTTACACATTAAGCAGTCGATATCGAAATGCTTCAAACCATTAGTTTAACATATTTAAAATAATTAACCTTATTTAACGTATTGAAGGTAATACAAAGCCTTGGCGGCATAACGACAGTACATTTGGAAGAATTCCGTAATCTTATATTTAGGTATAAAGTCGATTTTCTTGTGTATACACATTAAGCAGTCGATATCGAAATGCTTCAAACCATTAGTTTAACATATTTAAAATATTTCACTTTCTTTAACGGATTGAAGTTGATACAAAGCCTTGGCGGCATGACGACAGTACATTTGGAAGAACTCCGTAATCTTATATTTAGGTACAAAGTCGATTTTCTTGTATATACACATTTAGCAATCGATATCGAAATGCTTCAAATCATTAGTTGAACATATTTAAGTTAATAAACCTTCTTTAACGCACTGAAGTCTACATAAAGCCTTAACTTTATAACGGCAGTGCATTTAGAAGAATTCTGTAATATTATAATTTTATATTTAGGTATAAATTCGATTTTCTTGTATATACACATTTAGCAATCAAAATCGAAATGCTTCAAATCATTAGTTTAACATATTTAAGTTAATAAACCTGCTTTAACGCACTGATGTCTACATAAAGCCTTAACGGTATAACTGCAGTGCATTTAGAAGAATTCCGTAATTTTATATTAAGGTATAAAGTCGATTCTCTTGTATTTACATATTTAGCAATCGATATCGAAATACTTCAAATCATTAGTTTAACATATTTAAGTTAATTAACCTTCTTTAACGTATTGAAGTTGATATAAAGCCATAACGGCATAACGGCAGTGCATTTAGAAGAATTCCGTTATCCTATATTTAGGTATAAAGTCGATTTTCTTGTATGTACACATTTAGCAATCGCTAATGAAATGCTTCAAATCATTAATTTAACATATTTAAGTTAATTAACCATCATTATCTTACTGAAGTTTACATAAAGCCATAACGGTATAACGGCAGTGCATTTAGAATAATTCCGTAATCTTATATTTAGGTATAAAATCGATTTTCTTGTATATGCTTAAAATCATTAGTTTAACATATTTAAGTTAATAAACTTTCTTAACGAACGGAAGTTGGCATAAAGCCATGGCGGCATAACGGCAGTGCATTTAGAAGAAATCCGTTATCTTATATTAAGGTATAAAGTCGATTTTCTTGTATATGCTTTAAATCATTAGTTTAACATATTTAAGTTAATAAATTTTCTTAACGAACGGAAGTTGGCATAAAGCCATGGCGGCATAACGGCACTGCATTTGGAAGAATTCCGTAATCTTATATTTAGGTATAAAGTCGATTTTCTTGTATATATGCATTAAGCAATCGATATCGAAAGGCTCCAAATCATTAGTTTAGCATATTTAAGTCAACTTCAGTTCAAGGTTAATAAACCTTCTTTAACGAACGGAAGTTGGACCAAGCCATGGCGGCATAACGGCAGTGCATTTGGAAGAATTTCGTAATCTTATAATTAGGTATAAAGTCGATTTTGTTGTATATACACATTAAGCAATCGATATCGAGATGCTTCAACTCACTAGCTTAACATATTTAAGTTAATGAAACTTCTTTAACGATCTGAAGTTGGCATATAGCAATGGCGGCATAACGGCAGTGCATGTATAAGAATTCCGTAATCTTATATTTAGGTATAAAGTCGATTTTCTTTTATATACACTTCTAGCTATCGATATCGAAATGCTTCAAATCATTAATTTAACATATTTAAGTTAATTAACCTTCTTTAACGTATTGAAGTTGATATAAAGCCATAGCGGCATAATGGCAGTGCATTTAGAAGAATTCCGTAATCTTATATTTTGGTATAAAGTCGATTTTCTTGTATATACGCATTTAGCAATCGATAACGAAATGCTTCAAACCACTAGTTTAACATATTTAAGTTAATTAACCTTCTTTAACGTATTGAAGGTGATATAAAGACATGGCGGCATAACGACAGTACATTTGGAAGAATTCCGTAATCTTATATTTAGGTATAAAGTCGATTTTCTTGTATTTACACATTTAGCAGTCGACATCGAAATGCTTCATACCATTAGTTTAACACATTCAAAATAATTAACCTTATTTAACGTATTTAAGTTGATACAAAGCTATGGCGGCATAACGACAGTACATTTGGAAGAACTCCGTAATCTTATATTTAGGTATAAAGTCGATTTTCTTGTATATACACATTTAGCAATCGATATCGAAATGCTTCAAATTATTAGTTTAACATATTTAAGTTAACAAACCTACTTTAACGAACTGAAGTTGACATAGAGCCTTGGCGAAATAACTGCAGTGCATTTGGAAGAACTCCGTTATCCTATGTTTTGGTATAAAGTCGATTTTGTTGTATATGCGCATTTAGCAATCGATATCGAAATGCTTCAAATCATTAGTTTAACATATTAAGTTACTAAATATTTTTAAGCTTACTGAAGTCTACATAAAGCCTTAACGGTATAACGGCAGTGCATTTAGAAGAATTCCGTAATCTTATAATTTTATATTTAGGCATATAGTCGATTTTCTTGTATTTACACATTTAGCAGTCGATATCGAAATGCTTCAAACCATTAGTTTAACATATTTTAAATAATTAACCTTATTTAACGTATTGAAGATAATACAAAGCCTTGGCGGCATAACGACAGTACATTTGGAAGAACTCCGTAATCTTATATTATAAAGTCGATTTTCTTGTGTATACACATTAAGCAGTCGATATCGAAATGCTTCAAACCATTAGTTTAACATATTTAAAATAATTCACCTTCTTTAACGGATTGAAAATGATACAAAGCCTTGGCGGCATGACGACAGTACATTTGGAAGAATTCCGTAATCTTATATTTAGGTATAAAGTCGATTTTTTTGTATATACACATTTAGCAATCGATATCGGAATGCTTCAAATCATTAGTTTAACATATTTAAGTTAATAAACCTTCTTTAACGCACTGAAGTCTACAAAAAGCCTTAACTTTATAACGGCAGTGCATTTAGAAGAATTCCGTAATGTTATAATTTTATATGTAGGTACAAATTCGATTTTCTTGTATATACACATTTAGCAATCGATATCGAAATGCTTCAAATCATTAGTTTAACATATTTAAGTTAATAGACCTGCTTTAACGCACTGATGTCTACATAAAGCCTTAACGGTATAACTGCAGTGCATTTAGAAGAATTCCGTAATTTTATATTAAGGTATAAAGTCGATTTTCTTGTATTTACATATTTAGCAATCGATATCGAAGTACTTCAAATCATTAGTTTAACATATTTAAGTTAATTAACCTTCTTTAACGTATTGAAGTTGATATAAAGCCATAACGGCATAACGGCAGTGCATTTAGAAGAATTCCGTTATCCTATATTTAGGTATAAAGTCGATTTTCTTGTATGTACACATTTAGCAATCGCTAATGAAATGCTTCAAATCATTAATTTAACATATTTAAGTTAATTAACCATCATTATCTTACTGAAGTTTACATAAAGCCATAACGATATAACGGCAGTGCATTTAGAAGAATTCCGTAATCTTATATATAGGTATAAAGTCGATTTTCTTGTATTTACATATTTAGCAATCGATATAGAAATGCTTCAAATCATTAGTTTAACATATTTAAGTTAACTAACCCTCTCTATCTTACTGAAGTCTACATAAAGCCATAACGGTATGACGGCAGTGCAGTTAGAAGAATTCCGTAATCTTATATTTAGGTATAAAGTCGATTTTCTTGTATTTACATATTTAGCAATCGATATAGAAATGCTTCAAATCATTAGTTTAACATATTTAAGTTAACTAACCCTCTCTATCTTACTGAAGTCTACATAAAGCCTTAACGGCATACCGGCAGTGCATTTAGAAGAATTCCGTAATATTATATTTAGGTATCAGTCATCGACTGCCACTCGACGCATACGGTTGTTCTCTCAGTGTTTTCGGTGTTTACTTTGTACAGCGCGCCTACGAGCTAATTCGCTTCACGTGTTTTGCAATTTACTTTTTCTTCTTTCTACAGTGATTTTTCTAACTTTTCTATACAGTCAGCTACAAAGGTAAAATTTTTTCAAAATGTCCCCTGGTGGGACCCAACTGGGAAATAATAGGTTCGCCCTGTTAGATACTAGTCCCGAACCAAAAAGAAAAGAAACCAAAGCGACAAAATTGGACCTCTTCCCCACTCTACCAACAAAAGCAAAAGACCATCCCAAATATTTGGTGGTAAGTGCGATTGACACGAATAAACCTCTAAACAAATTCTCCTGTTTCGCAATCCATAAAGCTTTATTAAACATAAGCTCTGAAATAATAAAAATCAGCGAGCTACGGGACGGAAACCTACTTCTTCTTGTGAAAAACAACATTATCGCCAAAAAGTTCACGTCAACAAAACAATTATTAGGAGTTTGCAACGTCAAAATTGATTTACACAAAAATCTGAACTCTAGCAAAGGAACCATTTACGCTCCTTGCTTAAATGACGTACCTGACGCAGAAATAGTTGAAAACCTGAAGGAACAGGGTGTGTCGTCCATCTACAAATTCCCTAAGTATGTAAACGGTCAATCTGCTCCGAGCGGAGTAGTTCTTCTTAACTTCGACTTGTACTATTTACCGGAACAAATCGACATCTCGTGGTACAAAACAAAAGTAAGACCTTACTATGCTAATCCCATGAGGTGCAAAAACTGCCAAGTTCTTGGTCACACCAAAAAGCATTGTAATAAGCCCCCTGTATGTGACACATGTGCTCTGCCACCTCACCCTCCGCCATGCACCCGTTCCTTATGCGTAAATTGCTCAGGCAATCACTCATCTTCCAGTAAAGAATGCCCGAAATTTGAACAAATAAAAAAAATAATCACTATCCAAACAAACAACAAATGCTCATATCGCGAAGCAGTAAACATACATAAATTGTAAACTCCACCAACTTTTACTTCTTCATCTCCCTCATTCTCTAACATTTTCAACAACTCAACCAACAAAGACAATGACAATAACAAGAAAACAACAACCCAACCTGAAATTCACACAGTTACTCCCTCTCTCAACTCAAATAATAACATAGAACAAAATCCAAAAGAAACAAATTCACCAAACTCAACAAAGAACATTTACTCATTAAACTCGTTACCAACCTCAACGGCAGTCGATGACTCTTCCACGACGACTCTTGACTACACTTCAACGATCCCACTCATTTCCAACTTTATTACTCACCTTAACAATTCAACCTCCCACTCACCCTCCGCACAAATAGATACTCTCAGTTCAGAATAGACTATGCGTATTCTTCAATGGAATTTGAAAGGTCTATTTAACAACTACGCTGACCTTAATCTCCTTATCAATCAATTTTCACCACACATTATCGGACTACAAGAAACACACCTCCCCGCTAATAAATCAGCTTACACTCCCAATAACTACGTAGGTTACTTTTATAATCTCCCCCGCAATAAAACAGCTAAACAAGGAATAGCCATTTTTATAAAAAAGTCTGTTTTACATAAACAAATTCCTATTTCCTCCAACATAGCTACCCTAGCAGTGGAAATCGACATAGGCTTTAAATTTTCGGTAATTACGTGCTACATACCACCGCACCAAAACTTTAACTCCAGAGAAATCATAAAGATCGCCGATTCCTTTTCTACGCCAACTATAATTTTGGGCGATTTCAACGCCTGGAGCCCTCTTTGGGGCTCTGGTTCTACAAACCGCAGAGGTCAGGAGTTAGAAGACGCCATACTTTCCAAAAGCCTTGTCGTTCTAAATGATGGGCAACCAACACACTTCTCCACACATAATTCGTTCACCCACGTAGACGTTGTCCTTTCATCGGCCTCTATTGCTCCTAAACTTTCGTCCCTGACATTAAAAGATTTACATAGTAGTGACCATTTTCCCATCGTAACCACCCTGTCCACACCCAGTTTATATACCATTAAACCGAGAGCAAAATTCTTAACTGAGAAAGCTGATTGGGCTAAGTATTGTTCACTTATCTCCTCTTTTATTCTAGAAAAGGCTATATCTAGCAACATAAACGCGGAAGCATCCACAATAAAATCTATTATACTCTCAGCTGTACATTTAGCTATTCCCCAAACTAACACTACACAGTTTTCCACAAAGCTTCCATATTGGTCTAACATGTTATCTGTGTTAAGAAATAGAAAACAAACGTTATGGGCTACCTACAAACACAATTATTAGGAGTTTGCAACGTCAAAATTGATTTACACAAAAATCTGAACTCTAGCAAAGGAACCATTTACGCTCCTTGCTTAAATGACGTACCTGACGCAGAAATAGTTGAAAACCTGAAGGAACAGGGTGTGTCGTCCATCTACAAATTCCCTAAGTATGTAAACGGTCAATCTGCTCCGAGCGGAGTAGTTCTTCTTAACTTCGACTTGTACTATTTACCGGAACAAATCGACATCTCGTGGTACAAAACAAAAGTAAGACCTTACTATGCTAATCCCATGAGGTGCAAAAACTGCCAAGTTCTTGGTCACACCAAAAAGCATTGTAATAAGCCCCCTGTATGTGACACATGTGCTCTGCCACCTCACCCTCCGCCATGCACCCGTTCCTTATGCGTAAATTGCTCAGGCAATCACTCATCTTCCAGTAAAGAATGCCCGAAATTTGAACAAATAAAAAAAATAATCACTATCCAAACAAACAACAAATGCTCATATCGCGAAGCAGTAAACATACATAAATTGCAAACTCCACCAACTTTTACTTCTTCATCTCCCTCATTCTCTAACATTTTCAACAACTCAACCAACAAAGACAATGACAATAACAAGAAAACAACAACCCAACCTGAAATTCACACAGTTACTCCCTCTCTCAACTCAAATAATAACATAGAACAAAATCCAAAAGAAACAAATTCACCAAACTCAACAAAGAACATTTACTCATTAAACTCGTTACCAACCTCAACGGCAGTCGATGACTCTTCCACGACGACTCTTGACTACACTTCAACGATCCCACTCATTTCCAACTTTATTACTCACCTTAACAATTCAACCTCCCACTCACCCTCCGCACAAATAGATACTCTCAGTTCAGAATAGACTATGCGTATTCTTCAATGGAATTTGAAAGGTCTATTTAACAACTACGCTGACCTTAATCTCCTTATCAATCAATTTTCACCACACATTATCGGACTACAAGAAACACACCTCCCCGCTAATAAATCAGCTTACACTCCCAATAACTACGTAGGTTACTTTTATAATCTCCCCCGCAATAAAACAGCTAAACAAGGAATAGCCATTTTTATAAAAAAGTCTGTTTTACATAAACAAATTCCTATTTCCTCCAACATAGCTACCCTAGCAGTGGAAATCGACATAGGCTTTAAATTTTCGGTAATTACGTGCTACATACCACCGCACCAAAACTTTAACTCCAGAGAAATCATAAAGATCGCCGATTCCTTTTCTACGCCAACTATAATTTTGGGCGATTTCAACGCCTGGAGCCCTCTTTGGGGCTCTGGTTCTACAAACCGCAGAGGTCAGGAGTTAGAAGACGCCATACTTTCCAAAAGCCTTGTCGTTCTAAATGATGGGCAACCAACACACTTCTCCACACATAATTCGTTCACCCACGTAGACGTTGTCCTTTCATCGGCCTCTATTGCTCCTAAACTTTCGTCCCTGACATTAAAAGATTTACATAGTAGTGACCATTTTCCCATCGTAACCACCCTGTCCACACCCAGTTTATATACCATTAAACCGAGAGCAAAATTCTTAACTGAGAAAGCTGATTGGGCTAAGTATTGTTCACTTATCTCCTCTTTTATTCTAGAAAAGGCTATATCTAGCAACATAAACGCGGAAGCATCCACAATAAAATCTATTATACTCTCAGCTGTACATTTAGCTATTCCCCAAACTAACACTACACAGTTTTCCACAAAGCTTCCATATTGGTCTAACATGTTATCTGTGTTAAGAAATAGAAAACAAACGTTATGGGCTACCTACAAACACAACCGAACAGTCAACAACTTAATACAATACAAAAAAGCCAATGCCACATTCCGAAAAGAATTAAAAAATGCAAAAAGACAATCGTTTGTAAAATTTACAGCTAACATAAAACCTACCTCTAGTCCTAAAAAGGTTTGGTCGGATATAAAAACTCTATCGGGCGCATCTAAACACCATAAAATCGATTTTATCCACTCTACACAAGGCCCTATCTATGACCACAAAGAGATTGCTGAACCCTTTGCAAGTTCATGGTCTAATGCTTCGCATAATTCTAATTTCCACACGGATTTCAACTCTCTCAGTAATATAATTACCCCTAAAACTTACCACAACCCGTCACCTTGCCCTACAGCTTCCCTAATCGAATCAGAAATCTCACTTCACGAATTCGACTCGACTATTTCTACTATGTCGGGTAGCTCTCCAGGCCCGGATAAAATACCCTACTCCCTCCTCAAAAACCTTCCTTATACCCTTAAACTCCGACTCCTATCCTTGTATAACAGAATTTTTGATAAAGGCACCCTTCCACAAGATTGGAAAAAAGCTGCTGTTATACCTATTCCCAAACCTAACAAAAACAGCCCTTCCGTCTCCAATTTTAGACCTATATCCCTAATACCCTGTATATCTAAGGTGCTTGAAAAAATTATATCCGTGAGAATTATGTGGTACGCCAAGAAAAAAGGGTTGATAAGCTCTAACCAGTTCGCATTTCAAAAAGGTCTCGGTGTCATCGACCCACTTCTGTATTTTGAACACTGTGCTTCGACAACGCTCTCCGCAAGAAACCACCTGTCCGTCCTTAGTCTAGATTTTGAAAAGGCTTTCGACAGAATTGGTGCACATATAGTTTTACGAGAATTAGAACGCTGGTGCGTAGGAGACAAAATCTACAGTTTTGTTAGAGCCTTCCTCCTGAATCGTAAAATTTTTGTCAGCGTAAATAATCAAAGCTCTAACATATACCCCTTGCACAACGGCGTGCCACAAGGCTCACCTCTTTCAGTCACCTTATTTATTATTGCTTTTAATGAACTCAGCTCCATATTATTCCAATACGATACGGTTGAGCATTTAATGTACGCTGATGACGTTCTAATATTTTCCGCTCTCAAAGACCTTACACTAATGAAAGAAACTTTCACGAGAATTCTAGATGACATATCCAGCTGGTCAAAAACTTCTGGATGTAAAATCTCAGCTAACAAAAGCTCAACCTTCCATATCTGCAGAAAACATAAATGCACCTTTCCTATCCTATCCCTCTCTAATACTCAAATTCCTCACACTAATACACTCAGAATACTTGGTATAATTTTTGATAAAAAACTAACTTATAAGGAACATTGTAAATATGTTAGAATAAATTTAATATCTAGACTTAACATTATTAAGTATTTATCATCTAAGCACTGTCATATACATATGTCAAATCTTGTAAATATTGTAAAAGCACTGATGTTATCAAAAATTGATTTTGGACTCGCGATATATGGACACTGCGCAAAATCTCACCTCGCATGCATCCAAGCGCCTTACCACACAGCAGTAAGAAGAAGCATACGCGCGTTCCCCACCTCTCCGATCAGAGCCGTTTTAGCCGAAGCAGGCCTACCGAGCATCCAGCAAAGAACTAAATATAATACCATGATGCTTCTACCTAGGATTCTCCATAATAGGAGCAAAATCTTTTTCAACATCCTCGAGAAGTCTACAACTTGGAGAATGCATCGAACAAACAGTCCACCCTCACGCAATGCTTAGCCCTGATCAATGACCTCAATTTAATATCCACACCCGAACTGCTCGTCGAACCTGACCACCCACAATGGTTGACTCCCAAACATTCTTTTATAAACACTCTGTCAAAGCACCAGAAACTAAAAACCAGCTCCAATGAATTTTCTCTGCTCTTCAACGAGGCAATTGAGTCTTATAAACCAGAATGGGAACCCATATATACCGACGGGTCGAAAACGGATACTACTACCACGTTTGCAGTGTCAAACGATCAGGGTGTCGCTATTACTGTCGGTGCTTTGCCAACATATTGCTCGGTTTTTACAGCAGAAGCTGCAGCAATTTACGAAGCGGTTCTATACGCCTCATCAACAGGAGAAAAACATATAATATGTAGCGATAGTAAATCAACCATTGACGCACTTCAAAACCCAGCAAATAATTCATGGCTAATAAGGAATATACGCGACAAACTCTTCCATCATGAAAACAGCATAAAAATAATGTGGGTACCAGGTCATGCTGGTATAAAAGGCAATGAGACAGCAGATAAACATGCAAAAGATGGTAGTAGAGAGCCGTTGGTGTTCTTTCCTCACTTTACTACTAAAGACATCAAAGAACATATAAAAAAATACTGCCATCATATGCATCTCCAAGACTGGACTAGCTACCAACACCACTACAGAAATCAAAACCCAACTTGTGTAAAACCGATCTACCCATCTGACTGCTCATGCCACAACATCAAGACGTTCACTCGTCTTAGAATAGGCCACACTACAAGAACTCACGGCCACATTCTTAACGGTACCGATCAACCAAGCTGTCACCATTGCAACGCTCCCACCCAATCAGTCATCCACCTCATCGATGAATGTCCTGCACTGCATTTATTAAGGGAATCAACCTTTGGGAATAAGAGACCCTCCGATCTTCTCAAAGCAACAAATAGCGATAACATCAGTGCCATTAATAAATTTCTTAAACTGTGTAACATCAAAGACATATAACACCACATTCAACTAAATTACCTTACTAAAAATTTTCCTTTTACCATAATATTAGTATTAAGAGCCGAAGGCCCTGGCAGCCAGTGCTGATTCTTATAAGTGGATTAATTATTTATAATAAGTTCTCTTTTAAATAAATAAATAAATAAATAATATTTAGGTATAAAGTCGATTTTCTTGTATTTACATATTTAGCATTCGATATCGAAATGCTTCAAATCATTAGTTTAACATATTTAAGTTAATAAACTTTCTTAACGAACGGAAGTTGGCATAAAGCCATGGCGGCATAACGGCACTGCATTTAGAAGAATTCCGTCGTCTTGTATTTAGGAATAAATTCGATTTTCTTGTATATACACATTTTGCAAGCGATATCGAAATGCTTCAAATCATTAGTTAACATATTTAAGTTAATAAACCTTCTTTAACGAACGGAAGTTGGCATAAAGCCATGGCGGCATAACGGCAGTGCACTTGGAAGAATTCCGTAATCTTATATTTAGGTATAAAGTCGATTTTGTTGTATATACACATTTAGCAATCGATATCGAGATGCTTCAACTCACTAGCTTAACATATTTAAGTTAATGAACCTTCTTTAACGATCTGAAGTGTGCATATAGCCATGGCGGCATAACGGCTGTGCATGTATAAGAAATCCGTAATTTTATATTTAGGTATAAAGTCGATTTTCTTTTATATACACATTTAGCTATCGATATCGAAATGCTTCAAATCATTAGTTTAACATATTGAGTTAATAAACATTTTTTAGCTTACTTAAGTCTACATAAAGCCTTAACGGTATAACTTCAGTGCATTTAGAAGAATTCTGTAATCTTATATTTAGGTATAAAGTCGATTTTCTTGTATATACGCATTTAACAATCGATAACGAAATGCTTCAAACCATTAGTTTAACATATTTAAGTTAATTAACCTTCTTTAACGTATTGAAGGTGATATAAAGCCATGGCGGCATAACGACAGTACATTTGGAAGAATTCCGTAATCTTATATTTAGGTATAAAGTCGATTTTCTTGAATACATGCATTAAGCAATCGATATCGAAATGCTTCAAATCATTAGTGTAACATATTTAAGTTAACAAACCTACTTTAACGAACTGAAGTTGACATAGAGCCATGGCGAAATAACTGCAGTGCATTTGGTAGAACTCCGTTATCCTATGTTTAGGTATAAAGTCGATTTTGTTGTATATACGCATTTAGCAATCGATATCAAAATGCTTCAAATCATTAGTTTAACATATTAAGTTAATAAACATTTTTAAGCTTACTGAAGTCTACATAAAGCCTTAACGGTATAACGGCAGTGCATTTAGAAGAATTCCGTAATCTTATAAATTTATATTTAGGTATATAGAATTTAGAAGAATTCTGTAATGTTATAATTTTATATTTAGGTATAAAGTCGATTTTCTTGTATATACGCATTTAACAATCGATAACGAAATGCTTCAAACCATTAGTTTAACATATTTAAGTTAATTAACCTTCTTTAACGTATTGAAGGTGATATAAAGCCATGGCGGCATAACGACAGTACATTTGGAAGAATTCCGTAATCTTATATTTAGGTATAAAGTCGATTTTCTTGAATACATGCATTAAGCAATCGAAATCGAAATGCTTCAAACCATTAGTTTAACATATTTAAGTTAATTAACCTTCTTTAACGTATTGAAGGTAATACAAAGCCTTGGCGGCATAACGACAGTACATTTGAAAGAATTCCGTAATCTTATATTTAGGTATAAAGTCGATTTTCTTGTGTATACACATTTAGCAATCGATATCGAAATGCTTTAAATCATTAGTTTAACATATTTAAGTTAATAAACCTTCTTTAACGCACTGAAGTCTACATAAAGCCTTAACTTTATAACGGCAGTGCATTTAGAAGAATTCTGTAATGTTATAATTTTATATTTAGGTATAAAGTCGATTTTGTTGTATATACACATTTAGCAGTCGATATCGAAATGCTTCAAACCATTAGTTTAACATATTTAAAATAATTAACCTTATTTAACGTATTGAAGGTAACACAAAGCCTTGGCGGCATAACGACAGTACATTTGGAAGAATTCCGTAATCTTATATTTAGGTATAAAGTCGATTTTCTTGTGTATACACATTTAGCAATCGATATCGAAATGCTTCAAATCATTAGTTTAACATATTTAAGTTAATAAACCTTCTTTAACACACTGAAGTCTACATAAAGCCTTACCTTTATAACTGCAGTGCATTTAGAAGAATTCTGTAATGTTATAATTTTATATTTAGTTATAAATTCGATTTTCTTGTATATACACATTTAGCAATCGATATCGAAATGCTTCAAATCATTAGTTTAACATATTTAAGTTAATAAACCTGCTTTAACGCACTGATGTCTACATAAAGCCTTAACGGTATAACTGCAGTGCATTTAGAAGAATTCCGTAATTTTATATTAAGGTATAAAGTCGATTTTCTTGTATTTACATATTTAGCAATCGATATCGAAATACTTCAAATCATTAGTTTAACATATTTAAGTTAATTAACCTTCTTTAACGTATTGAAGTTGATATAAAGCCATAACGGTATAACCGCAGTGCATATAGAAGAATTCCGTAGTCTTATATTTAGGTATAAGGTCGATTTTCTTGTATTTACACATTTATCAGTCGATATCGAAATGCTTCAAACCATTAGTTTAACATATTTAAAATAATTAACCTTATTTAACGTATTAAAGGTAATACAAAGCCTTGGCGGCATAACGACAGTACATTTGGGAGAATTCCGTAATCTTATATTTAGGTATAAAGTCGATTTTCTTGAATACATGCATTAAGCAATCGATATCGAAATGCTTCAAACCATTAGTTTAACATATTTAAGTTAATTAACCTTCTTTAACGTATTGAAGGTAATACAAAGCCTTGGCGGCATAACGACAGTACATTTGAAAGAATTCCGTAATCTTATATTTAGGTATAAAGTCGATTTTCTTGTGTATACACATTTAGCAATCGATATCGAAATGCTTTAAATCATTAGTTTAACATATTTAAGTTAATAAACCTTCTTTAACGCACTGAAGTCTACATAAAGCCTTAACTTTATAACGGCAGTGCATTTAGAAGAATTCTGTAATGTTATAATTTTATATTTAGGTATAAAGTCGATTTTGTTGTATATACACATTTAGCAGTCGATATCGAAATGCTTCAAACCATTAGTTTAACATATTTAAAATAATTAACCTTATTTAACGTATTGAAGGTAACACAAAGCCTTGGCGGCATAACGACAGTACATTTGGAAGAATTCCGTAATCTTATATTTAGGTATAAAGTCGATTTTCTTGTGTATACACATTTAGCAATCGATATCGAAATGCTTCAAATCATTAGTTTAACATATTTAAGTTAATAAACCTTCTTTAACACACTGAAGTCTACATAAAGCCTTACCTTTATAACTGCAGTGCATTTAGAAGAATTCTGTAATGTTATAATTTTATATTTAGTTATAAATTCGATTTTCTTGTATATACACATTTAGCAATCGATATCGAAATGCTTCAAATCATTAGTTTAACATATTTAAGTTAATAAACCTGCTTTAACGCACTGATGTCTACATAAAGCCTTAACGGTATAACTGCAGTGCATTTAGAAGAATTCCGTAATTTTATATTAAGGTATAAAGTCGATTTTCTTGTATTTACATATTTAGCAATCGATATCGAAATACTTCAAATCATTAGTTTAACATATTTAAGTTAATTAACCTTCTTTAACGTATTGAAGTTGATATAAAGCCATAACGGTATAACCGCAGTGCATATAGAAGAATTCCGTAGTCTTATATTTAGGTATAAGGTCGATTTTCTTGTATTTACACATTTATCAGTCGATATCGAAATGCTTCAAACCATTAGTTTAACATATTTAAAATAATTAACCTTATTTAACGAATTAAAGGTAATACAAAGCCTTGGCGGCATAACGACAGTACATTTGGGAGAATTCCGTAATCTTATATTTAGGTATAAAGTCGATTTTCTTGTGTATACACATTAAGCAGTCGATATCGAAATGCTTCAAACCATTAGTTTAACATATTTAAAATAATTCACCTTCTTTAACGGATTGAAGTTGATACAAAGCCTTGGCGGCATGACAACAGTACATTTAGAAGAATTCCGTAATCTTATATTTAGGTATAAAGTCGATTTTCTTGTGTATACACATTTAGCAATCGATATCGAAATGCTTTAAATCATTAGTTTAAAATATTTAAGTTAATAAACCTTCTTTAACGCACTGAAGTCTAGATAAAGCCTTAACTTGCGAACGGCAGTGCATTTAGAAGAATTCTGTAATGTTATAATTGTATATTTAGGTATAAAGTCGATTTTGTTGTATATACACATTTAGCAGTCGATATCGAAATGCTTCAAACCATTAGTTTAACATATTTAAAATAATTAACCTTATTTAACGTATTGAAGTTGATATAAAGCCATAACGGTATAACCGCAGTGCATATAGAAGAATTCCGTAATCTTATATTTAGGTATAAGGTCGATTTTCTTGTATTTACACATTTATCAGTCGATATCGAAATGCTTCAAACCATTAGTTTAACATATTTAAAATAATTAACCTTATTTAACGTATTAAAGGTAATACAAAGCCTTGGCGGCATAACGACAGTACATTTGAAGAATTCCGTAATCTTATATTTAGGTATAAAGTCGATTTTCTTGTGTATACACATTTAGCAATCGATATCGAAATGCTTCAAATCATTAGTTTAACATATTTAAGTTAATTAACCTTCTTTAACGACTGAAGTTAATAAAGCCTTAACGGTATAACGCAGTGCATTTAGAAGAATTCCGTAATCTTATATTTAGGTATAAAGTCGATTTTCTTGTATATACACATTTAGCAGTCGATATCGAAATGCTTCAAACCATTAGTTTAACATATTTAAAATAATTAACCTTATTTAACGTATTGAAGGTAATACAAAGCCTTGGCGGCATAACGACAGTACATTTGGAAGAATTCCGTAATCTTATATTTAGGTATAAAGTCGATTTTCTTGTGTATACACATTAAGCAGTCGATATCGAAATGCTTCAAACCATTAGTTTAACATATTTAAAATAATTCACCTTCTTTAACGGATTGAAGTTGGTACAAAGACTTGGCGGCATGACGACAGTACATTTGGAAGAATTCCGTAATCTTATATTTAGGTATGAAGTCGATTTTCTTGTGTATACACATTTAGCAATCGATATCGAAATTCTTCAAATCATTAATTTAACATATTTAAGTTAATTAACCATCATTATCTTACAGAAGTTTACATAAAGCCATAACGGTATAACGGCAGTGCATTTAGAAGAATTCCGTAATTTTATATTTAGGTATAAGGTCGATTTTCTTGTATTTGCACATTTAGCAGTCGATATCGAAATGCTTCAAACCATTAGTTTAACATATTTAAAATAATTAACCTTATTTAACGTATTAAAGGTAATACAAAGCCTTGGCGGCATAACGACAGTACATTTGGGAGAATTCCGTAATCTTATATTTAGGTATAAGGTCGATTTTCTTGTGTATACACATTAAGCAGTCGATATCGAAATGCTTCAAACCATTAGTTTAACATATTTAAAATAATTCACCTTCTTTAACGGATTGAAGTTGATACAAAGCCTTGGCGGCATGACAACAGTACATTTAGAAGAATTCCGTAATCTTATATTTAGGTATAAAGTCGATTTTCTTGTATTTACACATTTAGCAGTCGATATCGAAATGCTTCATGCCATTAGTTTAACACATTTAAAATAATTAACCTTCTTTAACGTATTTAAGTTGATACAAAGCTATGGCGGCATAACGACAGTACATTTGGAAGAACTCCGTAATCTTATATTTAGGTATAAAGTCGATTTTCTTGTATATACACATTTAGAAATCGATATCGAAATGCTTCAAATCATTAGTTTAACATATTTAAGTTAATAAACCTACTTTAACGCACTGAAGTCTACATAAAGCCTTAACGGTATAACTGCAGTGCATTTAGAAGAATTCCGTAATCTTATATTTAGGTATAAAGTCGATTTTCTTGTATTTACATATTTAGCAATCGATATCGAAATACTTCAAATCATTAGTTTAACATATTTAAGTTAATTAACCTTCTTTAACGTATTGAAGTTGATATAAAGCCATAACGGCATAACGGCAGTGCATTTAGAAGAATTCCGTTATCCTATATTTAGGTATAAAGTCGATTTTCTTGTATGTACACATTTAGCAATCGCTAATGAAATGCTTCAAATCATTAGTTTAACATATTTAAGTTAATTAACCATCATTATCTTACTGAAGTTTACATAAAGCCATAACGGTATAACGGCATTGCATTTAGAAGAATTCCGTAATCTTATATTTAGGTATAAAGTCGATTTTCTTGTATTTACGTATTTAGCAATCGATATAGAAATGCTTCAAATCATTAGTTTAACATATTTAAGTTAACTAACCCTCTCTATCTTACTGAAGTCTACATAAAGCCTTAACGGCATACCGGCAGTGCATTTAGAAGAATTCCGTAATCTTATGTTTAGGTATAAAGTCGATTTTCTTCTGTATGCTCAAAATCATTAGTTTAACATATTTAAGTTAATAAACTTTCGTAACGAACGGAAGTTGGCATAAAGCCATGGCGGCATAACGGCAGTGCATTTAGAAGAAATCCGTTATCTTATATTAAGGTATAAAGTCAATTTTCTTCTATATGCTTAAAATCATTAGTTTAACATATTTACGTTAATAAACTTTCTTAACGAACGGAAGTTGGCATAAAGCCATGGCGGCATAACGGCACTGCATTTAGAAGAATTCCGTCGCCTTGTATTTAGGTATAAATTCGATTTTCTTGTATATACACATTTAGCAAGCGATATCGAAATGCTTCAAATCATTAGTTTAACATATTTAAGTCAACTTCAGTTCAAGGTTAATAAACCTTCTTTAACGAACGGAAGTTGGCATAAAGCCATGGCGGCATAACGGCAGTGCATTTGGAAGAATTTCGTAATCTTATAATTAGGTATAAAGTCGATTTTGTTGTATATACACATTTAGCAATTGATATCGAGATGCTTCAACTCACTATCTTAACATATTTAAGTTAATGAAACTTCTTTAACGATCTGAAGGTGGCATATAGCAATGGCGGCATAACGGCAGTGCATGTATAAGAATTCCGTAATCTTATATTTAGGTATAAAGTCGATTTTCTTTTATATACGCTTTTAGCTATCGATATCGAAAAGCTTCAAATCATTAGTTTAACATATTAAGTTAATAAACATTTTTTAGCTTACTTAAGTCTACATAAAGCCTTAACGGATAACTGCAGTGCATTTAGAAGAATTCCGTAATCTTATATTTAGATATAAAGTCGATTTTCTTGTATTTACATATTTAGCAATCGATATCGAAATGCTTCAAGTCATTAATTTAACATATTTAAGTTAATTAACCTTCTTTAACGTATTGAAGTTGATATAAAGCCATAGCGGCATAACGGCAGTGCATTTAGAAGAATTACGTAATCTTATATTTAGGTATAAAGTCGATTTTCTTGTATACATGCATAAAGCAATCGATATCGAAATGCTTCAAATCATTAGTTTAACATATTAAGTTAATAAACATTTTTTAGCTTACTTAAGTCTACATAAAGCCTTAACGGTATAACTGCAGTGCATTTAGAAGAATTCCGTAATCTTATATTTAGGTATAAAGTCGATTTTCTTGTATACATGCATAAAGCAATCGATAACGAAATGCTTCAAACCATTAATTTAACATATTTAAGTTAATTAACCTTCTTTAACGTATTGAAGGTGATATAAAGCCATGACGGCTTAACGACAGTACATTTGGAAGAATTCCGTAATCTTATATTTAGGTATAAAGTCGATTTTCTTGTATACATGCATTAAGCAATCGATATCGAAATGCTTCAAATCATTAGTTTAACATATTTAAGTTAACAAACCTACTTTAACGAACTGAAGTTGACATAGAGCCATGGCGGAATAACTGCAGTGCATTTGGAAGAACTCCGTTATCCTATGTTTAGGTATAAAGTCGATTTTCTTGTATATACGCATTTAGCAATCGATAACGAAATGCTTCAAACCATTAGTTTAACATATTTAAGTTAATTAACCTTCTTTAACGTATTGAAGGTGATATAAAGCCATGGCGGTATAACGACAGTACATTTGGAGGAATTCCGTAATCTTATATTTAGGTATAAAGTCGATTTTCTTGTATACATGCATAAAGCAATCGATATCGAAATGCTTCAAATCATTAGTTTAACATATTAAGTTAATAAACATTTTTTAGCTTACTTAAGTCTACATAAAGCCTTAACGGTATAACTGCAGTGCATTTAGAAGAATTCCGTAATCTTATATTTAGGTATAAAGTCGATTTTCTTGTATATACGCATTTAGAAATCGATATCGAAATGCTTCAAATCATTAGTTTAACATATTTAAGTTAAATTACCTTCTTTAACCTACCGAAGGTGACATAAAGCCATGGCAGCATAACGGCAGTGCATGTAGAAGAATTCCGTAATCTTATATTTAGTTATAAAATCGATTTTGTTGTATATACACATTTAGCAATCGATATCGAAATGCTTCAAATTATTAGTTCAACATATTAAGTTAATTAACCCTCTTTATCTTACTGAAGTCTACAAAGCCTTAACGGCATAACGGCAGTGCATTTGGAAGAACTCCGTAATCTTATATTTAGGTATAAAGTCGATTTTCTTGTATATACACATTTGGCAATCGATATCGAAATGCTTCAAATCATTAATTTAACATATTTAAGTTAATTAACCCTCTTATCTTACTGAAGTTACATAAAGCCATGACGGCATAACGGCAGTGCATTTAGAAGAATTCCGTTATCTTATATTTAGGTATAAAGTCGATTTTCTTGTATATACATCATTTAGCAATCGATATCGAAATGCTTTAAATCATTAGTTTAACATATTTAAGTTAATTAACCCTCTTTATCTTACTGAAGTCTACAAAAGCCTTAACGGCATAACGGCAGTACATTTAGAAGAAATCCGTAATCTTATATTTAGGTATAAAGTCGATTTTCTTGTATATACGCATTTGAATCGATATCGAAATGCTTCAAATCATTAGTTTAACATATTAAGTTAATACTTCTTTAACGTACTGAAGTTACATAAAGCCATGGCGGCATAACGGCAGTGCATTTGGAAGAATTCCGTTATCTCATATTTAGGTATATAGTCGATTTTCTTGTATATACACATGTAGCAATCGCTAAAGAAATGCTTTAAATCATTAGTTTAACATATCTAAGTTAATTAACCTTCTTTATCTTACTGAAGTTTACATAAAGACATAACGGTATAACGACAGTACATTTGGAAGAACTCCGTAATCTTATATTTAGGTATAAAGTCGATTTTCTTGTATATACACATTTAGCAATCGATATCGAAATGCTTCAAATCATTAGTTTAACATATTAAGTTAATAAACATTTTTAAGCTTACTGAAGTCTACATAAAGCCTTAACGGTATAACGGCAGTGTATTTAGAAGAATTCCGTAATCTTATAATTTTATATTTAGGTATATAGTCGATTTTCTTGTATTTACACATTTAGCAATCGATATCGAAATGCTTCAAATCATTAGTTTAACATATTTAAGTTAATTAACCTTATTTAACGTATTGAAGGCAATACAAAGCCTTGGCGGCATAACGACAGTACATTTGGAAGAATTTCGTAATCTTATATTTAGGTATAAAGTCGATTTTCTTTTGTATACACATTAAGCAGTCGATATCGAAATGCTTCAAACCATTAGTTTAACATATTTAAAATAATTCACCTTCTTTAACGGATTGAAGTTGATACAAAGCCTTGGCGGCATGACGACAGTACATTTGGAAGAATTCCGTAATCTTATATTTAGGTATAAAGTCGATTTTCTTGTGTATACAAATTTAGCAATCGATATCGAAATGCTTCAAATCATTAGTTGAACATATTTAAGTTAATAAACCTTCTTTAACGCACTGAAGTCTTCATAAAGCCTTACCGGCATAACGGCAGTGCATTTAGAAGAATTCTGTAATGTTATAATTTTATATTTAGGTATAAATTCGATTTTCTTGTGTACACACATTTAGCAATCGATATCGAAATGCTTCAAATCATTAGTTTAACATATTTAAGTTAATAAACCTGCTTTAACGCACTGATGTCTACATAAAGCCTTAACGGTATAACTGCAGTGCATTTAGAAGAATTCCGTAATTTTATATTAAGGTATAAAGTCGATTTTCTTGTATTTACATATTTAGCAATCGATATCGAAATACTTCAAATCATTAGTTTAACATATTTAAGTTAATCAACCTTCTTTAACGTATTGAAGTTGATATAAAGCCATGACGGCATAACGGCAGTGCATTTAGAAGAATTCCGTTATCCTATATTTAGGTATAAAGTCGATTTTCTTGTATGTACACATTTAGCAATCGCTAATGAAATGCTTCAAATCATTAATTTAACATATTTAAGTTAATTAACCATCATTATCTTACAGAAGTTTACATAAAGCCATAACGGTATAACGGCAGTGCATTTAGAAGAATTCCGTAATCTTATATTTAGGTATAAAGTCGATTTTCTTGTATTTACACATTTAGCAGTCGATATCGAAATGCTTCATGCCATTAGTTTAACATATTTAAAATAATTCACCTTCTTTAACGGATTGAAGTTGATACAAAGGCTTGGCGGCATGACAACAGTACATTTAGAAGAATTCCGTAATCTTATATTTAGGTATAAAGTCGATTTTCTTGTATTTACACATTTAGCAGTCGATATCGAAATGCTTCATGCCATTAGTTTAACACATTTAAAATAATTAACCTTCTTTAACGTATTTAAGTTGATACAAAGCTATGGCGGCATAACGACAGTACATTTGGAAGAACTCCGTAATCTTATATTTAGGTATAAAGTCGATTTTCTTGTATATACACATTTAGCAATCGATATCGAAATGCTTCAAATCATTAGTTTAACATATTTAAGTTAATAAACCTACTTTAACGTATTGAAGTTGATATAAAGCCATAGCGGCATAACGGCAGTGCATTTAGAAGAATTCCGTAATCTTATATTTAGGTATAAAGTCGATTTTCTTGTATATGCTTAAAATCATTAGTTTAACATATTTACGTTAATAAACTTTCGTAACGAACGGAAGTTGGCATAAAGCCATGGCGGCATAACGGCAGTGCATTTAGAAGAAATCCGTTATCTTATATTAAGGTATAAAGTCGATTTTCTTGTATATGCTTTAAATCATTAGTTTAACATATTTAAATTAATAAACTTTCTTAACGGATTGAAGTTGATAAAAAGGGTTGGCGGCATAACAACAGTACATTTAGAAGAATTCCGTAATCTTATATTTAGGTATAAAGTCGATTTTCTTGTATTTACACATTTAGCAGCGATATCGAAATGCTTCATCCCTTAGTTTAACACATTTAAAATTAATTAACCTTCTTTAACGTATTGAAGTTGGATAAAAACCATGGCGGCATAACGGGCAGTACATTTGGAAGAACTCCGTAATCTTATATTTAGGTATAAAGTCGATTTTCTTGTATATACACATTTAGCAATCGATATCGAAATGCTTCAAATCATTAGTTTAACATATTTAAGTTAATAAACCTACTTTAAACGCACTGAAGTCCTACATAAAGCCTTAACGGTATAACTGCAGTGCATTTAGAAGAATTCCGTAATCTTATATTTAGGTATAAAGTCGATTTTCTTGTATTTACATATTTAGCAATCGATATCGAAATACTTCAAATCATTAGTTTAACATATTTAAGTTAATTAACCTTCTTTAACGTATTGAAGTTGATATAAAGCCATAACGGCATAACGGCAGTGCATTTAGAAGAATTCCGTTATCTTATATTTAGGTATAAAGTCGATTTTCTTGTATGTACACATTTAGCAATCGATAATGAAATGCTTCAAATCATTAGTTTAACATATTTAAGGTAATTAACCATCATTATCTTACTGAAGTTTACATAAAGCCATAACGGTATAACGGCAGTGCATTTAGAAGAATTCCGTAATTTCTTATATTTAGGTAATGAAAGTCGATTTTCTTGATATGCTTAAATCATTAGTTTAACATATTTAACGTTAATAAACTTTCGTAACGAACGAAGTTGGCATAAAGCCATGGCGGCATAACGGCAGTGCATTTAGAAGAAATCCGTTATCTTATATTAAGGTATAAAGTCGATTTTCTTGTATACCATTAGCAACGATACGAATGCTTCAAATCATTAGTTTAACATATTTAAAGTTAATAAACCTTCTTTAACGAACGGAAGTTGGCATAAAGCCATGGCGGCATAACGGCACTGCATTTAGAAGAATTCCGTCGTCTTGTATTTAGGTATAAATTCGATTTTCTTGTATATACACATTTAGCAAGCGATATCGAAATGCTTCAAATCATTAGTTTAACATATTTAAGTCAACTTCAGTTCAAGGTTAATAAACCTTCTTTAACGAACGGAAGTTGGCATAAAGCCATGGCGGCATAACGGCAGTGCATTTGGAAGAATTTCGTAATCTTATAATTAGGTATAAAGTCGATTTTGTTGTATATACACATATGGCAGTCGATATCGAGATGCTTCAACTCACTATCTTAACATATTTAAGTTAATGAAACTTCTTTAACGATCTGAAGTTGGCATATAGCAATGGCGGCATAACGGCAGTGCATGTATAAGAATTCCGTAATCTTATATTTAGGTATAAAGTTGATTTTCTTTTATATACGGTATAAGTGCAGTGCATTTAGAAGAATTCCGTAATCTTATATTTAGGTATAAAGTCGATTTTCTTGTATTTACATATTTAGCAATCGATATCGAAATGCTTCAAATCATTAGTTTAACATATTTAAGTTAATTAACCTTCTTTAACGTATTGAAGTTGATATAAAGCCATAGCGGCATAACGGCAGTGCATTTAGAAGAATTCCGTAATCTTATATTTAGGTATAAAGTCGATTTTCTTGTATACATGCATAAAGCAATCGATATCGAAATGCTTCAAATCATTAGTTTAACATATTAAGTTAATAAACATTTTTTAGCTTACTTAAGTCTACATAAAGCCTTAACGGTATAACTGCAGTGCATTTAAAAGAATACCGTAATCTTATATTTAGGTATAAAGTCGATTTTCTTGTATACATGCATAAAGCAATCGATAACGAAATGCTTCAAACCATTAGTTTAACATATTCAAGTTAATTAACCTTCTTTTACGTATTGAAGGTGATATAAAGCCATGGCGGCATAACGACAGTACATTTGGAAGAATTCCGTAATCTTATATTTAGGTATAAAGTCGATTTTCTTGTACACATGCATTAAGCAATCGATATCGAAATGCTTCAAATCATTAGTTTAACATATTTAAGTTAACAAACCTACTTTAACGAACTGAAGTTGACATAGAGCCATGGCGGAATAACTGCAGTGCATTTGGAAGAACTCCGTTATCCTATGTTTAGGTATAAAGTCGATTTTCTTGTATATACGCATTTAGCAATCGATAACGGAATGCTTCAAACCATTAGTTTAACATATTTAAGTTAATTAACCTCCTTTAACGTATTGAAGGTGATATAAAGCCATGGCGGTATAACGACAGTACATTTGGAAGAATTCCGTAATCTTATATTTAGGTATAAATTGGATTTTCTTGTATATACACATGTAGCAATCGCTAATGAAATGCTTCAAATCATTAGTTTAACATATTTAAGTTAATTAACCTTCTTTATCTTACTGAAGGTTACATAAAGACATAACGGTATAACGGCAGTGCATTTGGAAGAATTCCGTAATCTTATATTTAGGTATAAAGTCGATTTTCTTGTATATACGCATTTAGAAATCGATTATAGTTGGTTATAAAATCGATTTTGTTGTATATGCACATTTGGCAATCGACATCGAAATGCTTCAAATCATTAGGTTAACATATTTAAGTTAATTAACCCTCTCTATCTTACTGAAGTCTACATAAAGCCTTAACGGCATACCGGCAGTGCATTTAAAAGTATTCCGTTATCTTATATTTAGGTATAAAGTCGATTTTCTTGTATATACTCATTTAGCAATCGATATCGAAATGCTTTAAATCATTAGTTTAACATATTTAAGTTAATTAACCCTCTTTATCTTACTGAAGTCTACAAAAGCCTTAACGGCATAACGGCATAACGGCAGTACGTTTAGAAGAAATACTTAATCTTATATTAGGTATAAAGTCGATTTTCTTGTATAGCAATCGATATCGAAATGCTTTAAATCATTAGTTTAACATATTTAAAGCTTCTTTAACGCACTGAAGTTAACATAAAGCCATGGCGGCATAACGGCAGTGCATTTGGAAGAATTCCGTTATCTTATATTTAGGTATATAGTCGATTTTCTTGTATATACACATGTAGCAATCGCTAATGAAATGCTTCAAATCATTAGTTTAACATATCTAAGTTAATTAACCTTTTTTATCTTACTGAAGTTTACATAAAGACATAACGGTATAACGGCAGTGCATTTGGAAGAATTCCGTAATCTTATATTTAGGTATAAAGTCGATTTTGTTGTATTTACTCATTTAGCAATCGATATCGAAATGCTTCAAATCATTAGTTTAACATATTTAAGTTAATTAACCTTCTCTAGCGTATTGAAGTTGATATAAAGCCATGACGGCATAACGGCAGTGCATTTAGAAGAACGCCGTTATCCTATATTTAGGTATAAAGTCGATTTTCTTGTATATACGCATTTAGCAATCGATAACGAAATGCTTCAAATCATTAGTTTAACATATTTAAGTTAATCAACTTCTTTATCTTACTGAAGTTTGCATAAAGCCATAACGGTAAAACGTAATCTTATATTTAGGTATAAAGTCGATTTTGTTGTATATACTCATTTAGCAATCGATATCGAAATGCTTCAAATCATTAGTTTAACATATTTAAGTTAATAAAGCTTCCTTAACGCACTGAAGTTAACATAAAGCCATAACGGTATAACGGCAGTGCATTTGGAAGAATTCCGTAATCTTATATTTAGGTATAAAGTCGATTTTCTTGTATTTACGCATTTAGCAATTGATAACGAAATGCTTCAAATCATTAGTTTAACATATTTAAGTTAATTAACTTCTTTATCTTACTGAAGTTTGCATAAAGCCATAACGGTATAACGTAATCTTATATTTAGGTATAAAATCGATTTTCTTGTATTTACGCATTTATCAATCGATATCGAAATGCTTCAAATCATCATTAGTTTAACATATTTAAGTTAATAAAGCTTCTTTAACGCACTGAAGTTAACATAAAGCCATAACGGTATAACGGCAGTGCATTTGGAAGAATTCCGTTATCTTATATTTAGGTATATAGTCGATTTTCTTGTATATACACATGTAGCAATCGCTAATGAAATGCTTCAAATCATTAGTTTAACATATTTAAGTTAATTAACCTTCTTTATCTTACTGAAGTTTACATAAAGACATAACGGTATAACGGCAGTGCATTTGGAAGAATTCCGTAATCTTATATTTAGGTATAAAGTCGATTTTGTTGTATATACTCATTTAGCAATCGATATCGAAATGCTTCAAATCATTAGTTTAACATATTTAAGTTAATTAACCTTCTCTAGCGTATTGAAGTTGATATAAAGCCATGGCGGCATAACGGCAGTGCATTTAGAAGAATTCCGTAATCTTATATTTAGGTATAAAGTCGATTTTCTTGTATATACGCATTTAGCAATCGATAACGAGATGCTTCAAATCATTAGTTTAACATATTTAAGTTAATTAACTTCTTTATCTTACTGAAGTTTACATAAAGCCATAACGGTATAACGTAATCTTATATTTAGGTATAAAGTCGATTTTGTTGCATATACACATTTAGCAATCGATATCGAGATGCTTCAACTCATTAGTTTAACATATTCAAGTTAATAAACCTTCTTTAACGATCTGAAGTTGGCATATAGTAATGGCGGCATAACGGCAGTGCATGTAGAAGAATTCCGTAATCTTATATTTAGGTATAAAGTCGTAATCTTATATTTAGGACGTAATTAGAAATATTGTAACTTGAAGATATGATGCTACGTCCCCTACCATAGGAGATCTGGGAGCATTTATCTAGATTCAGAAGAAGCTTCGATTTCGTGCACCAATCATAAAAAGTATCAATATCACACTGAAGATTGAGTACATCTTGTGGGTTTTTGATTGTTGCAAAAATTTTTAAGTCAGCTGCGTATAACAGAAAGTTAGCGAAAGAGAAGCAACAGGAGATGTCATTGATAAACAACACAAGGAGAAGTGGACCCAAAACGCTTCCTTGGGGCACTCCCGATGACGCAATGAATGAATCAGATGACACTCCATCGACACTGACAACGCATCTTCTATTGGGTAAATATGATTTAATCCACTGCAAGAAGACCGAGTGAAACCCTAAAGATGATAATTTTTTAATTAGAATATTGTGTGAAACTTTATCAAAGGCCTTAGAGAAATCTGTGTAGACACAATCTACCTGAAATCCAGCGGAGAATGCAGACATACAATAATCACTAAAAACCGCTAAGTTTGATACAGTTGAGCGTCCCGAGACAAACCCATGCTGATTGACATTAATTATTGATTTAACTGCAAAAAACAATTTATTTTTAACAGAACACTCAAAAATTTTCGAAATAGTAGAAAGTTTAGAAATAGGTCTGTAATTGGAGACTATATCCTTTCTACCACCTTTGAGAATAGGCGTAATGCATGTTGATTTCCAGTCAGAGATAAAATTCCCAGAGGAAAGAGATTTGTTAAAGATAAGCATGAGAGGATAAACCAAGGCAGTACAATTTTTTATAAGTACAGGCGGAAGCCCATCTAAATCCAATTTGGACGAAGATTTAATATCACCAATAGCCTTGGCAATATCATCCTGTGAAAGACACAGTGAGCCAAAATTTATGGATGGGAAATTATTATACGAAAAAGTGGAATTAGTAACGGGATCATCGTGAACATAATTTGATTTGAAAAATTCAGCAAACAGGTTGGAGATTTCGCCAGGAGTACATGCTGACTTATCACCCCAGCATAGAGCAGAGGGAATGGCCGAACACGCTCTTCTAGATTTTACAAAGTTCCAAAAGAACTTGGGGTTCGACTTAATTACAGACTCCGTACTAAAAATAAACCTTTTATAGAGAGACTTATCCAATTCATTAAACAGCTTTGTGTAGTGCTGATATTGAACAAAGAAAACGTGAGATTTTGTTGAAGAGAATTTTCTGTAGTATTTATTTCTAAGGTTTTTTAACCGTTTAAGGTCCTTAGTGTACCAAGGCAACTTATATGGTTGCATATGTTTGAGCGGGATATTATTATGACAAAATTCCTGGATTAAAGATCGAGAAACTATTAGATGTATCTAGTCCCGAAAGTAAATCATCCCATTTAATCTCGGAGAGCTGATTGTTGAGTCATTCAAAATCACAAAATGCAAAATTAAAACCCAGCCCATCAATAGGTTTAACAGGAGCGAAAAGATAAGTATCCACTTCAAACGCTAGCGGAGAGTGATGAGTGGTGGAAGGAGTAATTGAAGATAATCCATCAAGAAAGCTAAATTTTAAGTTATCGCTGAGAAAGACTAAGTCAAGAAAACGATCGAGGTTATTTGAATATGAGTTGACTTGAATCAGATTGAGACTAAGCAAGCTGTCAATGAGAAATAATTCCTGAGTTGATGTAAAATTGGAAGGAATAAGAGCGGGACTATAGGAACAACCAGACCAGGCGATATTGCTTAAATTGAAGTCACCCAGTACACAGATATTATTCTCTTTTACCTTACTAAGTACCAGCGAAGAGATATTATTTGCATGCAACTTATACAACTCAAGAGAACTATTAGGAGGGATGTATGAGACTGCAATGAACAGAGCGTCATTGATACAAATACATAGTTGGTCCAGAATGGAATCGTCATTTTCAAGCATAATAAGACGAGGACGATATTTACGATGAACTGCTAGGAGAACACCACCCCCTCTTAAACAGCCAGTTTTTTCCTGATCTCTGTCTTTACGGAAGACGTAATAGAGATTTGCATCAAAATATTCACTATCAAAGTAACTGGAATTCAGCCAAGTCTCAACAATAACGATAATATCGAAATCCGAATGTGAAGAAAAGTTGCGAATAATATTTGTTTTACACCTAATACCCGATAGATTTTGGTGGTACACCTTAAGACAGGAGCCAGTAGGAGAAGGTGCAGAAAACTCATGAAAAAAGTCGTGACTAACAGGCACATCCACTAATCTGCAGCGCTGATTTCCCCTCCCTTTGGAAAAAACTTAAAGGGACGCAACTTAATGCCAGAAGGCCACACTGAAGGGGAGAAAACGGCGTTAAAACAAGATGGGGACACACCTAGCTTAAAGTTAATCCTCTTAAGGTTATTAACATCAGTATCTTTCTTAATTAACTTATAACATAAGAGATGTTCTCTATCAACATTAGCATGTTTAACGACAAAAGATATAATATCTTTTTCGGTAACTGAGTTTTTAAAGGCCGACAAATGAATCCATTTCTTCGGTATGACGACATCGAGATCACAATTGGCATTAACACCAACAACAGTTGAGACAGCTGGGGATTTTTTGCTCCTAGTACTCACTTTTAGCTTCACATTTCCATTAGCATTAGTTGAAGTCGAAGGGTTTAGATTAACAGAGTCATCGATGGCAACTGATTGAGCAGCATTGACAGCGACAGAGTGACGAACTGGCTTAGCAGCAACTGTTCGATTGTTTTTGGGTTTCGAATGAGTGTTGCTATTCATAGCAACAGCATCAGCATATGTACTGGAATAATTAATAGCATTGGGAGCAGCTGTATTTGTACCATTATCAGCAATCATCGAGAGAGTGGAGCAAGCAGCAGACGGAGCGGCAGAGATTGCTTTCGGTGTAGCGAGAGCGAGATAATCCATGCTCACCGTATCAGCAGGAGCAGAAACAATAACGTTAGATGACGGTGCATTTGTAGAAGTGCGAGTGGAATTAGCAGTAGTTGAAGCTGTAGAGCGTGTTTTCAGTATAGTGGGAGCGAGATAATTCGCACTCTCATTATCATCAGAAACTGCAGCGGTAGGCGGAGAAGCGGTTGAAGAAGCATTTATATGAACAGCCGTCGCAGCAGAGAGAGCATTCGAAGCTGATGCAGAGAACTTGCCGATATCGGACAATTTCTTTTGCACAATGCAGAACTCTGATTTAAGTTCGTTAAGCTTAACGATTAACAAATTTCGATCATCACTGAGTGGTTGTAATAAAGTGAGCGCCTTGGATTGTTCACTTCTCAGTGGACTAACTTCCGAGACCAAAGAACTGAGCACCGCGTTACCCATATTAAGGTCATTAGCCTCTAACAATGGTTCGTTCATTTCACTGTGTGATTGAGCAATGCGCACTGATGGCGACGCAGGCGGCGAGCGAATCGAATTTCTGCGAGCTGCCGTGCAAGCTTTAAAATAAAACGCGTTTTTAGACTTCACCAAAAAATCAACGTCAGTATGTGATAAATTCACACACGACAGGTAGAAGAATTCACTACATTTACTGCAGCTGATTTTGGGCTGGACCCGATCGACTCTATTACCGCAAACACACGGCATTAATAAAAACTAAACAATAGAATAGAACGCGGAGCAGAGAAAAAACACGTCCATTCACAGCGACGACCGAACAGTGATTTAGCTATCGATATCGAAATGCTTCAAATCATTAGTTTAACATATTAAGTTAATAACATTTTTTAGCTTACTGAAGTCTATATAAAGCCTCAAGGGTATAACGGCAGTGCATTTGCAAGAATTCCGTAATGTTATAATTTCATATTTAGGCATTAAGTGGATTTTCTTGTATTTACACATTAAGCAATCGATATCAAATGCTTCAAACCATTAGTTTAACATATTAAGTTAATAAACATTTTTTAGCTTACTTATGTCTGCATAAAGCCTTAACGGTATAACGGCAGTGCATTTAGAAGAATTCCGTAATGTTGTAATTTTATATTTAGGTATAAAGTCGATTTTATTGTATTTACACATCTTGCAATCGATATCAAAATGCTTCAAACCATTAGTTTAACATATTTTAAATAAATAACCTCCTTTAACGTATTGAAGGTGATATAAAGCCATAACGGTATAACGGCAGTGCATTTGGAAGAATTCCATATCCTAATATTTAGGTATAAAGTCGATTTTGTTGTATATACACATTTAGCAATCGATATTGAAATGCTTCAACTCATTAGCTTAACATATTTAAGTTAATAAACCTTCATTAGCGATCTGTAGTTGGCATATAGCCATGGCGGCATAACGGCAGTGCATGTAGAAGAATTCCGTAATCTTATATTTAGGTATAAAGTCGATTTTCTTGTATATACACATTTAGCTATCGACATCGAAATGCTTCAAATCATTAGTTTAACATATTTAAAATAATTAACCTTCTTTAGCGTATTGAAGGTGATATAAAGCCATGGCGGCATAACGACAGTACATTTGGAAGAATTCCGTAATTTTATTTTTTGGTATAAAGTCGATTTTCTTGTATATGTACATTTTGCAATCGATCGCGAAATGCTTCAGATAACTGGTTTAAAATATTCAAATTAATAAACCTCCTTTAGCGAACTGAAGTTGACATAAAGCCATAAGGGCAGTGCATTTGGAAGAATTCCGTAATCTTATATTTCGGTATAAAGTCGATTTTGTTCTATATACACATTTTGCAATCGATATCGAAATGCTTCAAACAACTGGTTTAGCATATTTAAGTTAATTAAACTTCTTTATCTTACTGAAGTTTATATAAAGCCATAACGGCATAACGGCATAACGGCAGTATATTTATATGAATTCCGTTATCCTATATTTAGGTATAACGTCGATTTTGTTGCACATATACATTTTGCAATCGATATCGAAATGCTTCAAACCATTAGTTTAACATATTTAAGTTAATTAACCCTCTCTATCTTACTGAAGTCTACATAAAGCCTTAACGGCATACCGGCAGTGCATATAGAAGAATTTCTTAATCTTATATTTAGGTATAAAGTCGATTTTCTTGTATATACACATTCCGCAATCGTATTTGAAATGCTTCAAATGTTTTGTTTAACATACTTAAGTTAGCAAAACTTCTTTAACGAACTGAAGTTTACCAAAAGCCTTGGCGGCATAACGGCAGTGCATTTGGAAGAATTCCGTAATCTTATATTTAGGTATAAAGTCGATTTTCTTGTATACACATTTAGCAATCGATATCGCAATGCTTCAAATCCTTAGTTCAGTATATTTAAGTTAATTAACCTGCTTTACCTTACAGAAGTTTACATAAAGCCATAACGGTATAACGGCAGTGCATTTAGAAGAAGTACGTAATCTTATATTTGGGTATAAAGTCGATTTTCTAGTATATACACATTAAGCAATCGGTATCGAAATGCTTCACATCATTAGTTTAAAGTATTTAAGTTAATAAATCCTCTTTAGCGAACTTAAGTTGGCATAAAGCCATGGCGGCATAACGGCAGTGCATTTAGAAGAATTCCGTAATCTCATATTTAAGTATAAAGTCGATTTTCTTGTATTTACATATTTAGCAATCGATATCGAAATTCTTCAAATCATTAGTTTAACATATTTAAGTTAATAAAAATTCTTTAACGCACTGAAGTTAACATAAAGCCATGGCGGCATAACGGCAGTGCATGTAGAAGAATTCCGTAATCTTATATTTTGGTATAAAGTCGATTTTCTTGTATATACACATTCAGCAATCGATTCCGAAATGCTTCAAATCATTAGTTTAACAGATTTAAGTTAATTAACCGTCTTTATCTTACTGAAGTCTATTAAGCCTTAACGGCATAACGGCAGTGCATTTGGAAAAGTTCCGTAATCTTATATTTAGGTATAAAGTCGATTTTGTTGAATATACTCATTTAGCAATCGATATCGAAATGCTTCAAACAACAGGTTTAACATATTTAGGTAAATTAACCTTCTTTGTCTTACTGAAGTTTACATAAAGCCATAAGGGCAAAACGGCAGTATATTTGGGTGAATTCCGTAATCTTTTGTTTAGGTATAAAATCGATTTTCTTGTATATACACATTTAGCAATCGATATCGAAATGCTTCAGATAACTGGTATAGCATATTTAAGTTAATTAACCTTCTTTATCTTACTGAAGTTTACATAAAGCCATAACGGCAGTATATTTATATGAATTCGGTTATCTTATATTTAGGTATAAAGTCGATTTTCTTGTATATACTCATTTAGCAATCGATATCGAAATACTTCAAATCATTAGATTACCATATTTAAGTTAATTTTCCCTCTTTATCTTACTGAAGTCTACAAAAGCCTTAGCGGCATAACGGCAGTGCGTTTGGAAGAATTCCGTTATCTTAAATAGAGGTATAAAGTCGATTTTCTTGTATATACACATTTAGCAATCGATATCGAAATGCTTCAAATCATAAGTTTAATATATTTAAGTTAACAAATCTTCTTTAACGTAATGAAGGTGATATAAAGCCATGGCGACATAACGACAGTGCATTTAGAAGAATTCCGTAATCATATATTTAGGTATGAAGGCAATTTTGTTGTATATACGCATTTAGCAATCGATATCGAAATGCTTCAAATCATTAGTATAACGTATTTAAGTTATTTAGTTTCTTTAAAGCACTGAAGTTAACATAAAGCCATGGCGGCATAACTGCAGTGCATATAGAAGAATTCCGTAATCTTATATTTAGGTATATAGTCAATTTTCTTGTATTTACACATTTAGCAGCCGATATCGAAATGCTTCAAACCATTAGTTAACATATTTAAAATAATTAACCTTCTTTAACGTATTTAAGTTGATACAAAGCCATTGCGGCATAACGACAGTATATTTGGAAGAATTCCGTAATCTTATATTAAGGTATAAAGTGGATTTTCTTGTATATACATATCTAGCAATCGATATCGAAATGCCTCAAATCACTAGTTTAATATATTAAAGTTAATAAACCTTCTTTAACGCACTGAAGTCTACACAAAGCCTTGACGGTATAAATGCAGTGCATTTAGAAGAATTCCGTAATCTTATATTTAGGTATGAAGTCGATTTTCTTGTATTTACATATTTAGCAATCGATATCGAAATGCTTCAAATCATTAGTTTAACATATTTAAGTTAATTAACCCTCTCTATCTTACTGAAGTCTTCATAAAGCCTTAACGGCATAACGGCACTGCATTTAGAAGATGTCCGTTATCTTATATTTAGGTATAAATTCGATTTTCTTGTATATACACATTTAGCAGGCGATATATAAATGCTTCAAATCTATAGTTTAACATATTTAAGTTAATAAACCTTCTTTATCTTACTGAAGTTTACATAAAGACATAACGGTATAACGGCAGTGCATTTGGAAGAATTCCGTAATCTTATATTTAGGTATAAAGTCGATTTTGTTGTATATACCCCTTTAGCAATCGATATCGAGATGCTCCAACTCTTTAGCTTAACGTACTTAAGTTAATAAACCTTCTTTAACGATCTGAAGTTGGCATACAGCAATGGCGGCATAACGGCAGTGCAGGTAGAAGAATTCCGTAATCTTATATTTAGGTATAAAGTCGATTTTGTTGTATATACACATTTAGCAATCGATATCGAAATGCCTCAAATCATTAGTTTAACATATTTAAGTTAACAAACCTTCTTTAACGATCTGTAGTTGGCATATAGCCATGGCGGCATAACGGCAGTGCAGGTAGAAGAATTCCGTAATCTTATATTTAGGTATAAAGTCGATTTTCTTTTATATACACATTTAGCTATTGATATCGAAATGCTTCAAATCATTAGTTTAACATATTTAAGTTAATTAACCTTCTTTATCTTACTGAAGTTTACATAAAGCCATAACGGTATAACGGCAGTGCATTTGGAAGAATTCCGTAATTTTATATTTAGGTATAAAGTCGATTTTGTTGTATATACTCATTTAGCAATCGATATCGAAATGCTTCAAATCATTAGTTTAACATATTTGAATTACCCTCTATAACGTATTGAAGATGATATAAAGCCATGGCGTCATAACGGCAGTGCATTTAGAAGAATTCTGTTATCTTATAATTAGGTATAAAGTCGATTTTCCTGTATATACACATTAAGCAATCGATAACGAAATGTTTCGCACCATTAGTTTAAGTTAATTAACCTTCTTTAACGTATTGAAGGTAATATAAAGCCATGGCGGCATAACGACAGTACATTTGGAAGAATTCCGTAATCTTATATTTAGGTATAAAGTCGATTTTCTTGTATATACACATTAAGCAATCGATTTTGAAATGTTAAAAATCATTAGTTTAACATATTTAAGTTAACAAACCTACTTTAACGAACTGAAGTTGACATAGAGCCATGGCGGAATAACGGCAGTGCATTTGGAAGAATTCCGCTATCCTATGTTTAGGTATAAAGTCAAGTTTCTTGTATTAGCACATTTAGATATCGAAATGCTTCAAATCATTAGTTTAAAATATTTAAGTTAAATTACATTCTTTAACCTACCGAAAGTGACATAAAGCCATGGTGGCATAAGGGCAGTGCATGTAGAAGAATTCCGTAATCTTATATTTAGGTACAAAATCGGTTTTGTTGTATATACACATTTAGCAATCGATATCGAAATGCTTCAAATTATTATTTTAACATATTTAAGTTAATTAACCCTCTTTATCTTACTGAAGTCTACAAATGCCTTAACGGCATAACGGCAGTGCATTTGGAAGAATTCCGTAATCTTATATTTGGTTAAAAAATCGATTTTGTTGTATATACACATTTAGCAATCGATATCGAAATGCTTCAAATCATTAGTTTAACATATTTAAGATAATTAACCCTCTCTATCTTACTGAAGTCTACGTAAAGACTTAACGGCATACCGACAGTGCATTTAGAAGAATTACGTTATCTTATATTTAGGTATAAAGACGATTTTGTTGTACATACACATGTAGCATTCGATATCGAAAATCTTCAGATCATTAGTTTAACATATTTAAGTTAATTAACCCTCTTTAACGTATTGAAGGTGATAAAAAGCTATGGCGGCATAACGACAGTGCATTTAGAAGAATTCCGTAATCTTATGTTTAGGTATAAAGGCGATTTTGTTGTATATACGCATTAAGCAATCGATATCGAAATGCTTCAAATAACTGGTTTAGCATATTTAGGTTAATTAACCTTCTTTATCTTACTGAAGTTTACATAAAGCCATAACGGCATAACGACAGTATATTTGGGTGAATTCCGTAATCTTATATTTAGTTATAAAGTCGATTGTGTTGTATATACGCATTTAGCAATCGATAACGAAATGCTTCAAATCATTAGTTTAACATATTTAAGTTAATAAACCTTCTTTAACGATCTGAAGTTGGCATAATGGCAGTGCATGTAGAAGAATTCCACAATCTTATATTTAGGTATAAAGTCGATTTTCTTGTATATTCACATATAACTATCGAAATCGAAATACTTCAAATCATTAGTTTAACATATTAAGTTAATAAATATTTTTTAGCTTACTGAAGTCTACATAAAGCCTTAACGCTATAACGGCAGTGCATTTAGAAGAATTCCGTAATGTTATAATTTTATATATATGTATAAAGTCGATTTTCTTGTATTTACACATTTAGCAATCGATATCGAAATGCTTCAAATCATTAGTTTAACATATTTAAAATAATTAACCCATTTAGCAATCGATATCGAAATGCTTCAAATAGTTAATTTAACATATTTAAGTAAATAAACCTTCTTTAACGCACTGAAGTCTACATAAAGCCTTAACGGTATAACTGCAGTGCATTTAGAAGAATTCCGTAATCTTATATTTATGTATAAAGTCAATTTTTTGTATATACACATTTAGCAATCGATATCGAAATGCTTGAAATCATTAGTTTAACATATTTAAAATAATTAACCCATTTAGCAATCGATATCGAAATGCTTCAAATAATTAATTTAACAATTTAAGTAAATAAACCTTCTTTAACGCACTGAAGTCTACATAAAGCCTTAACGGTATAACTGCAGTGCATTTAGAAGAATTCCGTAATCTTATATTTATGTATAAAGTCGATTTTCTTGTATTTACACATTTAGCAATCGATATCGAAATGCTTCAAATCATTAGTTTAACATATTTAAAATAATTAACCCATTTAGCAATCGATATCGAAATGCTTCAAATCATTAGTTTAACATATTTAAGTTAATTAACCCTCTTTCTTACTGAAGTCTACATAAAGCTTAACGGAAACGGCAGTGCATTTAGAAGAATACCGATAAAGTCCTTAACTTTAGGTCATAAATCGAGCATTTTTGTATATACACATTTAGCAATCGATATCGAAATGCTTAATCATTAGTTTAACATATTAATTATTAACTTTACCGTGATCGAAGTTAATAAAGCCTGCGGTATAAGCAGTGCATTTAGAAGAATTCCGTAATTTATATTTTGTATAAAGTCGATTTTCTTGTATTTACACATTTAGCAATCGATATCGAAATGCTTCAACTCATTAGTTTAACATATTTAAGTTTATTAACCTTCTTTAACGTATGGAAGTTGATATAAAGCCATGGCGGCATAAAGGCAGTGCATTTAGAAGAATTCCGTAATGTTATAATTTTATATTTAGGTATAAAGTCGATTTTCTTGTATTTACATATTTAGCAATCGATATCGAAATGCTTCAACACATTAGTTTAACATATTTAAGTTAATTAACCCTCTTTGTCTTACTGAAGTCTACATAAAGCTTTAACGGTACAACGGCAGTGCATTTAGAAGAATACCGTAATGTTATAATTTTATATATAGGTATAAAGTCGATTTTCTTGTATTTACACATTTAGCAATCGATATCGAGATCCTTCAAACCATGAGTTTTACATATTTATTTCTTGTATATACACATTTAGCAATCGATATCGAAATGCTTCAAATCATTAGTTTAACATATTTAAGTTTATTAACCTTCTTTAACGTATGGAAGTTGATATAAAGCCATGGCGGCATAACGGCAGTGCATTTAGAAGAATTCCGTAATGCTATAATTTTATATTTAGGTATAAAGTCGATTTTCTTGTATTTATACATTTAGCAATCGATATCGAGATGCTTCAAACCATGAGTCTAACATATTTAAAATAATTAACCTTCTTAACGTGTTGAAGGTGATACAAGGCCATGGCGGCATAACGGCAGTGCATTTAGAAGAATTCCGTAATGTTATAATTTTATATTTAGGTATAAAGTCGATTTTCTTGTATTTACATATTTAGCAATCGATATCGAAATGCTTCAAATCATTAGTTTAACATATTTAAGTTAATTAACCCTCTCTATCTTACTGAAGTCTACATAAAGCCTTAACGGCATAACGACAGTACATTTGGAAGAATTCCTTTATCTTATATTTAGGTATAAAGTCGATTTTCTTGTATATACACATTTAGCAATCGATATCGAAATGCTTCAAATCATTAGTTTAACATATTTAAGTTAGTTAATCCTCTTGACCTTACTGAAGTCTACAAAAGCCTTAACGGCATAACGGCAGTGTATTTGGAAGAGTTCCGTAATCTTATATTTAGGTATAAAGCCGATTTTGTTGTATATACACATTTAGTAATCGATATCGAAATGCTTTAACTCATAAGTTTAACATATTTAAGATAATTAACCCTCTTTATCTTATTGAAGTCTACAAAAGCCTTAACGGCATAATCGCAGTGCATTTAAAAGAATTCCGTAATCTTATATTTAGGTACAAAGTCGATTTTCTTGTATATGCACATTAAGCAATCGATATCGGAATGCTTCTAATCATTAGTTTAACATATTTAAGTTAATTAACCTTCTTTATCTTACTGAATTTTACATAAAGCCATAACGGTAAAACGGCAGTGCATTTAGAAGAGATCCGTAGTCTTACATTTAGGTTTAAAGTCGACTTTGTTGTATATACACATTTTGCAATCGAGAACGAAATGCTTCAAATCATTAGTTTAGCATATTTAAGTTAATTAACCTTCTTTAACGAACTGAAGTTGGCATAGAGCCATGGCGGCATAACGGCAGTGCATATAGAAGAATTCCGTTATCTTATATTTAGGTATAGAGTCGATTTTCTTGTGTATACACATTTAGCAATTGATATCGAAATGCTTCAAATCATTAGTTTAACATATTTAAGTTAATTAACCTTCTTTAACGCACTGAAGTCTACATAAAGCCTTAACGGTATAACTGCAGTGCAGTTAGAAGAATTCCGTAATCTTATATTTAGGTATAAAGTCGATTTTCTTGTATTTACATATTTAGCAATCGATATCGAAATGCTTCAAATCATTAGCTCAACATATTTAAGTTAATTAATCCTCTCTGTCTTACTGAAGTCTACATAAAGCGTTAACGGCATAACGGCAGTGGATTTAGAAGAATTCCGTAATCTTATTTTTAGGTATAAAGTCGATTTTCTTGTATATACTCATTTTTATATCGATATTGAAATGCTTCAAATCATTAGTTTAACATATTTAAGTTAATTAATCCTCTTAATCTTACTGAAGTCTACAAAAGCCTTAACTGCATAACGGCAGTGCATTTAGAAGAATTCTGTAATCTTGTATTTAGGTATAAAGTCGATTTTGTTGTACATACACATTTAGCAATCGATATCGAAAATCTTCAAATCATTAGTTTAACATATTTAAGTTAATTAATCTTCTTTAACGTAATGAACATGATATAAAACCATGTTTTCATAACGACAGTGCATTTAGAAGAATTCCGTAATATTACATTTAGGTATAAAGGCGATTTTGTTATATATACGCATTTAGCAATCGATATCGAAATGCTTCAAATAACCGGTTTAGCATATTTAAGTTAATTAACCTTCTTTAACGAACTGAAGTTAACATAAAGCCATAACGGCATAACGGCAGTGCATTTAGAAGAATTCCGTTATCTTATATTTAGGTATCAAATCGATTTTGTTGTATTTAAGCATTTAGCAATAGACATTGGAATGCTTCAAATCATTAGTTTAACATATTTAAGATAATTAACCCTCTTTATCTTATTGAAGTCTACAAAAGCCTTAACAGCATAACGGCAGTGCATTTAGAAGAATTCCGTAATCTTATATTTGGGTATAAAGTCGATTTTCTTGTATATACTCATTTAGCAATCGATATCGAATTGTTTTAAATCACTAGTTTAACATATTTAAGTTATTTAACCCTCTTTATCTTACTGAAGTCTACATAAAGCTTTAGGGGTATAACGGCAGTGCATTTAGAAGAATACCGTAATGTTATAATTTTATATATAGGTATAAAGTCGATTTTCTTGCATTTATACATTTAGCAATCGATATCGAGATGCTTCAAACCATGAGTCTAACATATTTAAAATAATTAACCTTCTTAACGTGTTGCAGGTGATACAAGGCCATGGCGGCATAACGACAGTACATTTGGAAGAATTCCTTTATCTTATATTTAGGTATAAAGTCGATTTTCTTGTATATACACATTTAGATATCGATATTGAAATGCTTCAAATCATTAGTTTAATATTTCAGTTAATTAATCCTCTTTATCTTACTGAAGTCTACAAAAGCCTTAACTGCATAACGGCAGTGTATTTGCATAACGGCAGTGTATTTGTTCCGTAATCTTATATTTAAGTATAAAGCCGATTTTGTTGTATATACGCATTTAGTGATCGATAACGATAACATTTAAGTTAATTAACCTTCTTTAACGAACTGAAGTTAACATAAAGCCTTAACGGCATAACGGCAGTGCATTTAGAAGAATTCCGTTATCTTATGTTTAGGTATAAAGTCGATTTTCTTGTATACACACCTTTAGTAATCGATATCGAAATGCTTTAACTCATAAGTTTAACATATTTAACATAATTAACCCTCTTTATCTTATTGAAGTCTACAAAAGCCTTAACGGCATAACCGCAGTGCATTTAGAAGAATTCCGTAATCTTATATTTAGGTACAAAGTCGATTTTCTTGTATATGCACATTTAGCAATCGATATCGAAATGCTTCAAATCATTAGTTTAACATATTTAAGTTAATTAACCTTCTTTATCTTACTGAATTTTACATAAAGCCATAACGGTATAACGGCAGTGCATTTAGAAGAGTTCCGTAATCTTATATTTAGGTTTAAAGTCGACTTTGTTGTATATACACATTTAGCAATCGATAACGAAATGCTTCAAATCATTAGTTTAACATATTTAAGTTAATTAACCTTCTTTAACGCACTGAAGTCTACATAAAGCCTTAACGGTATAACTGCAGTGCATTTAGAAGAATTCCGTAATCTTATATTTGGTATAAAGTCGATTTTCTTGTATTTATATATTTAGCAATCGATATCGAAATGCCTCAAATCATTAGTTTAACATATTTAAGTTAATTAACCCTCTCTGTCTTACTGAAGTCTACATAAAGCCTTAACGGCATAACGGCAGTGCATTTAGAAGAATTCCGTTATCTTATATTTAGGTATGAATTTGATTTTCTAGTATATACTCATTTAGCAATCGATATCGAAATGCTTCAACTCATTAGTTTAACATATTTATGTTAATTAACCTTCTTTAACGTATGGAAGTTGATATAAAGCCATGGCGGCATAACGGCAGTGCATTTAGAAGAATTCCGTAATGTTATAACTTTATATTTAGGTATAAAGTCGATTTTCTTGTATCTACGTATTTAGCAATCGATATCGAAATGCTTCAAACCATTAGTTTAACATATTTCAAATAATTAACCTTCTTTAACGTATTGAAGGTGATGTAAAGCATTTGGAAGAATTCCGTAATCTTGTATTTAGGTAAAAGTCGGTTTTCTTGTTTATATACTTTTGCAATCGATATCGAAATGCTTCAGATAAACAGTTTAACATATTTAAGTTAATAAACCTCCTTTAGCGAACTGAATTTGACATAAAGCTAGAACGGCAGTGCATTTGGAGGAATTCCGTAGGCTTATATTTAGGCATATAGTCGATTTTCTTATATATACACATTTTGCAATCGATATCGATATGATTCAAATAACGGGTTTAGCATATTTAAGTTAATTAAACTTCTTTAACGTATTGAAGTTGTTATAAAGCCGTGGCGGCATAACGGCAGTATATTTATATGAATTCCGTTATTTTATATTTAGGTATAAAGACGATTTTGTTGTACATACACATTTAGCAATCGATATGCTTCAAATCATAAGTTCTCATATTTTAGTTAATTAACCCTCTTTATCTTACTGAAGTCTACAAAAGCCTTAACGGCATAACGGCAGTGCATTTAGAAGAATTACGTAATCTTATATTTAGGTATGAATTCGATTTTCTAGTATATACTCATTTAGCAATCGATATCGAAATGCTTCAAATCATTAATTTAACATATTTAAGTTAAAAAAAGATTCTTTAACGGCAGTGTATGTAGAAGAATTCCGTTATCTTATATTTAGGTATATAGTCGATTTTGTTGTATATACGCATACAGCAATCGATATCAAAAATCTTCAGATCATTAGTTTAACATATTTAAGTTAATTAACCTTCTTTAACGTATTGAAGGTGATAAAAAGCTATGGCGGCATAACTGCAGTGCATTTGGAAGAATTCCGTAATCTTATGTTTAGGTATAAAGGCGATTTTGTTGTATATAGGCATTTAGCAATCGATATCGAAATGCTTCAAATAACTGGATTAGCATATTTAGGTTAATTAACCTTCTTTACCTTACTGAAGTTTACATAAAGCCATAACGGCATAACGACAGTATATTTGGGTGAATTCCGTTATCTTATATTTAGTTATAAAGTCGATTGTGTTGTATATACGCATTTAGCAATCGATAACGAAATGCTTCAAATCATTTGTTTTACATATTTAAGTTAATAAACCTTCTTTAACGATCTGAAGTTGGCATAACGACAGTGCATGTAGAAGAATTCCGCAATCTTATATTTAGGTATAAAGTCGATTTTCTTGTATATTCACATATAACTATCGAAATCGAAATACTTCAAATCATTAGTTTAACATATTAAGTTAATAAACGTTTTTTAGCTTACTGAAGTCTACATAAAGCCTTAACGGTATAACGGCAGTGCAGTTAGAAGATTTCCGTAATGTTATAATTTTATATATAGGTAGTCCAATCCACAAAAAAGGAGACCCCACAATCTGCGCCAACTACCGTGGGATTAGCCTTCTCAATATCGCATATAAGGTTCTGTCGAGCGTATTGTGTGAAAGATTAAAGCCCACCGTCAACAAACTGATTGGACCTTATCAGTGTGGCTTTAGACCTGGTAAATCAACAACCGACCAGATATTCACGATGCGCCAAATCTTGGAAAAGACCCGTGAAAGGAGAATCGACACACACCACCTCTTCGTCGATTTCAAAGCTGCTTTCGACAGCACGAAAAGGAGCTGCCTTTATGCCGCGATGTCTGAATTTGGTATCCCCGCAAAACTAATACGGCTGTGTAAACTGACGTTGAGCAACACAAAAAGCTCCGTCAGAATCGGGAAGGACCTCTCCGAGCCGTTCGATACCAAACGAGGTTTCAGGCAAGGCGATTCCCTATCGTGCGACTTTTTCAACCTGCTTCTGGAGAAAATAGTTCGAGCTGCAGAACTTAACAGAGAAGGTACCATCTTTTATAAGAGTGTACAACTGCTGGCGTATGCCGATGATATTGATATCATCGGCCTCAACACCCGCGCCGTTAGTTCTGCTTTCTCCAGACTGGACAAGGAAGCAAAAGAAATGGGTCTGGCAGTGAACGAGGGCAAGACGAAATATCTCCTGTCATCAAACAAACAGTCGTCGCACTCGCGACTTGGCACTCACGTCACTGTTGATAGTCATAACTTTGAAGTTGTAGATAATTTCGTCTATCTTGGAACCAGCGTAAACACCACCAACAATGTCAGCCTAGAAATCCAACGCAGGATAACTCTTGCCAACAGGTGCTACTTCGGACTAAGTAGGCAATTGAGAAGCAAAGTCCTCTCTCGACAAACAAAAACCAAACTCTATAAGTCTCTCATAATTCCCGTCCTCCTATATGGTGCAGAGGCTTGGACGATGACAACAACCGATGAGTTGACGTTGCGAGTTTTCGAGAGAAAGGTTCTGCGAAAGATTTATGGTCCTTTGCGCGTTGGCCACGGCGAATATCGCATTCGATGTAACGATGAGCTGTACGAGATATACGACGACATTGACATAGTTCAGCGAATTAAAAGACAGCGGCTACGCTGGCTAGGTCATGTTGTCCGGATGGATGAAAACACTCCAGCTCTGAAAGTATTCGACGCAGTACCCGCCGCGGGAAGCAGAGGAAGAGGAAGACCTCCACTCCGTTGGAAGGACCAAGTAGAGAAGGACCTGGCCTCGCTTGGAATATCCAATTGGCGCCACGTAGCGAAGAGAAGAAACGAGTGGCGCGCTGTTGTTGACTCGGCTATAATCGCGTAAGCGGTGTCTACGCCAGTAAAGAAGAAGAAGAAGATAAAGTCGATTTTCTTGTATTTACACATTTAGCAATGGATATCGAAATGCTTCAAATCATTAGTTTAACATATTTAAAATAATTAACCTTCCTTAACGTATTGAAGTTGATATAAATCCACGGCGGCATAACGACAGTACATGTGGAAGAATTCCGTAATCTTATATTTAGGTATAAAGTCGATTTTCTTGTATTTACATATTTAGCAATCGATATAGAAATGCTTCAAATCATTAGTTTAACATATTTAAATTAATTAATCCTCTTTATCTTTTGAAGTCTACAAAAGCCTTAACGGCATAACGGCAGGGCATTGGGAAGAGTTCCATAATTTTATATTTAGGTATAAAGTCGATTTTCTTGTATTTACACATTTAGCAATCGATATCGGAACTCTTCAAATCATTAGTTTAACATATTTAAGTTAATTAATCCTCTTTATCTTACTGAAGTCTACAAAAGCTTTCACGGCATAACGGCAGTGCATTTAGAAGAATTCCGTAATATTATATTTAGGTATAAAGGCGATTTTGTTGTATATACGCATTTAGCAATCGATATCGAAATGCTTCAAATAACCGGTTTAGCATATTTAGGTTAATTAACCTTCTTTAACGAACTGAAGTTAACATAAAGCCATAACGGCATAACGGCATTGCATTTAGAAGAATTCCGTTATCTTATATTTAGGTATTAAGTCGATTTTGTTGTATATAAGCATTTAGCAATCGACATTGGAATGCTTCAAATCGTTAGTTTAACATATTTAAGCTAATTAACCCTCTTTATCTTATTGAAGTCTACAAAAGCCTTAACAGCATAACGGCAGTGCATTTAGAAGAATTCCGTAATCTTATATTTAGGTATAAAGTCGATTTTCTTGTATATACTCATTTAGCAATCGATATCGAAAGCTTCGAATCATTAGTTTAACACATTTAAGTTAATTAACCCTCTTTATCTTACTGAAGTCTACATAAAGCTTTAACGGTATAACGGCAGTGCATTTAGAAGAATACCGTAATGTTATAATTTTATATATAAGTATAAAGTCGATTTTCTTGTATTTACACATTTAGCAATCGATATCGAGATGCTTCAACTCATTAGTTTAACATATTGAAGTTAATTAACCTTCTTTAACGTATGGAAGTTGATATAAAGCCATGGCGGTATAACGGCAGTGCATTTAGAAGAATTCCTTTATCTTATATTTAGGTATAAAGCCGATTTTGTTGTATGTACGCATTTAGTAATCGATAACGAAATGCCTCAAATTATTTAAGTTAATTAACCTTCTTTAACGAACTGAAGTTAACATAAAGCCTAAACGGCATAACGGCAGTGCATTTAGAAGAATTCCGTTATCTTATATTTAGGTATAAAGTCGATTTTCTTGTATATACACATTTAGTAATCGATATCGAAATTCTTTAACTCATAAGTTTAACATATTTAAGTTAACTAACCATCTTTATCTTATTGAAGTCTACAAAAGCCTTAACGGCATAACCGCAGTGCATTTAGAAGAATTCCGTAATCTTATATTTAGGTATAAAGTCGATTTTCTTGTATTTACACATTTAGCAATCGATATCGAAATGCTTCAAGTCATTAGTTTAACATATTTAAAATAATTAACCCATTTAGCAATCGATATCGAAATGCTTCAAATAATTAGTTTAACATATTTAAGTAAATAAACCTTCTTTAACGCACTGAAGTCTACATAAAGCCTTAACGGTATAACTGCAGTGCATTTAGAAGTATTCCGTAATCTTATATTTATGTATAAAGTCGATGTTTTGTATATACACATTTAGCAATCGATATCGAAATGCTTCAAATCATTAGTTTAACATATTTAAAATAATTAACCAATTTAGCAATCGATATCGAAATGCTTCAAATAATTAATTTAACATACTTAAGTAAATAAACCTTCTCTAACGTACTGAAGTCTGCATAAAGCCTTAACGGTATAACTGCAGTGCTTTTAGAAGAATTCCGTAACCTTATATTTATGTATAAAGTCGATTTTCTTGTATTTACATATTTAGCAATCGATATCGAAATTCTTCAACTCATTAGTTTAACATATTGAAGTTAATTAACCTTCTTTAACGTATGGAAGTTGATATAAAGCCATGGCGGTATAACGGCAGTGCATTTAGAAGAATTCTGTAATCTTATATTTAGGTATAAAGTCGATTTTCTTGTATTTACATATTTAGCAATCGATATCGAAATGCTTCAACTCATTAGTTTAACATATTTAAGTTAATTAACCCTCTTTTTCTAACTGAAGTCTACAAAAGCGTTAACGGCATAACGGCAGTGGATTTAGAAGAATTCCTTTATCTTATATTTAGGTATTAAGTCGATTTTGTTGTATATAAGCATTTAGCAATCGACATTGGAATGCTTTAAATCATTAGTTTAACATATTTAAGATAATTAACCCTCTTTATCTTATTGAAGTCTACAAAAGCCTTAACAGCATAACGGCAGTGCATTTAGAAGAATTCCGTAATCTTATATTTGGGTATAAAGTCGATTTTCTTGTATTTACATATTTAGCAATCGATATCGAAATGCTTCAACTCATTAGGTTAACATATTGAAGTTAATTGACCTTCTTTAACGTATGGAAGTTGATATAAAGCCATGGCGGTATAACGGCAGTGCATTTAGAAGAATTCTGTAATCTTATATTTAGGTATAAAGTCGATTTTCTTGTATTTACATATTTAGCAATCGATATCGAAATGCTTCAACTCATTAGTTTAACATATTGAAGTTAATTAACCTTCTTTAACGTATGGAAGTTGATATAAAGCCATGGCGGTATAACGGCAGTGCATTTAGAAGAATTCTGTAATCTTATATTTAGGTATAAAGTCGATTTTCTTGTATTTACATATTTAGCAATCGATATCGAAATGCTTCAACTCATTAGTTTAACATATTTAAGTTAATTAACCCTCTTTGTCTAACTGAAGTCTACAAAAGCGTTAACGGCATAACGGCAGTGGATTTAGAAGAATTCCTTTATCTTATATTTAGGTATTAAGTCGATTTTCTTGTATATACTCATTTAGCAATCGATATCGAAATGCTTCAAATCATTAGTTTAACATATTTAAGTTAATTAACCCTCTTTATCTTACTGAAGTCTACATAAAGCTTTAACGGTATAACGGCAGTGCATTTACAAGAAAACCGTAATGTTATAATTTTATATGTAGGTATAAAGTCGATTTTCTTGTATTTACACATTTAGCAATCGATATAGAGATGCTTCATACCATGAGTTTAACATATTTAAAATAATTAACCTTCTTAACGTGTTGAAGGTGATACAAGGCCATGGCGGCCTAACGACAGTACATTTGGAAGAATTCCTTAATCTTATATTTAGTTATAAAGTCGATTTTGTTGTTTATACGCATTTAGCAATCGATATCGAAATGCTTCAAATCATTAGTTTAACATATTTAAGTTAATTAATCCTCTTTATCTTACTGAAGTCTACAAAAGCCTTAACGGCATAACGGCAGTGTATTTGGAAGAGTTCCGTAATCTTATATTTAGGTATAAAGCCGATTTTGTTGTATATACGCATTTAGTAATCGATAACGATATGCCTCAAATCATTTAAGTTAATTAACCTTCTTTAACGAACTGAAGTTAACATAAAGCCTTAACGGCATAACGGCAGTGCATTAAGAAGAATTCCGTTATCTTATATTTAGGTATAAAGTCGATTTTCTTGTATACACACATTTAGTAATCGATATCGAAATGCTTTAACTCATAAGTTTAACATATTTAATATAATTAACCCTCTTTATCTTATTGAAGTCTACAAAAGCCTTAACGGCATAAATGCAGTGCATTTAGAAGAATTCCGTAATCTTATATTTAGGTACAAAGTCGATTTTCTTGTATATACACATTTAGCAATCGATATCGAAATGCTTCAAATCATTAGTTTAACATATTTAAGTTAATTTACCTTCTTTATCTTTCTGGATTTTACATAAAGCCATAACGGTATAACGGCAGTGCATTTAGAAGAGTTCCGTAGTCTTATATTTAGGTTTAAAGTCGACTTTGTTGTATATACACATTTAGCAATCGATAACGAAATGCTTCAAATCATTAGTTTAGCATATTTAAGTTAATTAACCTTCTTTAACGAACTGAAGTTGGCATAGAGCCATGGCGGCATAACGGCAGTGCATGTAGAAGAATTCCGTTATCTTATATTTAGGTATAGAGTCGATTTTCTTGTGTATACACATTTCGCAATCGATATCGAAATGCTTCAAATCATTAGTTTAACATATTTAAGTTAATTAACCTTCTTTAACGCACTGAAGTCTACATAAAGCCTTAACGGTATAACTGCAGTGCATTTAGAAGAATTCCGTAATCTTATATTTAGGTATAAAGTCGATTTTCTTGTATTTACATATTTAGCAATCGATATCGAAATGCTTCAAATCATTAGTTTAACATATTTAAGTTAATTAACCCTCTCTGTCTTACTGAAGTCTACATAAAGCCTTAACGGCATAACGGCAGTGCATTTAGAAGAATTCCGTTATCTTATATTTAGGTATGAATTCGAGTTTCTAGTATATACTCATTTAGCAATCGATATCGAAATGCTTCAACTCATTAGTTTAACATATTTAAGTTAATTAACCCTCTTTAACGTATGGAAGTTGATATAAAGCCATGGCGGCATAACGGCAGTGCATTTAGAAGAATTCCGTAATGTTATAACTTTATATTTAGGTATAAAGTCGATTTTCTTGTATCTACGTATTTAGCAATCGATATCGAAATGCTTCAAACCATTAGTTTAACATATTTAAAATAATTAACCTTCTTTAACGTATTGAAGGTGATGTAAAGCATGCGGAAGAATTCCGTAATCTTGTATTTAGGTAAAAGTCGATTTTCTTGTATATATACTTTTCGCAATCGATATCGAAATGCTTCAGATAAACAGTTTAACATATTTAAGTTAATAAACCTCCTTTAGCGAACTGAAGTTGACATAGAGCTAGAACGGCAGTGCATTTGGAGGAATTCCGTTATCTTATATTTAGGCATATAGTCGATTTTCTTATATATACACATTTTGCAATCGATATCGATATGATTCAAATAACGGGTTTAGCATATTTAAGTTAATTAAACTTCTTTAACGTATTGAAGTTGTTATAAAGCCATGGCGGCATAACGGCAGTATATTTATATGAATTCCGTTATTTTATATTTAGGTATAAAGACGATTTTGTTGTACATACACATTTAGCAATCGATATCGAAATGCTTCAAATCATAAGTTTAACATATTTTAGTTAATTAACCCTCTATATCTTACTGAAGTCTACAAAACCCTTAACGGCATAAAGGCAGTGCATTTAGAAGAATTACGTAATCTTATATTTAGGTATGAATTCGATTTTCTAGTATATACTCATTTAGAAATCGATATCGAAATGCTTCAAATCATTAGTTTAACATATTTAAGTTAAAAAAAAGATTCTTTAACGGCAGTGTATGTATAAGAATTCCGTTCTATATATTTAGGTATATAGTCGATTTTCTTGGATTTACACATGTAGCAATCGATATCGAAAATCTTCAGATCATTAGTTTAACATATTTAAGTTAATTAACCTTCTTTAACGTATTGAAGGTGATAAAAAGCTATGGCGGCATAACGACAGTGCATTTAGAAGAATTCCGTAATCTTATGTTTAGGTATAAAGGCGATTTTGTTGTATATAGGCATTTAGCAATCGATATCGAAATGCTTCAAATAACTGGATTAGCATATTTAGGTTAATTAACCTTCTTTATCTTACTGAAGTTTACATAAAGCCATAACGGCATAACGAGAGTATATTTGGGTGAATTCCGTAATTTTATATTTAGTTATAAAGTCGATTTTGTTGTATATACGCATTTAGCAATCGATAACGAAATGCTTCAAATCATTTGTTTAACATATTTAAGTTAATAAACCTTCTCTAACGATCTGAAGTTGGCATAACGACAGTGCATGTAGAAGAATTCCGCAATCTTATATTTAGGTATAGAGTCGATTTTCTTGTATATTCACATATAACTATCGAAATCGAAATACTTCAAGTCATTAGTTTAACATATTAAGTTAATAAACATTTTTTAGCTTACTGAAATCTACATAAAGCCTTAACGGTATAACGGCAGTGCAGTTAGAAGATTTCCGTAATGTTATAATTTTATATATGGGTATAAAGTCGATTTTCTTGTATTTACACATTTAGCAATCGATATCGAAATGCTTCAAATCATTAGTTTAACATATTTAAAATAATTAACCTTCTTTAACGTATTGAAGTTGATATAAATCCATGGCGGCATAACGACAGTACATGTGGAAAAATTCCGTAATCTTATATTTAGGTATAAAGTCGATTTTCTTGTATTTACATATTTAGCAATCGATATCGAAATGCTTCAAATCATTAGTTTAACATATTTAAGTTAATTAATCCTCTTTATCTTACTGAAGTCTACAAAAGCTTTAACGGCATAACGGCAGTGCATTTGGAAGAGTTCCATAATTTTATATTTAGTTATAAAGTCGATTTTGTTGTATATACGCATTTAACAACCGATAACGAAATGCTTCAAATCATTAGTTTAACATATTTAAGTTAATAAACCTTCTTTAACGAACTGTAGTTGGCATAAAGCCGTGGCGGCATAACGGCAGTGCATGTAGAAGAATTCCGTTATCTTATATTTAGGTATAAAGTCGATTTTCTTGTATACACACATTTAGTAATCGATATCGAAATGCTTTAACTCATAAGTTTAACATATTTAATATAATTAACCCTCTTTATCTTATTGAAGTCTACAAAAGCCTTAACGGCATAAATGCAGTGCATTTAGAAGAATTCCGTAATCTTATATTTAGGTACAAAGTCGATTTTCTTGTATATACACATTTAGCAATCGATATCGAAATGCTTCAAATCATTAGTTTAACATATTTAAGTTAATTTACCTTCTTTATCTTTCTGGATTTTACATAAAGCCATAACGGTATAACGGCAGTGCATTTAGAAGAGTTCCGTAGTCTTATATTTAGGTTTAAAGTCGACTTTGTTGTATATACACATTTAGCAATCGATAACAAAATGCTTCAAATCATTAGTTTAGCATATTTAAGTTAATTAACCTTCTTTAACGAACTGAAGTTGGCATAGAGCCATGGCGGCATAACGGCAGTGCATGTAGAAGAATTCCGTTATCTTATATTTTGGTATAGAGTCGATTTTCTTGTGTATACACATTTCGCAATCGATATCGAAATGCTTCAAATCATTAGTTTAACATATTTAAGTTAATTAACCTTCTTTAACGCACTGAAGTTTACATAAAGCCTTAACGGTATAACTGCAGTGCATTTAGAAGAATTCCGTAATCTTATATTTAGGTATAAAGTCGATTTTCTTGTATTTACATATTTAGCAATCGATATCGAAATGCTTCAAATCATTAGTTTAACATATTTAAGTTAATTAACCCTCTCTGTCTTACTGAAGTCTACATAAAGCCTTAACGGCATAACGGCAGTGCATTTAGAAGAATTCCGTTATCTTATATTTAGGTATGAATTCGAGTTTCTAGTATATACTCATTTAGCAATCGATATCGAAATGCTTCAACTCATTAGTTTAACATATTTAAGTTAATTAACCCTCTTTAACGTATGGAAGTTGATATAAAGCCATGGCGGCATAACGGCAGTGCATTTAGAAGAATTCCGTAATGTTATAACTTTATAATTAGGTATAAAGTCGATTTTCTTGTATCTACGTATTTAGCAATCGATATCGAAATGCTTCAAACCATCAGTTTAACATATTTAAAATAATTAACCTTCTTTAACGTATTGAAGGTGATGTAAAGCATGCGGAAGAATTCCGTAATCTTGTATTTAGGTAAAAGTCGATTTTCTTGTATATATACTTTTCGCAATCGATATCGAAATGCTTCAGATAAACAGTTTAACATATTTAAGTTAATAAACCTCCTTTAGCGAACTGAAGTTGACATAGAGCTAGAACGGCAGTGCATTTGGAGGAATTCCGTTATCTTATATTTAGGCATATAGTCGATTTTCTTATATATACATATTTTGCAATCGATATCGATATGATTCAAATAACGGGTTTAGCATATTTAAGTTAATTAAACTTCTTTAACGTATTGAAGTTGTTATAAAGCCATGGCGGCATAACGGCAGTATATTTATATGAATTCCGTTATTTTATATTTAGGTATAAAGACGATTTTGTTGTACATACACATTTAGCAATCGATATCGAAATGCTTCAAATCATAAGTTTAACATATTTTAGTTAATTAACCCTCTATATCTTACTGAAGTCTACAAAACCCTTAACGGCATAAAGGCAGTGCATTTAGAAGAATTACGTAATCTTATATTTAGGTATGAATTCGATTTTCTAGTATATACTCATTTAGAAATCGATATCGAAATGCTTCAAATCATTAGTTTAACATATTTAAGTTAAAAAAAAGATTCTTTAACGGCAGTGTATGTATAAGAATTCCGTTCTATTATATTTAGGTATATAGTCGATTTTCTTGGATTTACACATGTAGCAATCGATATCGAAAATCTTCAGATCATTAGTTTAACATATTTAAGTTAATTAACCTTCTTTAACGTATTGAAGGTGATAAAAAGCTATGGCGGCATAACGACAGTGCATTTAGAAGAATTCCGTAATCTTATGTTTAGGTATAAAGGCGATTTTGTTGTATATAGGCATTTAGCAATCGATATCGAAATGCTTCAAATAACTGGATTAGCATATTTAGGTTAATTAACCTTCTTTAACGAACTGAAGTTAACATAAAGCCATAACGGCATAACGGCAGTGCATTTAGAAGAATTCCGTTATCTTATATTTAGGTATTAAGTCGATTTTGTTGTATATAAGCATTTAGCAATCGACATTGGAATGCTTCAAATCATTAGTTTAACATATTTAAGATAATTAACCCTCTTTATCTTATTGAAGTCTACAAAAGCCTTAACAGCATAACGGCAGTGCATTTAGAAAAATTCCGTAATCTTATATTTACGTATAATGTCGATTTTCTTGTATTTACACATTTAGCAATCGATATCGAGATGCTTCAAACCATTAGTTTATCATATTTAAAATAATTAACCTCCTTAACGTGTTGAAGGTGATACAAGGCCATGGCGGCATAACGACAGTGCATTTAGAAGAATTCCGTTGTCTTATATTTAGGTATAAAGTCGATTTTCTTGTATATACACATTTAGCAATCGATATCGAAATGCTTCGAATCATTAGTTTAACATATTTAAGTTAATTAATCCTCTTTATCTTACCGAAGTCTACAAAAGCCTTAACGGCATAACGGCAGTGCATGTAGAAGAACTCCGTAATCTTATATTTAGGTATTAAGTCGATTTTCTCGTATATATACATTTAGCTATCGATATCGAAATGCTTCAAATCATTAGTTTAACATATGAAGTTAACAAACATTTTTTAGCTTACTGAAGTCTACATAAAGCCTTAACGGTATAACGGCAGTGCATTTAGAAGAATTCCGTAATTTTATAATTTTATATTTAGGTACAAAGTCGACTTTCTTGTATTTACACATTTAGCAATCGATATCGAAATGCTTCAAACCAATAGTTTAACATATTTAAAATAATAAACCTTCTTTAACGTACTGAAGGTGATACAAAGCCATGGCAGCATAGCGACAGTACACTTGGAAGAATTCCGTTATCTTATATTTAGGTATAAAGTCGATTTTCTTGTATTTACACATTTAGCAATCGATATCGAAATGCTTCAAATCATTAGTTTAACATATTTAAGTTAATTAACCTTCTTTAACGAACTGAAGTTAACATAAAGCCATAACGGCATAACGGCAGTGCATGTAGAAGAATTCCGTTATCTTATATTTAGGTATAAAGTCGATTTTCTTGTATATACACATTTAGCAATCGGTATCAAAATGCTTCAACTCATTATTTTAACATATTTCTTTATGGAACGGAAGTTAACATAAAGCCATAACGGTATAACGGCAGTGCATTTAGAAGAATTCCGTAGTCTTACATTTAGGTATAATGTCGATTTTCTTGAATATACACATTTAGCAATCGATATCGAAATGCTTCAAATCATTAGTTTAACATATTTAAAATAATTAACCTTCTTTATCTTACTGAAGTTTACATAAAGCCATAACGGTTTAACGGTAGTGCACTTGGAAAAGTTTCGTAGCCTCATATTTAGGTTCAAGGTCGACTTTGTTGAATATGCACATTTAGCAATCGATATCGAAATGCTTCAAATCATTAGTTTAACATATTTAAGTTAATTACCCCTCTCTATCTTACTGAAGTCTACATAAAGCCTTAACGGCATAACGGTAGTGCATTTAGAAGAATTCCGTAATCTTATATTTAGGTACAAAATCGATTTTCTTGTATATACACATTCAGTAATCTATATCCAAATGCTTCAAATCATTAGTTTAACATATTTAAGTTAATTAAACTTCTTTATCTTACTGAAGTTTACATAAAGCTATAAAGGTATAACGGCAGTGCATTTGGAAGAATTCCGTAATCCTATATTTAGGTATAAAGTCGATTTTGTTGTATGTACATATTTAGCAAGCAATATGAAAATGCTTCAAATCATTAGTTTAACATACTTAATTTAGTTAACCTTCTTTAACGTATTGAAGTTGTTACAAAGCCATGGCGGCATAACGGCAGTGCATTTAGAAGAATTCCGTTGTCTTATATTTAGGTATAAAGTCGATTTTCTTGTATATACACATTTAGCAATCGATAACGAAATGCTTCAAACCATTAGTTTAACACATTTAAAATAATTAACCTTCTTTAACGTATTGAAGGTGATATTAAGCCATAAAGGTATAACTGCAAAGCATTTAGAAGAACTCCGTAATCTTATATTTAGGTATAAAGTCGATTTTCTTATATTTACATATTAAGCAATCGATATCGAAATGCTTCAAATCATTAGTTTAACATATTTAATTTTATTAGACCTCTCTGTCTTACTAAAGTCTACATAAAGCCTTAACGGCATAACGGCAGTACATTTAGAGGAATTCCGTTATCTTATATTTAGGTGTAAATTTGATTTTCTTGTATGTACAAATTTAGCAAGCGATATCGAAATGGTTCAAATCATTAGTTTAACATATTTAAGTTAATTAACATTCTTTAGCGTATTGAAGTTGTTATAAAGCCATGGCGAATTCCGTAGTCTTATATTTAGGTATAAAGTCGATTTTCTTGTACATACACATTTAGCAATCGATATCGAAATGCTTCAAATCATTAGTTTAACATATTTAAAATAATTAACCTTCTTTAACGTATTGAAGGTGATATAAAGCCATGGCGGCATAACGACAGTACATGTGGAAGAATTCCGAAATCTTATATTTAGGTATAGAGCCGATTTTCTTATATTTACACATTTAGCAATCGATATCGAAAACCTTCAAATCATTAGCTTACCATATTTAAGTTAATTAACCTTCTTTAACGAACTGAAGTTGGCATAAAGCCATGGCGGCATAACGGCAGAGCATGTAGAAGAATTCCGTTATCTTATATTTAGGTATAAAGTCGATTTTCTTGTATATACACATTTAGCAATCGATATCGAAATGCTTCAAATCATTAGTTTAAAATATTTAAGGTAATAAACCTCCTCTAACGCACTGAAGTCTACATAAAGCTTTAACGGTATAACTGCAGTGCATTTAGAAGAATTCCGTAATCTTATATTTAGGTATAAAGTAGATTTTCTTGTATTTACATATTTAGCAATCGATATCAAAATGCTTCAAATCATTAGTTTAACATATTTAAGGTTATTAACCCTCTCTATCTTACTGAAGTCTACATAAAGCCTTAACGGCATAACGGTAGTGCATTTAGAAGAATTCCGTAATCTTATATTTAGGTACAAAGTCGATTTTCTTGTATATACACATTCAGTAATCTATATCCAAATGCTTCAAATCATTAGTTTAACATATTTAAGTTATTCTTTATCTTACTGAAGTTTACATAAAGCCATAAAGGTATAATGGCAGTTCATTTGGAAGAATTCCGTAATCCTATATTTAGGTATAAAGTCGATTTTGTTGTATGTACACATTTAGCATTCGATATCAAAATGCTTCAACTCATTGGCTTAAAATATTTAAGTAAATTAATCCTCTTTATCTTACTGAAGTCTACAAACGCCTTAACGGCATAATGGCAGTGCATTTAGAAGAATTCCGTAATCTTATATTTAGGTATAAAGTCGATTTTCTTGTACACACTTATCTAGCAATCGATATCGAAATGCTTCAAATGATTAGTTTAACGTTTTTAAATTAATTAACGCTCTTTATCTTACTGAAGTCTACAAAAGCCTTAAGGGCATAAAGGCAGTGCATTTAGAAGAATTACGTAATCTTATATTTAGGTATAAATTTGATTTTTTTGTATATACACATTTAGCAATCGATATCGAAATGCTTCAAATAACTGGTTTAACATATTTAGGTTAGTAAACCTTCTTTAACGTATTGAAGGTGATACAAAGCCATGGCGGCATAACGGCAGTGCATTTGGAAGAGTTCTGTAATCTTATATTTAGTTATAAAGTCGAAATTCTTGTATATACGCATTTAGCAATCGATAACAAAATGCTTCAAATCATTAGTTTAACATATTTAAGTTAATTAACCTTCTTTAACGAACTGAAGTTAACATAAAGCCATAACGGCATAACGGCAGTGCATTTAGAAGAATTCCGTTAACTTATATTTAAGTATAAATTTGATTTTCTTGTATATACACATTTAGCAATCGATATCGAAATGCTTCAAATAACTGGTTTAACATATTTAAGTTAATAAAGCTTCTTTAACGCACTGAAGTTAACATAAAGCCATGGCGGCCTAACGGCAGTGCATGCAGAAGAATTCCGTGATCTTATACTTTTGGTATATAGTCGATTTTCTTGTATATACACATTTAGCAATCGCTAATGAAATGCTTCAAATCATTAGTTTAACATACTTAAGTTAATTAACCTTCTTTATCTTACTAAAGTTTATATAAAGCCATAACGTTATAACGACAGTGCAGGTAGAAGAATTCCGTAATCTTATATTTAGGTATAAAGTCGATTTTCTTTTATATACACATTTAGCTATTGATATCGAAATGCTTCAAATCATTAGTTTAACATATTTAAATAAATTAACCTTCTTTATCTTACTGAAGTTTACATAAAGCCATAACGGTATAACGGCAGTGCATTTGGAAGAATTCCGTAATCTTATATTTAGGTATAAAGTCGATTTTCTTAAATATATACATTAAGCAATCGATATCGAAATGCTTCAAATAACTGGTTTAACATATTTAAGTTAATAAACTTTCTTTAGCGAACTGAAGTTAACATAAAGCCATAACAGCATAACGGCAGTGCATTTAGAAGAATTCCGTTATCTTATATTTAGGTATAAAGTCAAATTTTTTTGTTTTATGCAATAAAATCATTTAAAACTTCAAATATTTAAATTTAAATAAACCTTTTTTTAACGTATTGAAGTTGTATAAAACCATGGGCGGCATAACGGCAGTTTCATTTAGAAGAATTTTCCCTAATCTCATATTTAGGTATAAATATGATTTTCCTTTTATATACACATTTAGCAATCGATAACGAAATGCTTAACCATTAGTTTAACATATTTAAGTTAATTAACCTTCTTTAACGTTTCTTTAAGGTTTTTCATAAAGCCATAACGGCATAACGACAGTACATTTAGGGAAAAATTCCGTAATCTTATATTTAGGGATAAAGTCAATTTTCTTGTATATTTCACATTTAGCCCTCGAATATAGAAATGCTTAAAATAATTAGTTTAACATATTTAAGTTAATTAATCCTCTCTTTTCTTACTGAAGGGTTACATAAAGCCAGGCAAAAAACGGTAGTGCATTTAGGGAAAAACTTTCCCCTTTTCCTTTTATTTAAGGGATAAATTCGATTTTCTTGTATTTTTCTTATTTAAAGATATCGAAATGCTCCAAACCATAAGTTTAAAATATTTAAGTTAAAAAAAGCTTCTTTAACCACCGAAGGTTTTTCATAAAGCCATAACGGCATAACGGCAGTGCATGTAGAAGAATTCCGTAATCTTATATTTAGGTATAAAGTCGATTTTGTAGTATATACACATTTAGCAATCGATATCGAAATGCTTCAAATCATTAGTTAAACATATTTAATTTCCTTCTTTAACGATTGAAGTTGGATATAAAACCATGGCGGCATAACGGCAGTGAATGTTTGAAGAATTCCGTAATCTTATATTTAGGTAAAAGTTTGATTTTCCTTTTATATACACATTTTGGGAATCGATAACGAAATGCTTCAAACCATTAGTTTAACATATTTAAGTTAATTGACCTTTTTTTAACGTACTTTAAGGTGATATAAAGCCATGGCGGCATAACGACAGTACATTTGGAAGAATTCCGTAATCTTATATTTAGGTATAAAGTCAAATTTCTTGTACATATACAATTTAAAAATCGATATTTGAAATGCTTCAAATAATTGTTTAACATATTTAATTTCCTTCTTTAACGTATTGAAGTTGATATAAAGCCATGTCGTCATAACGGCATTGCATTTAGAAGATTTCCGTAATCTTATATTTAGGTATAAAGTCGATTTTCCTGTATATACACATTTAGCAATCGATAACGAAATGCTTCGCACCATTAGTTTAACATATTTAAGTTAATTAACCTTCTTTAACGTATTGAAGGTGATATAAAGCCATGGCGGCATAACGACAGTACATTTGGAAGAATTCCGTAATCTTATATTTAGGGATAAAGTCAATTTTCTTGTATATACACATTTAGCAGTCGAATTTGAAATGCTTAAAATCATTAGTTTAACATATTTAAGTTAACAAACCTACTTTAACGAACTGAAGTTGACATAGAGCCATGGCAGAATAACGGCAGTGCATTTGGAAGAACTCCGCTATCCTATGTTTAGGTATAAAGACAAGTTTCTTGTATTAGCACATTTAGATATCGAAATGCTCCAAATCATTAGTTTAAAATATTTAAGTTAAATTACCTTCTTTAACCTACCGAAGGTGACATAAAGCCATGGCGGCATAACGGCAGTGCATGTAGAAGAATTCCGTAATCTTATATTTAGGTACAAAATCGGTTTTGTAGTATATACACATTTAGCAATCGATATCGAAATGCTTCAAATTATTACTTTAACATATTTAAGTTAATAAACCTTCTTTAACGATCTGAAGTTGGCATATAGCCATGGCGGCATAGCGGCAGTGAATGTAGAAGAATTCCGTAATCTTATATTTAGGTAAGAATTCGATTTTCTTGTATATACTCATTAGGCAATCGATATCGAAATGCTTCAAATCATTAGTTTAACATATTTAAGTTAATTGACCTTCTTTAACGTATTGAAGGTGATATAAAGCCATGGCGGCATAACGACAGTGCATTTGGGAGAATTCCGTAATCTTATATTTAGGTATAAAGTCGATTTTCTTGTACATATACATTAAGAATCGATATCGAAATGCTTCAAATAACTTGTTTAACATATTTAAGTTAATAAACCTTCTTTAACGAACTGAAGTTAACATAAAGCCATAACGGCATAAAGGCAAAGCATTTAGAAGAATTCCGTTATCTTATATTTAGGTATTAAGTCGATTTTCTTGTATATGCTTTAAATCATTAGTTTAACATATTTAAGTTAATAAACTTTCTTAACGAACGGAAGTTGTCATAAAGCCATTTCGAAATAACAGCAGTGCATTTAGAAGAATTCCGTAATCTTATATTAAGGTATAAAGTCAATTTTCTTGTATATGCTTTAAATCATTAGTTTAACATATTTAAGTTAATTAACCTTCTTTACATAAAGCCATAACGGTATAACGGCAGTGCATTTAGAAGAATTCCGTAATCTTATATTTAGGTATAAAGTCGATTTTCTTGTATTTACATATTTAGCAATCGATATAGAAATGCTTTAAATCATTAGTTTACCATATTTAAGTTAATTAATCCTATCTATCTTACTGAGGTCTACATAAAGCCTTAACGGTATAACGGCAGTGCATTTAGAAGAATTCCGTAATGTTATAATTTTATATTTAGGTATAAAGTCGAATTTCTTGTATTTACATATTTAGCAATCGATATCGAAATGCTTCAACTCATTAGTTTAACATATTTAAGTTAATTAACCCTCTTTGTCTTACTGAAGTCTACAAAAGCGTTAACGGCATAACGGCAGTGGATTTAGAAGAATTCCTTTATCTTATATTTAGGTATTAAGTCGATTTTGTTGTATATAAGCATTTAGCAATCGACATTGGAATGCTTCAACTCATTAGTTTAACATATTTAAGATAATTAACCCTCTTTATCTTATTGAAGTCTACAAAAGCCTTAACAGCATAACGGCAGTGCATTTAGAAGAATTCCGTAATCTTATATTTAGGTATAAAGTCGATTTTCTTGTATATACTCATTTAGCAATCGATATCGAAATGCTTCAAATCATTAGTTTAACATATTTAAGTTAATTAACCCTCCTTATCTTACTGAAGTCTACATAAAGCTTTAACGGTATAACGGCAGTGCATTTAGAAGAATACCGTAATGTTATAATTTTATATATAGGTATAAAGTCGATTTTCTTGTATTTACACATTTAGCAACCGATATCGAGATGCTTCAAACCATGAGTTTAACATATTTAAAATAATTAACCTTCTTAACGTGTTGAAGGTGATACAAGGCCATGGCGGCATAACGGCAGAGCATGTAGAAGAATTCCTTTATCTTATATTTAGGTATAAAGTCGATTTTCTGGTATCTACACATTTAGCAATCGATATCGAAATGCTTCAAATCATTAGTTTAAAATATTTAAGTTAATTAATCCTCTTTATCTTACTGAAGTCTACAAAAGCCTTAACGGCATAACGGCAGTGTATTTGGAAGAGTTCCGTAATCTTATATTTAGGTATAAAGCCGATTTTGTTGTATATACGCATTTAGTAATCGATAACGAAATGCCTCAAATCATTTAATTTAATAAACCTTCTTTAACGAAGGAAACAGAAATCCTTAACGGCATAACGGCAGTGTATTTAGAAGAATTCCGTTATCTTATATTTAGGTATAAAGTCGATTTTCTTGTATATACACATTTAGTAATCGATATCGAAATGCTTCAAATCATTAGTTTAACATATTTAAGTTAATAAACCTTCTTTAACGAACTGCAGTTGGCATAAAGCCATGGCGGCATAACGGCAGTGCATGTAGAAGAATTCCGTTATCTTATATTTAGGTATAAATCGATTTTCTTGTATATACCCATTTAGCAATCGATATTGAAATGCTTCAAATAATTAATTTAACATACTTAAGTAAATAAACCTTCTCTAACGCACTGAAGTCTACATAAAGCCTTAACGGTATAACTGCAGTGCATTTAGAAGAATTCCGTAACCTTATATTTATGTATAAAGTCGATTTTCTTGTATATATACATTTCGCAATCGATTTTGAAATGCCTCAGATGACTGGTTTAACATATTTAAGTTAATAAACATCCTTTAGCGAACTGAAGTTGACATAAAGCCATAACGGCTGTGCATTTGGAAGAATTCCGTAGTCTTATATTTAGGCATAAAGTCGATTTTCTTGTATATGCACATTTTGCAATCATTAAAGAAATGCTTCAAATCATTAGTTTAACATATTTAATTTAATTAACCCTCTTTATCTTACTGAAGTCTACAAAAGCGTTAACGGCATAACGGCAGTGGATTTAGAAGAGTTCCGTAATCTTATATTTAGGTATAAAGTCGATTTTCTTGTATATACTCATTTAGCAATCGATGTTGAAATGCTTCAAATAATTAGTTTAACATATTGAAGTAAATTAACCTTCTTTAACGAAATGAAGGTGATATAAAGCCATGGCGGCATAACGACAGTGCATGTAGAAGAATTCCGATTATATTTAGGTATATAGCCGATTTTCTTGTATTTACACATTTAGCAATCGATATCGAAAATCTTCAAATCATTAGTTTAACATATTTAAGTTAATTAACCTTTTTTAACGCATTGAAGGAGATATAAAGCCATGGCTTCATAACGACAGTACATTTAGAAGAATTCCGTAATCTTATATTTAGGTATAACGGCGATTTGGTTGTATATACGAATTTAGCAATCGATATCGAAATGCTTCAAATAACTGGTTTAGCATATTTAGGTTAATAAACCTTCTTTCTCTTACTGAAGTTTACATAAAGCCATAACGGTATAACGACAGTATATTTGGAAGAGCTCCATAATCTTATATTTAGGTATAAAGTCGATTTTCTTGTATATACACATTTAGCAATCGATAACGAAATGCTTCAAATCATTATTTTAACATATTTAAGTTAATAAACCTTCTTTAACGATCTGAAGTTGGCCTATAGCCATGGCGGCATTTCGGTAGTGCATGTAGAAGATTTCCGTTATCATATATTTAGGTATAAAGTCGATTTTCTTGTATATACACATTTAGCAATCGATATCGAAATGCCTCAAATCATTAATTTAACGTTTTTAAATTAATTAACGCTCTTTATCTTACTGAAGTCTACAAAAGCCTTTACGGCATAACGGCAGTGCATTTAGAAGAATTACGAAATCTTATATTTAGGTATGAATTCGATTTTCTTGTATATACTTATTTAGCAATCGATATCGAAATGCTTCAGATCATAAGTGTAACATATTTAAGTTAATAAACCTTCTTTAACGTATTGAAGGTGATACAAAGCCATGGCGGCATAACGACAGTACATTTGGAAGAATTCCGTAAACTTATATTTAGGTATAAAGTCGATTTTCTTGTATATACACATTTAGCAATCGATATCGAAAAGCTTCAAATCATTAGTTTAACGTATTTAAGTAAATTAATCCTCTTTATCTTACTGAAGTCTTCAAAAGCCTTAACGGCATAACGGCAGGGCATTTGGAAAAGTTCCGTAATTTTATAATTAGGTATTAAGTCGATTTTGTTGCATATACGCATTTAGCAATCGACATCGAAATGCTTCAAATCATTAGCTTTACATATTTAAGATAATTAACCTTCTTTAATGTTTTGAAGTTGATATAAGGCCATGGCGGCATAACGACGGTACATTTGGAAGAATTCCGTAATCTTATGTTTAGATATAAATTCGATTTTCTTGTATATACACATTTAGAAAGCGTTATCGAAATGCTTCAAATCATTAGTTTAACATATTTAAATTAATTAATCTTCTTTAACGTATTGTAGTTTATATAAAGCCATGGCGGCATAACGGCAGTGCATTTAGAAGAATTACGTAATCTTATATTTAGGTAAGAATTCGATTTTCTTGTATATACTCATTAGGCAATCGATATCGAAATGCTCCAAATCATTAGTGTAACATATTTAAGTGAATAAATTTTCTTTAACGTGTTGGAGGTGATACAAAGCCATGGCGGCATAACGACAGTACATTTGGAAGAATTCCGTAATCTTATATTTAGGTATAAAGTCGTATTTCTTGTATATACTCATTTAGCAATTGATATCGAAATGCTTTAAATCATTAGTTTAACATATTAAGTTAATAAACGTTTTTTAGCTTACTGAAGTCTACATACAGCCTTAACGGTATAACGGCAGTGCATTTAGAAGAATTCCGTAATGTTATAATTTTATATTTAGGTATAAAGTCGATTTTCTTGTATTTACAAATTTAGCAATCGATATCGAAATGCTTCAAACCATTAGTTTAACATATTTAAAATAATTAACCTTCTTTAACGTATTGAAGGTGATATAAAGCCATGGCGGCATAACAGCAGTACATTTATATGAATTCCAATATCTTATATTTAGGTATAAAGTCGATTTTGTTGTATATACACATTTAGCAATCGATACCGAAATGCTTCAAATCATAAGTTTAACATATTTAAATTAATAAACCTTCTTTAACGTAATGAAGGTGATATAAAGCCATGACGGCATAACGACTGTGCATGTAGAAGAATTCCGTAATCTTATATTAAGGTACATAGTCGATTTTCTTGTATTTACACATTAAGCAATCGATACCGAAAATCTTCAAATCATTACTTTAACATATTTAAGTTAATTAACTTCCTTTAATGAACGAAAGTTGGCATAAAGCCATATCGGCATAACGGCAGCGCATGGAGAGGAATTCCGTGATCTTATGTTTAGATATAAATTCGATTTTGTTGTATAAACACATTTAGCAATCGATATCGAGATGCTTCAACTCATTAGTTTAACATATTTAAGTTAATTAACCTTCTTTAACGTATTAAAGTTTATATAAGGCCTTGGCGGCATAGCGACAGTACATTTAGAAGAATTCCGTAATCTTGTGCTTAGGTATAAATTCGATTTTCTTGTATATACACATTTAGCAAGCGATACAAATACTTCAATTCATTAGTTTAACATATTAACGTTCATATACTTTTTTTAACGAACTGAAGTTGGCATAAAGCAATGGCGGCATAACGGCAATGCATTTAGAAGAGTTGCGTAATCCTATATTTAGGTATAAAGTAGATTTTGTTGTATATACGCATTTAACACTCGATATCGAAATGCTTCAAATCATTAGTTTTATATATTTAAGTTAATTAATCCTCTTTATCTTACCGAAGTCTACAAAAGCCTTAACGGCATAACGGCATTGCATTTGGAAGAGTTACGTAATCTTATATTTAGGTACTAAGTCGATTTTGTTGTATTTACAAATTTAGCAATCCATATCGAAACGCTTCAAATCATTAGTTTAACATATTTAAGATAATTAACCTTCTTTAACGTATTGAAGTAGATAAAACGCCATGGCGGCATAACGACAGCACATTTAGAAGAATTACGTAATCTTATATTTAGGTAAGAATTCGATTTTCTTGTATATACTCATTAGGCAATTAGTTTAACATATTTTAATTAATTAACCTTCTTTAACGAAATGAAGGTGATATAAAGCCATGGCGGCATAGCGACTGTGCATGTAGAAGAATTCCGTAATCTTATATTTAGGTATATAGTCGATTTTCTTGTATTTACACATTTAGCAATCGATATCGAAATGCTTCAAACCATTAATTTAACATATTCAAGTTAATTAATCCTCATTATCTTTCTGAAGTCTACAAACCCCTTAACGGCATAACGGCAGTGCATTTAGAAGAAATCCGTTATCTTATATTTAGGTATTAAGTCGATTTTCTTGTATTTGCACATTTAGCAATCGGTATCGAAATGCTTCAAACCATTAGTTTAACATATTTAAAATAATAAACCTTCTTTAACATATTGAAGGTGATATAAAGCCATGGCGGCATAACAGCAGTACATGTGGAAGAATTCCGTATTCTTATATTTAGGTATAAAGTCGATTTTCTTGTATATGTATATTTCGCAATCGATACCGAAATGCTTCAGATAACTGGTTTAACATATTTAAGTTAATAAACCTCCTTCAGTGAAATGAAGTTGACATAAAGCCACAACAGCAGCGCATTTGGAAGAATTTCGTAGAATTATATTTAGGTATAAAATCGATCTTGTTGTACATACACATTTAGCAATCGATATCGAAATGCTTCTAATAACTGGTTTAGCATATTTACGTAAATTAACCTTCTTTATCTTACTGAGGTATACATAAAGCCATAACGGCAGTATATTTATATGAATTCCGTTATCTTATATTAAGGTATAAAATCGATCTTGTTGTACATACACATTTAGCAATCGATATCGAAATGCTTTAAATCATTAGGTTAACATATTTAAGTTAATTAACGCTCTTTATCTTACTGAAATCTACAAAAGCCTTAGCGGCATAACGGCAGTGCATTTAGAAGAGTTACGTAATCATATATTTAGGTATGAATTCGATTTTCTTGTATATACTCATTTAACAATCGATATCGAAATGCGTCAGATCATAAGTGTAATATATTTAAGTTAATAAACCTTCTTTAACGTATTGAAGGTGATACAAAGCCATGGCGGCATAACGACGGTAAACTTATATTTAGGTATAAAGTCGTATTTCTTGTATATACTCATTTAGCAATTGATATCGAAATGCTTTAAATCATTAGTTTAACATATTAAGTTAATAAACGTTTTTTAGCTTACTGAAGTCTACATAAAGCCTTAACGGTATAACGGCAGTGCATTTAGAAGAATTCCGTAATGTTATAATTTTATATTTAGGTATAAAGTCGATTTTCTTGTATTTACAAATTTAGCAATCGATATCGAAATGCTTCAAACCATTAGTTTAACATATTTAAAATAATTAACCTTCTTTAACGTATTGAAGGTGATATAAAGCCATGGCGGCATAACAGCAGTACAAGTGGAAGAATTCCGTATTCTTACATTTAGGTATAAAGTCGATTTTCTTTTATATATATATTTCGCAATCGATATCGAAATGCTTTAGATAACTGAAGTTGACATAAAGCCATAACGGCAGTGCATTTGGAAGAATTCCGTAGCCTCATATTTAGGCACAAAGTCGATTTTCTTGTTTATACACATTTTGCAATCAATATCGAAATGCTTCAAGTAACTGGTTTAGCACATTTAAGTTAAATAACCTTCTTTATCTTACTGAAGTTTACATAAAGCCATAACGGCAAAACGGCAGTACATTTATATGAATTCCAATATCTTATATTTAGGTATAAAGTCGATTTTGTTGTATATACACATTTAGCAATCGATACCGAAATGCTTCAAATCATAAGTTTAACATATTTAAATTAATAAACCTTCTTTAACGTAATGAAGGTGATATAAAGCCATGACGGCATAACGACTGTGCATGTAGAAGAATTCCGTAATCTTATATTAAGGTACATAGTCGATTTTCTTGTATTTACACATTAAGCAATCGATACCGAAAATCTTCAAATCATTACTTTAACATATTTAAGTTAATTAACTTCCTTTAATGAACGAAAGTTGGCATAAAGCCATATCGGCATAACGGCAGTGCATGGAGAGGAATTCCGTGATCTTATGTTTAGATATAAATTCAATTTTGTTGTATAAACACATTTAGCAATCGATATCGAGATGCTTCAACTCATTAGTTTAACATATTTAAGTTAATTAACCTTCTTTAACGTATTGAAGTTTATATAAGGCCTTGGCGGCATAGCGACAGTACATTTAGAAGAATTCCGTAATCTTGTGCTTAGGTATAAATTCGATTTTCTTGTATATACACATTTAGCAAGCGATACAAATACTTCAATTCATTAGTTTAACATATTAACGTTCATATACTTTTTTTAACGAACTGAAGTTGGCATAAAGCAATGGCGGCATAACGGCAATGCATTT
>CM050324.1:10149312-10164312 GCA_027475135.1 Bactrocera correcta | reverse complement strand
CCTAAACATAAGATTACGGAATTCTTCTACATGCACTATCGTTATGCCGCCATGGCTTTAAGCCAACTTCAGATCGTTGAAGAAGGTTTATTAACTTAAATATGTTAAACTGATGAGTTGAAGCATCTCGATATCGATTGCTAATTGTGTATATACAACAAAATCGAATTTATACCTAAACATAAGATTACGGAATTCTTCTACATGCACTATCGTTATGCCGCCATGGCCTTATGTTAACTTCAGTGCGTTAAAGAAGCTTTATTAACTTAAATATGTTAAAATAATGATTTGAAGTATTTCGATATCGAGTGCTAAATGAGTATATGCAAGAATATCGACTTTATACCTAATTACAAGGTTACGTAATTCTTCTAAATGCACTGCCGGTATGCTGTTAAGGCTTTATGTAGACTTCAGTAAGATAACGAAGGTTAATAACCTTAAATATGTTAAACTATCGATTTGAAGCATTTCGTTATCGATTGCTTAACGTGTATATACAAGAAAATCGAATTTATACCTAAATATAAGATTACGAATTTCTTCTAAATGCACTGCCGTTATGCCGCCATGGCTTTATATCAACTTCAATAAGTTAAAGAAGGTTAACTAACTTAAATATGTTAAACTAATGATTTAAAACATTTCGATATCGCTTGGTAAATGTGTATATACAAGAAAATGGAATTTATACCTAAATATAAGATAACGGAATTCTTCTAAATGCACTGCCGTTATGCCGCTAAGGCTTTATGTAGACTTCAGTAAGGTAGAGGGGAATAATTAACTTAAATATGTTAAACTTATGATTTGAAGCATTTCGATATCGATTGCTAAATTTGTAACTACAAGAAAATCGACTTTGTACCTAAATATAAGATTACGGAATTCTTTTAAGTGCACTGCAGTTATACCGTTAAGGCTTTATGTAGACTTCTGTGCGTTAAAGGTTTATTAACTTAAATATGTTAAACTAATGATTTGAAGCATATCGATATCAATTGCTAAATGTGTATATACAAGAAAATCGACTTTATACCTAATTATAAGGTTACGTAATTCTTCTAAATGCACTGCCGTTATGCCGTTAAGGCTTTATGTAGACTTCAGTAAGATAAAGAGGGTTAATTAACTTAAATATGTTAAACTAATGATTTGAAGCATTTCGATATCGATTGATAAATGTGTATATACAAGAAAATCGATTTTTTACCTAGATATAAGATTACGGAATTCTTCTACATGCACTGCCGTTATGCCGCCATGGCTTTATGTCACCTTCGGTAGGTTAAAAAAGGTAATTTAACTTAAATATGTTAAACTAATGATTTGAAGCATTTTGATATCGATTGCTAAATGTGCTAGTACAAGAAACCTGACTTTATACCTAAACATAGGATAACGGAATTCTTCCAAATGCACTGCCGCTATTCCGCCATGGCTTTATGTCAACTTCAGTTCGTTAAAGTAGGTTTGTTAACTTAAATATGTTAAACTAATGTTTTGAAGCATTTCGATATCGATTGCTAAATGTGTATATACAAGAAAATCGACTTTATACCTAAATATAACATTACGCAATTCTTCTACATGCACTGCCGTTATGCCGTCATGGCTTTATGTCAACTTCAGTGCGTTATGTTAAATATGTTAAACTATTGAATTGAAGCATTAAGGTATCGATTGCTAAATATGTAGATACAAGAAAATCGACTTTATACCTAAATATAAGATTACGGAATTCTTCTACATGCACTGCCGTTATGCCGCCAGGGCTTTATGACAACTTCAAAGCGTTGAAGAAGGTTTATTAACTTAAATATGTTAATATAATGAATTGAAGCATCTCGATATCGATTGCTAAATGTGTATATACAAGAAAATCGGCTTTATACCTAAATATAAGATTACGGAATTTTTCTACATGCACTGCCGTTATGCCGCCATGGCTTTATGTTAACTTCAGTGCGTTAAAGAAGCTTTATTAACTTAAATATGTTAATATAATGAATTGAAGCATCTCGATATCGATTGCTTAATACATATACACAAGAAAATCGACTTTGTACCTAAATATAAGATTACGGAATTCTTCTTCATGCACTGCCGTTATGCCGCCATGGCTTTATGACAACTTCACTGCGTTGAAGAAGGTTTATTAACTTAAATATGTTAAACTAATAAGTTGAAGCATTTCGATATCGATTGCTAAATGAGTAAATACAAGAAAATCCACTTTATACCTAAATAAAAGATTACGTAGTTCTTCTAAATACACTGCCGTTATGCCGTTGAAACTTTATGTAGACTGCAGTAAGATAAAGAGGGTTAATTAACTTAAATATGTTAAACTAATAATTTGAAGCATTTCGGTATCGATTACTAGATGTGTATATACAAGAAAATCGACTTTATACATAAATATAACATTACGTAATTCTTCTAAATGCATTGCCGTTATGCCGTTAAGGCTTTATGTAGACTTCAGTAAGATAAAGAGGGTTAATTAACTTAAATATGTTAAACTAATGATTTGAAGCATTTCGGTATTGATTTCTGAATGTGTATATACAAGAAAATCGTTTTTATACATAAATATAAGATTACGGAATTCTTCCAAATTACGGTCGTTATGCCGCCATGGCTTTATATCACCTTCAATACGGTAAAGATGGTTAATTAACTTAAATATGTTAACCTAATAGTTTGAAGCATTTCGATATCGTTTGCTAGATGTGTATATACAAGAAAATCGATTTTATACCTTAATATAAGATTACGGAATTCTTCTAAATGCACTGCAGTTATACCGTTAAGGCTTTATGTAGACTTCAGTGCGTTAAAGAAGGTTTATTAACTTAAATATGTGAAACTAATGATTTGAAGCATTTCGATATCGATTGCTAAATGTGTATATACAAGAAAATCGACTTTATACATAAATATAACATTACGTAATTCTTCTAAATGCATTGCCGTTATGCCGTTAAGGCTTTATGTAGACTTCAGTAAGATAAAGAGGGTTAATTAACTTAAATATGTTAAACTAATGATTTGAAGCATTTCGGTATCGATTTCTGAATGTGTATATACAAGAAAATCGATTTTATACCTTAATATAAGATTACGGAATTCTTCCAAATTACGGTCGTTATGCCGCCATGGCTTTATATCACCTTCAATACGGTTAAGATGGTTAATTAACTTAAATATGTTAAACTAATGATTTTAAGCATTTCGATATCGATTGCTAAATATGTAAATACAAAAAAATCGACCTTATACATAAATATAAGATTACGGAATTCATCGAAATACACTGCCGTTATGGCTTTATATAAACTTCAGTACGTTAAAAAAGGTTGTTTAACTTAAATATGTTAAAGTAGTTATTTCAAGCATCTCGATATCGATTCCCAAATGTGTAAATACATGAAAATAGACTTTAACCTAAATATAAGATTAAGGAATTCTTCTACATGCACTGCCGTTATGCCGCCATGGCTTTATGCCAACTTCAGTTCGTTAAAGAGGTTTTATTAACTTAAATATGTGAAACTAATGATTTGAAGCATTTCGATATCGATTGCTAAATGCATATAAACAAGAAAATCGATTTTTTACCTAAATATAAGATTACGGAATTCTTCCAAATGTACTGTCGTTATGCCGCCATGGCTTTATATCACCTTCAATACGTTAAAGATGGTTAATTAACTAAAATATGTTAAACTAATGATTTGAAGCATTTCGATATCGATTGCTAAATATGTAAATACAAGAAAATCGACTTTATACATAAATATAAGATTACGGAATTCATCGAAATACACTGCCGTTATGGCTTTATATAAACTTCAGTACGTTAAAAAAGGTTGTTTCAATTAAATATGTTAAAGTAATTATTTGAAGCATCTCGATATCGATTCCCAAATGTGTAAATACATGAAAATCGACTTTAACCTAAATATAAGATTACGGAATTCTTCTACATGCACTGCCGTTATGCCACCATGGCTTTATGCCAACTTCAGTTCGTTAAAGAGGGTTTATTAACTTTAATATGTTAAACTAATGATTTGAAGCATTTTGATATTGATTGCTAAATGTGTATATATAAGAATATCGACTTTGCACCCAAATATAACATTAAGTAGTTCTTCTAAATGCACTGCCGTTATACCGCTAAGGCTTTATGTAGACTTCAGTAAGATAAAGAAGGTCAATTAACTTAAATGTGCTAAACTAATGATTTGAAGCATTTCGATATCGATTGTGAAATGTGTATTTTTAACAAAATCGACTTTACACCTAAATATAAAATTACGGAGTTCTTCCAAATGCACTGCCTTTATACCGTTAAGGCTTTATGTAAACTTCAGTAAGGTAAAGAAGGTTAATTAACTTAAATATATTGAACTAATGATTTGAACCATTTCGATATCGATTGCTAAATGTGTGTATACAAGAAAATCGACTTTATACCTAAATATGGGGTTAAGAAATTCTTCTAAATCCACTGGCGTCATACCGTTAAAGCTTTATGTAAACTTCAGTACGATAAAGTACGCTAATTAACTTAGGTATGTTAAACTAATGATTTGAAGCATTTCAATATCGATTGCTTAATGCATATATATTGTGCTTACTTCAGTGCGTTAAAGAAGCTTTATTAACTAAAATATGTTAAAATAATGATTTTGAGCATTTCGATGTCGCTCGCTAACTGTGTACATACAAGAAAATCGACTTTTTACCTAAATATAAGATAACGGAATTCTTCTACATGCACAGCCGTTATGCCGCCATGGCTTTATGACAACTTCAGTTCGTTGAAGAAGGTTTATTAACTTAAATAGGTTAAACTAATGAATTGAAGCATCGCGATATCGATTGCTAAATGTGTATATACAAGAAAATCGACTTTATACCTAAATATAAGATTACGGAATTCTTCCAAATGCATTGCCGTTATACCGTTATGGCTTTATGTTAACTTCAGTGCGTTAAAGAAGCTTTATTAACTTAAATATGTTAAACTAATTATTTGAAGCATTTCGATATCGATTGCTAAATATGTAAATACAAGAAAATTGACTTTATACCTAAACATAAGATTACGGAATTCTTCTAAATGCACTGCAGGTATACCGCTAAGGCTTTATGTAGACTTCAGTGCGTTAAAGAAGGTTTATTATAAAAAACTTGAAAATGTAAATCTAATGATTTGAAGCATTTCGATATCGATTGCTAAATGTGCTAACACAAGTAACCTGACTTTATACCTAAACATAGGTTAACGGAATTCTTCCAAATGTACTGTCGTTATGCCGCCATGGCTTTATATCACCTTCAATACGTTAAAGATGGTTTATTAACTTAAATATGTTAACCTAATAGTTTGAAGCATTTCGATATCGATTGCTAAATGTGTATATACAACAAAATCGACTTTATACCTAAATATAAGATAACGGAATTCTTCTACATGCACTGCCGTTATGCCGCCATGGTTTTACGCCAACTTCAGTTCGTTGAAGAAGGTTTATTAACTTAAATATGTTAAACTAATAAGTTGAAGCATTTCGATATCGATTGCTAGATGTGTATATACAAGAAAATCGACTTTATACATAAATATAACATTACGTAATTCTTCTTAATGCATTGCCGTTATGCCGTTAAGGCTTTATGTAAACTTCAGTTCGTTAAAAAAGGTTTATTAATTTAAATATGTTAAACTAGTGATTTGAAGCATTTCGATATCGTTTGCTAAATGTGTATATAAAAGAAAATCGACTTTATACCTAAATATATGACTACGGAATTCTTCGAAATGCAGTGCCGTCATGCCGATAAGGCTTTTTGTAAACGCCAGTAAGATAAAGTAGGCTAAATAACTTAAATACATATGTGAAACCAGTTATTTGAAGCATTTCGATATCGATTGCTAAATGAGTATATACAAGAAAATCGACTTTATACCTAAATATAAGATTGCGCAATTCTTCTAAATGATTTGCCGTTATGCCGTTAAGGCGTTTGTAGACTTCAGTAAGATAAAGAGGGTTAATTAACATAAATATGTTAAACTAATGATTTGAGGCATTTCGATATCGATTGCTAAATGTGTATATACAAGAAAATCGACTTTATACCTAAACATAAGATTACGGAACTCTTCTAAATGCACTGCCGTTATGCCGTTATGGCTTTATGTTAACTTCTGTTCGTTAAAGAAGGTTTATTAACTTAAATATGTTAAACTAATGATTTCAAAATTTTCGAAATCGATTGCTAAATGCATATATACAAGAAAATCTTCTTTATACCTAACTATAAGATTACGGAATTCTTCCAAATGTACTGTCGGTATGCCGCCATGGCTTTCTATATACTTCAATACGTTATAGAAGATTAATTAACGTAAATATGTTAAATTAATGCTTTGAAACATTTCGATATCGATTGCTAAATGTGTATATACAAGAAAATCGACTTTATACCTAAATATAAGATTACGGAACTCTTCTAAATGCACTGCCGTTATGCCGTTATGGCTTTATGTTAACTTCTGTTCGTTAAAGAAGGTTTATTAACTTAAATATGTTAAACTAATGATTTGAAACATTTCGTTATCGATTGCTAAATGTGTATATACAAGAAAACCGACTTTATACCTAAATATAAGACTACGGACTTCTTCGAAATGCACTGCCGTTATGCAGTTATGGCTTAATGTTAATTTCGGTTCGTTAAAGAAGGTATATTAACTTAGATATGTTACACCAGTTATTTGAGGCATTTCGAAATCGATTGCTTAATGCATATATACAAGAAAATCTTCTTTATACCTAAATATAAGATTACGGAATTCTTCCAAATGTACTGTCGTTATGCCGCCATGGCTTTATATCACCTTCAATACGTTAAAGAAGGTTAATTAACTTAAATATGTTAAACTAATGATTTGAAGCATTTCGATATCGGTTGCTAAATGTGTATATACAACAAAATCGACTTTATACCTAAATATAAAATTATAACATTACGGAATTCTTCTGAATGTACTTCCGTTATACCGTTTAGGCTTTATGTAGACTTCAGGAAGCTAGAAAAAGTTTGTTAACTTTAATATGTTAAACTAATGATTTGAAGCATTTCGATATCGATTGCTAAATGCTTGTATACAAGAAAATCGACTTTATACCTAAATATAAGCTTACGGAATTATTCTAAATGCACTGCCGTTATGCCGTTATGACTTTACGTTAACTTCAGTTCGTTAAAGAAGGTTTATTAACTTAGATATGTTATACCAGTTGTTTGAAGCATTTCGATATCGATTGCTAAATGCTTGTATACAAGAAAATTTTCTTTATTTCTAAATATAAGATAACGGAATTCTTCCAAATGTACTGTCGTTATGCCGCCATGGCTTTATATCACCTTCAATACGTTAAAGAAGGTTAATTAACTTAAATATGTTAAACTAAAGATTTGGAGCATTTCGTTATCGATTGCTAAATGTGTATATACAAGAAAATCGATTTTATAACTAAATATATGATTACGGAATTCTTCTAAATGCACTGCCGTTATGCCGTTAAGGTTTTTGTAGTCTTCAGTAAGATAAAGAGGGTTAATTAACTTAAATATGTTGAACTAATGATTTGAAGAGTTTCGATATCGATTGCTAAATGTGTATATACAAGAAAATCGATTTTATACCTAAATATAAGATTACGGAATTCTTCTAAATGCACTGCCGTTCTACCGTGATGGTTTTATGTAAACTTCAGTTAGTTAAAGAAGGTTTATTAACTTAAATATGTTAAACCAGTTATTTGAAGCATTTCGATATCGATTGCTTTATGCATATATACAAGAAAATCGACTTTATACCTAAATACAAGGCTACGGAATTCTTCCAAACGTACTGTCGTTATGCCGCCATGGCTCTTTATCAACTTCAATACGTTAAAGAAGGTTAATTAACTTAAATATGTTAAACTAATGATTTGAAGCATTTCGATATCGCTTGCTAAATGTGTATATACAAGAAAATCGACTTTATACTTAAATATAAAATTATAACATTAGGGAATTCTTCTAAATGCACTGCCGTGGCTTTATGTAGACTTCAGTAAGCTAAAAAAAGTTTATTTACTTAAATATGTTAAACTAATGATTTGAAGCATTTCGATATCGATTGCTAAATGTGCATATACAACAAAATCGACTTTATACCTAAATATAAGATTACGAAATTCTTATAAATGCACTGCCGTTATTCCGCAATGGCTTTATGCCAATTCAGCTCGTTAAAGAAGGTTTATTAACTTAAATATGTTAAACTAGTGATTTGAATCATTTCGATATCAATTGCTAAATGTGTATATACAAGAAAATCAACTTTATACATAAATATATGATAACGGAATTTTTCTAAATGCACTGCCGTTATGCCGTTATGCCGTTATGGCTTTATGTTAACTTCAGTAAGATGAAGAAGGTTAATTAATTTAAATATGTTAAACTAATGACTTGAAGCATTTCGATATCGATTGCTAAATGTGTATATACAAGAAAATCGAATTTATACCTAAATATAAGATTACGGAATTCTTCTACATGCACTGCCGTTATGCCGCCATGGCTTTATGCCAACTTCAGTTCGTTAAAGAAGGTTTATTAACTTAAATATGTTAAACTAATGATTGGAAGCATTTCGATATCGATTGCTAAATGTGTATATACAAAAAAATCGAATTTATACCTAAATATAGGATAACGGAATTCTTCTAAATGCACTGCCGTTATGCCGTTGTGGCTTTATGTTAACTTCTGTTCGTTAAAGAAGGTTTATTATCTTAAATATGTTAAAATAGTTATTTGAAGCATTTCGAAATCGATTGCTAAATGCATATATACAAGAAAATCTTCTTTATACCTAAATATAAGATTACGGAATTCTTCCAAATGTACTTTCGTTATGCCGCCATGGCTCTTTATCAGCTTCAATACGTTAAAGAAGGTTAACTAACTTTAATATGTTAAACTAATGATTGGAAGCATTTCGATATCGATTGCTAAATGTGTATATACAAAAAAATCGAATTTATACGTAAATATAGGATAACGGAATTCTTCTAAATGCACTGCCGCTATGCCGTTATGCCTTTATGTGGACTTCAGTGCGTTAAAGAAGCTTTATTAACTTAAATATGTTAAGCTAATGATTTGAAGATTTTCGAAATCGATTGCTAAATGCATATATACAACAAAATCGACTTTATACCTAAATATAAGGTTACGGAATTCTTCCAAATGCACTGACGTTATACCGTTATGGCTTTATGTTAACTTCAGTTAGTTAAAGAAGGTTTATTAACTTAAATATGTTAAACCAGTTATTTGAAGCATTTCGATATCGATTGCTTAATGTATATATACAAGAAAATTGACTTTATACCTAAATATAAGATTATGGAATTCTTCCGAATGTACTGTCATTATGCCGCCAAGGCTTTATATCAACTTTAATACGTTAAAAAGGGTTAATTAGCTTAAATATGTTAAACTAATGATTTGAAGCATTTAGATATCGATTGCTAAATGTGTATATACAAAAAAGCGAATTTATAGCTAAATATAAGATTACAGAATTCTTCCACATGCACTGCCGTTATGCCGCCATGGCTTTGTGTTAACTTCAGTGCGTTAAAGTAGGTTTGTTAACTTTAATATGTTAAACTAATGATTTGAATCATTTCGATTTTGATTGCTAAATGAGTATATACAAGAAAATCGACTTTATACCTAAATATAAGATTACGTAATTCTTCTAAATGCTTTGCCGTTATGCCGTTAAGGCGTTTGTAGACTTCAGTATGATAAAGAGGGTTAATTAACTTAAATATGTTAAACTAATGATTTGAAGCATTTCGATATCGATTGCTAAATATGTATATACAAGAAAATCGACTTTATACATAAATATAAGATTACGGAATTCATCGAAATACACTGCCGTTTCGGCCTTATATAAACTACAGTACGTTAAAAAAGGTTGTTTAACTTAATTATGTTAAAGTAATTATTTGAAGCATCTCGATATCGATTCCCAAATTTATAAATACATAAAAATAGACTTTAACCTAAATATAAGATTACGGAATTCTTCTACATGCACTGCCGTTATGCCGCCATGGCTTTATGCCAACTTCAGTTCGTTAAAAAGGTTTTATTAACTTAAATATGTGAAACTAATGATTTGAAGCATTTCGATATCGATTGCTAAATGCGTATATACAAGAAAATCGACTACATACTTAAACATAAGATTACGGAATTCTTCTACATGCACTGCCGTTATGCCGCTATGACTTTATGCCAACTTCAGTTCGTTAAAGAGGGTTTATTAACTTTAATATGTTAAACTACTGATTTGAAGCATTTCGATATCGATTGCTAAATGTGTATATACAAGAAAATCGACTTTATACCCAAATAAAAGATTACGTAATTCTTCTAAATGCATTGACCTTATGCCGCCATGGCTTTATGTAAACTTCAGTTCGTTAAAGAAGGTTTATTAACTTAAATATGTGAAACAAAAGATTTGAAGCATTTCAAATACGGTTGCGAAATGTGTATATACAAGAAAATCGACTTTATACCTAAATATAAGATTAAGAAATTCTTCTAAATGCACTGCCGTCATACCGTTAAGGCTTTATGTAAACTTCAGTACGATAAAGTATGCTAATTAAATTAAATATGTGAAACTAATGATTTGAAGCATTTCGATATTGATTGTTTAATGCATATATACAAGAAAATCGACTTTATACCTAAATATAAGACTACGGAATTCTTCCAAAAGTACTGTCGTTTTGCCGCCATGGCCTTATGTCAACTTCAATACGTTAAAGAAGGTTAATTAACTTAAATATGTTAAACTAATGATTTGAAGCATTTCGATATCGCTTGGTAAATGCGTATATACAAGAAAATCGAATTTATACCTAAACATAAGATAACGGAATTTTTCTAAATGCACTGCCCTTATGCCACCATGGTTTTATTTAAACTTCAGTTCGTTAAAAAAGGTTTATTAATTTAAATATGTTAAACTAATGATTTGAAGCATTTCGATATCGATATCTAAATGTGTATATAAAAGAAAATCGAATTTATACCTAAATATAAGACTACGGAATTCTTCTAAATGCACTGCCGTCATGCCGATAAGGCTTTATGTAAACGCCAGTAAGATAAAGTAGGCTAAATGTCTTAAATACATATGTTAAACCAGTTATTTGAAGCATTTCAATATCGATTGCTAAATGTGTATATACAAAAAAATCGGTTTTATACCTAAATATAAGAATACGGAATTCTTCTAAATTCACTGCCGTTCTACCGTAATGGCTTTATGTAAACTTCAGTACGTTACAAAAGCTTTATTAACTTAAATATGTTAAACTAATGATTTGAAGCATTTCCATATCGATTGCTAAATGCGCATATACAAGAAAATCGACTTTATACCTAAATATAAGATAACGGAATTTTTCTAAATGCACTGCCGTTATGCCGTTAGGGCTTTATGTTAACTTCAGTTCGTTTAAGAAGGTTTATTAACTTAGATATGTTACACCAGTTATTTGAAGCATTTCGAAATCGATTTCTTAATGCATATGTACAAGAAAATCGACTTTCTACCTAAATATAAGATTATGGAATTCTTCCAAATGTACTGTCGTTATGCCGCCATGGCTTTCTATATACTTCAATACGTTAAAGAAGGTTAATTAACTTAAATATGTTAAACTAATGATTTGAAGCATTTAGATATCGATTGCTAAATGCGTATATACAACAAAATCGACTTTATACCTAAATATAAGCTTACGGAATTCTTCTAAATGCACTGCCGTTATGCCGCCATGGCTTTATGTTAACTTCAGTACGTTACAAAAGCTTTATTAACTTAAATATGTTAAACTAATGATTTGAAGCATTTCCATATCGATTGCTAAATGCGCATATACAAGAAAATCGACTTTATACCTAAATATAAGATAACGGAATTTTTCTAAATGCACTGCCGTTATGCCGTTATGGCTTTATGTTAACTTCAGTTCGTTTAAGAAGGTTTATTAACTTAGATATGTTACACCAGTTATTTGAAGCATTTCGAAATCGATTTCTTAATGCATATGTACAAGAAAATCGACTTTCTACCTAAATATAAGATTACGGAATTCTTCCAAATATACTGTCGTTATGCCGCCAAGGCTTTATATCAACTTCAATATCTTATAGAAGGATGACTAACTTAAATATGTTAAACTAATGATTGGAAGCATTTCGATATCGATTGCTAAATGTGTATATACAACAAAATCGACTTTATACCTAAATATAATTTACGGAATTCTTCTAAATGCACTGCCGTTAAGGCGCCATGGCTTTATGTTAACTTCAGTGCGTTAAAGAAGCTTTATTAACTTAAATATGTTAAACTAATAATTTGAAGATTTTCGGAAACGACTGCTAAATGCATATGTGCAACAAAATCGACTTTATACCTAAATGTAAGATTACGGAATTCTTCCAAATGCACTGCCGTTATACCGTTATAGCTTTATGTTAACTTCAGTTAGTTAAAGAAGGTTTATTAACTTAAATATGTTAAACCAGTTATTTGAAGCATTTCGATATCGATTGCTTAATGCATATACACAACAAAATCGACTTTCTACCTAAATATAAAATTACGGAATTCTTCCAAATGTACCGTCGTTATGCCGCCAAGGCTTTATATCAACTTCAATATGTTAAAAAGGTAAATTAACTTAAATATGTTAAACTAATGATTTGAAGCATTTAGATACCGATTGCTAAATGTGAATATACAAAAAAATCGAATTCATAGCTAAATATAAGACTACGGAATTCTTCTACATGCACTGCCGTTATGCCGCCATGGCTTTGTGTTCACTTCAGTGCGTTAAAGTGGGTTTGTTAACTTAAATATGTTAAACTAATGATTTGAAGCATTTCGATATCGATAGCTAAATGAATATATACAAGAAAATCGACTTTATACCTAAATATAAGATTACGTAATTCTTCTAAATGTTTTGCCGTTATGCCGTTAAGGCGTTTGTAGACTTCAGTAAGATAAAGAGAGTTAATTAATTTAAATATGTTAAACTAATGATTTGAGGCATTTCGATATCGATTGCTAAATGTGTATATACAAGAAAATCGACTACATACCTAAATATAAGATTGCGGATTTCTTCTAAATGAAATGCCGTTATGCAGTTATGGCTTTATGTTAATTTCGGTTCGTTAAAGAAGGTTTATTAACTTAAATATGTTAAACTAATGATTTGAAAATCTTCTTTATACCTAAATATAAGATTACGGAATTCTTCCAAATGTACTGTCGTTATGCCGCCATGGCTTTATATCACCTTCAATACGTTAAAGAAGGTTAATTAACTTAAATATGTTAAACTAATGATTTGAAGCATTTCGACATCGAATGCTAAATGTGTATATACAACAAAATCGGCTTTATACCTAAATATAAGATTACGAAATTCTCCCAAATGCACTGCCGTTATACCGTTATGGCTTTATGTAAACTTCAGTAAGATAAAGAAGGTTAATTAACTTAAGTATGTTAAACTAATGATTTGAAGCATTTCGATATCGAATGCTAAATGCTTGTATACAAGAAAATCGGCTTTATACCTAAATATAAGATTACGGAATTATTCTAAATGCACTGCCGTTATGCCGCCATGGATTTATGCAATCTTCAGTTCGTTAAAGAAGGTTTATTAACTTAAATATGTTAAACTAATGATTTGAAGCATTTCGATATCGATTGCTAAATGTGTATATACAAGAAAACCGACTTTATACCGAAATATATGATAACGGAATTCTTCTGAATGCACTGCCGTTATGCCGTTAAGGCTTTTGTACACTTCAGTAAGATAAAGACTTAGCCTAAATATGTTAAACTAATGATTTGAAGATTTTCGATATTGATTGCTAAAAGTGTAAATACAAGAAAATCGACTTTATACCTAAATATAAAAATATAACATTACGGAATTCTACTAAATGCACTGCTGTTATACCGTTAAGGCTTTATGTAGACTTCAGTAAGCTAAAAAAAGTTTATTAACTTAAATATGTTAAACTAATGACTTGAGGCATTTCGATATCGATTGCTTAATGTGTATATACAAGAAAACCGACTTTATACCTAACATATATGATAACGGAATTCTTCTGAATGCACTGCCGTTATGCCGTTAAGGCTTTTGTACACTTCAGTAAGATAAAGACTTAGCCTAAATATGTTAAACTAATGATTTGAAGATTTTCGATATCGATTGCTAAAAGTGTAAATACAAGAAAATCGACTTTATACCTAAATATAAAATATAACATTACTGAATTCTACTAAATGCACTGCTGTTATACCGTTAAGGCTTTATGTAGACTTCAGTAAGCTAAAAAAAGTTTATTAACTTAAATATGTTAAACTAATGACTTGAGGCATTTCGATATCGATTGCTTAATGTGTATATACAAGAAAACCGACTTTATACCTAAATATACGATAACGGAATTATTCTAATTGCACTGCCGTTATGCCGCCATGGATTTATGCAATCTTCAGTTCGTTAAAGAAGGTTTATTAACTTAAATATGTTAAACTAATGATTTGAAGCATTTCGATATCGATTGCTAAATGTGTAATACAAGAAAACCGACTTTATACCTAAATATATGATAACGGAATTCTTCTGAATGCACTGCCGTTATGCCGTTAAGGCTCTTGTAGAATTCAGTAAGATAAAGAGGGTTAATTAGCTTAAATATGTTAATCTAATGATTTGAAGATTTTCGATATCGATTACTAAATCTGTAAATACAAGAAAGTCGACTTTATACCTA
>CM050324.1:10129557-10141423 GCA_027475135.1 Bactrocera correcta | reverse complement strand
ATGCAATAACAACATTATTATTTTCGCCAGTTTGCTTACATGTTATTTTTCTATATAAGCTTGAGTTAAGCATTGAATTGGGCTCAGTTGTCAAATGAATTAGATGGTACTTGGAGAGTACCAAATACAGAAATAAACTTATATTGAAAGTGAATCGTGGTTTTATTATTAAGTTATTTGAGTGTTTAGTGCAATCCTAAACATTTTTGGTGCCTCCTGTGAGGAAGTGCGTATATCGTTTAAATTACTGATAATATAATATGTCAGCATTAAACTTGCGGACATCCGCGCGCACATCTATTTTGCGCATCTGGACGCAAGTTCAAGCAGAGAACTATCATCCGGGACTGTGTTGAAAGTGAACAGCTCTTGGGTAGTGCCAGACAACATTTCTCTCGTTTTATGGACAACCACTTTGCCCTCGTGTCCAGCGCACATGGAGGCGAGATGGCAGAGCATGATGATTTGCTCGCTTCAACGGAGGAGATTTTCAACAACATTTGCATCAAATTAAAACGTAAAATGTCAGCGTTTAGTGAATTTCCCCAACCAGGAATGCAGCCATGCCCCAGATATGCGTTTGGATCCCGTCTCCATTCCAAGCTTTGACGGACAGCCGTCCAATTGGTTAGCGTTTAAGGATATGTTTGAGACGCTGGTTCACAACAGAAGTGACTTGCAGCCCACCTATAAACTGGGAAAATTGAGACAATATGTGAAGGCGGAAAACGTTCCATTAGTCGGTGGTTTGTACACAGGTGGATATGAAGAAGTCTGGGCTGAACTGAAACAACGTTACGACAATCCCCGTACTCTTTCGGAACATCATGTTCAGCATCTTCTAGACTTACCAACCCACCCATCAGAATCTCGAGCTACGCTACTTAATTTTGTGGATAGTGTACGTAATTCCTTCAGAGCGCTTGAATTGATGAACGTGCCAGTAAAACAGTGGGATGCTATAGCCGTACCACTGCTACTACCGAAACTACCGATTGTTACTCGGACCGAGTGGGGAATGAGCCTAAAATCCAATGAAATTCCGAAAATGGAAGAAGTGTTAATGTTCGTAGAACGGCGTGCAGCTAACCTCCCCGACATTGTCTCCAATTGCTCCACATATTTCAAGCGGACGCACATCCAGTCGGGTCGTGAAGGCGCATCTGACTATGAACTCCGAGAAAATTCTTAATCCGTTGGTCGTATCTGATAAGGCAACGAATTGCCCATCTTGTAATGAGTTTCATCGCATTACGAAATGTCCAAAGTTTCGTAACCTTCAACTTGACGGACGCTGGGACTTGGTGAAGCAGGCATCATTATGTTTCAATTGCCTCAAGGCCGGCCATCGTAATCGCGACTGTCCATCTGGTTTATGTCTCAACTGCCAACAGAAGCACAATACTCTTCTATGTAGAAGACCCCAGCATAGGAGCGTTGAAGGTACTTCCGCCAGATTTACCCCTGCAGCGTCGGCTACAGCACCAATGGTGGCTCCAAAGGTATTTTCCTCGACAACAATGACCAAGGAGCCACGTCCAGTCATTTCTCTTACAGAGTGACCGGACTACTCTCTTAGCAACGGAAAAACGTGCTTCTTGCTGACTGTAAGGGTTGCTTAAAGGAATGTCGAGCACTTTGCGATATTGGTTCCCAGGTGAGCTTCGTTTGCGAATCATTAGTAACTATTTTGAATCTTCCTAGAAGTCCCTGCGAGTTTCAAGTCGAGGGTATTGATCAAAGCCTTTCAACCCGTACCAAAGGTGTTGTCAGAGTTAGTATGCAGTCTCATGTGGACGAGAAGTTCCAGATCAGCTTTGATGCGTATATCATTGATTCAATCACATCTATGACTCCTTCTACTAATATAGACATCGGGACCAGTTATCATTTAAGGGATCTTTGTTTGGCTGATCCGGCATTCGGTATACCAGGTCCCGTAGAACTACTGATAGGCGCAGATATTTGGCCTGCTCTCGTATTAAACGCCCGTTGTTGTCGGTTCTCATAACGAACCATGTGCATTACACACCCGTCTGGGATGGGTAGTACTAGGTCCAGTAGCATCGAGCGAGTCGAAGTCAACCCTTTTTTCATCACTCATTGACGTTTCCGATGATTCTACCACCGATAAACTTCTAAGAAAATTTTGGGAAGTGGAGGAGCCTCCTGATAACATCAAGGCGGAGGTGGACGAATGTGAAGAGATTTTTGCAAGTACGGTTACGCGGCATCCGAATGGTCAATATATAGTACAGATACCATTTCGATCTGATGCCCCTCCACTTGGAAATTCACATTCGGCGGCACTTCGGCAATTTTTGAAACTAGAGCGGACATTGGCAAACGACTATGTACTGAGGGAAAAATACGTGGATTTCATGAGGGAATACATTAATTTGGGACATATGGAGGCAATCGATGCTCCTCCAGTTAAACATGGAAAGCTGTTATTACATCCCTCACCATGCTGTTTTGACTAAATTCAGAGTAGTGTTTAACGCATCGTCTAAAACAACGAACGGTGTATCTCTTAACGATACACAAATAAGTGGACCACAGCTACAAGACAACCTGGTTGACATACTTCATCGATTTCGGCGGTGTTCGGTAGCTCTCACGGCCGATATCAAAAAGATGTTCCGACAGGTAATGGTGGACTCCAGGCATCGAAAATGGCAACAGATCCTTTGGAGGGAGTGCCCTAATGAACTCTTGCGTACCTATCAACTTAAGACAGTGACGTACGGTATGGCAAGCAGTCCTTTTAATGCTATTAGGTCATTGAGACAGTGTGCATACGATAATTCGAAAATGATCGCTGACGTCAGCCGGGCAGCCGCAGCACGGGACAGCATCCTTCATAGCTTTTATGTTGATGATTATTTGGAAAGTGTCCACACGACAGAACTGGCCATCAACCGTGCACGAGATGTTGATGCCATTCTTCAACAAGGTAAATTTGAGTTAGACAAATGGAACTCCAACTGCGTTCAGACCCTGGAAGGAATCAGCGGCTCTAAGGCGTCAGCATCGGAGATAAATTTTAGCGATTCCAGCACAACGGTATTGGGCCTTCACTGGAATCCTATTTCTGATACGTTATTCTTCAAGGTAAAGGTATGTAGCTTTGACACAATTCCTACTAAACGAATTGTTTTGAGTGATATTGCAAGGTTGTATGATCCGTTGGGTATGCTGGCACCAGTTGTCGTGACGGCCAAGATGTTTGTTCAAAATCTATGGTTGGCGAAACTGAGTTGGGATACGCCTCTACCACCTAATCTTCGAGAGACTTGGATGAAATACCGGAACAGTCTACAGGCTCTGGAAAGGATCAAAATACCACGATGGCTGGGGATCAGAGAAGATTCTGTATCGACACTACATTTGGGGTTTTGCGATGCAAGTACCAAAGCTTACGCCGCAGTTATTTACCTACAAAACACCAGCGCTAACGGAGGATCGCATGCATCTCTGATTGTCGCAAAAACGAGAGTTGCCCCATTGAAGGAAATGACTATCCCCCGCCTCGAGCTTTCAGCAGCTCAGCTATTGGTTACAACTATGAACAACATACGTCGCGCCTTGCAATTGGAAGATACGGCTTACACTTTATGGAGTGACTCAACAATTGTTCTCCATTGGATTCGGCGCCAACCTTCTTCCTTGAAACAGTACGTGGCAAATAGGATAGCTTTTATACAATCAAAATCGGGGTATAAAAGCGTGGGGGACACATTCGTTCAGAAAACAATCCCGCTGACTGCGCCAGCCGTGGAATTACACCGATAGTAATCACGGGGAACGAACTTTGGTGGAAGGGACCTTCTCTTATTCATGCGGTTAATGAATCATCATCAGTTTTACCAAGTCTTACAGCGGAGGAAAATCAAATTTTTAACGGGGAAAGCCGTCCGTTAACGGTGCATCTTGGCGTTAATTTCGGGGCTGGTTTACTGATGACAGCTTTTCGAGCACAACGAATACCTTTGGTAGCAAAGTTTAGCCGTTTGAGTGCCTTACTGAATACAACTGCTCGAATTCGTCGTGTCATGCCGAAGTTCAGAAGTCAGAGATCACAGGAGTTGATTACTGCTGAAGAGAGAGAATGGGCACTAATCACGCATATTCGTCAAAGCCAAGGTAATATGTATCATTCTGAAATTAGAGCACTTAAATCCCCCTTCCAGCATCGATTTGTCAAGTAAACTGCTTCCACTGAACCCGCTTTTGGACGAAGAAGGCATACTGCGTGTAGGCGGTCGGTTAACAAATTCGGAATTGCCGTATGAGCAAAAACATCCAATCATTCTTGCCAATACGTGTCCATTGGCACAACTTCTCGTAAGTGAGCTCATAGGTGCTGTCTCCATGGTGGAATACAGGAAATGCTGCAGTACTTACGCATGCGATTTTGGATCATACATGCACGTCGAATTGTAAAGTCATATCTTCATCAGTGCGTTATATGCCGTCGACACTCCCGAGCAACTCAGCAGCAACAGATGTCATCACTTCCAAAATCCCCAGTTATGGTTGCCCCACCCTTTACTCATACCGGGTTGGACTACTGCGGGCCATTCAACGTTCGTCATGGAGGAAAGCGAGCCTCTACAATGACCAAAACTTACGGAGCGATTTTCATTTGTATGGCTACGAAGGCCGTAAAATATCGAAAATTGCGGAAAATTTTTTCAACTCAGGCATTTATCGATGTGTTTGATCGCTTCATAAGCCGCCGTGGAATATGTTCGATCCTTTATAGCGACAACGGAACGCAATTCGTAGGTGCTAGTCGAGTTCTATATCAAGACCTTCAAAGTTGGAGAAATTTATATGCAACTCAACATATTGCATCTTCCGGCACGCAGTGGAAATTCATCACTCCAGCCGCACCCCATCATGGAGGTCTTTGGGAGGCAGCTGTGCGTTCAGCAAAAAAACATCTCTATCGCACAATTGGTCGCCAAATCCTACGCTTCAATCAAAATGAGTACACTACTTGTGAGGATTGAGGCTTGTTTGAATTCCCGACCACTCGTTCCTCTTCACGATGACCCCAATGGTAGCTACGCACTCACACCTGGCGACTTCCTCATTGGTCGACCGCTCAATTCGAGACCAGAACCACCTATTGATGATATTCCACAAAATCGTCTTTTATATTCTCAACAATTACAGAAAATGTTCGAGCATTTTTTGGGAAAAGGTGGAACCGTGAATATTTATCCACCTTACAGTCGCGTCGCAAGTGGGAAGGTCGACGTGGGAATCTCCAGCCAGGAGATGTAGTACTGATTCAGAATGAGAATCTACCCCCCCCTCATTGGCGCATAGGTCGCATCGCTGAAGTTCACCCTGGCAGCGACGGATTGGTGCGAATAGTCACTGTGGAATATAACAGTGAGAAACGTACACCTGAAGGACTTTTTGCTAAACACCATTGTCAACGTCCAGTGCAAAAGATTTGTCGTCTTATTGATCCAAATCGCGAATTCCTGAACCCTGACGGTTCAGCCGGGGAGGAATGTTAACGATTAATAATAAGTAATTTTAATATATGATTTATACTATGCAATTTGGCATCACCATTATCCAGGTACACACTGCCCTATCTGGCATCACCATGATCAGGTGACTCATTTTCGTTTTAGCATTTCTACCGTTGTTTGGGTTAGACCATTGTGCAGTATACAACAACAACTAGACGCACCATTATCAGGTGATGCGTCTTAGCTTGGCACCTCATACGATTATACTGTTCTCTGGTCAGACCATTGTTCCGTATGCAATAACAACATTATTATTTTCGCCAGTTTGCTTACATGTTATTTTTCTATATAAGCTTGAGTTAAGCATTGAATTGGGCTCAGTTGTCAAATGAATTAGATGGTACTTGGAGAGTACCAAATACAGAAATAAACTTATATTGAAAGTGAATCGTGGTTTTATTATTAAGTTTTTTGAGTGTTTAGTGCAATCCTAAACATACATATTTAGCTATCGATATCGAAATGCTTCAAATCATTAGTTTAACATATTAAGTTAATAAACATTTTTCAGCTTACTGAAGTCTACATAAAGCCTTAACGGTATAACGGCAGTGCATTTAGAAGAATTCCGTAATGTTATAATTTTATATTTAGGTGTAAAGTCGATTTTCTTGTATATAGGCATTAATCAATCGATATCGAAATGCTTCAAACCATTAGTTTAACATATTTAAGTTAATAAACCTTCTTTAACTCACTGAAGTCTACATAAAGCCATAACGGCATAACGGCAGTGCATTTAGAAGAATTCCGTTATCTTATATTTAGGTATAAATTCGATTTTCTTGTATATACACATTTAGCAATCGATATCGAAATGATTCAACTCTTTAGTTTAACATATTTAAGTTAAAAAACCTTCTTTAACTCACGGAAGTCTACATTAAGCCTTAACGGCATAACGGCAGTGCATTTAGAAGAATTCCGTTATCTTATATTAAGGTATAAATTCGATTTGCTAACTGTGTAAATACAAGAAAATCGACTTTATACCTAAATATAAAATTATAACATTATGGAATTCATCTAAATGCACTGCCGTTATGCCATTAGGGCTTTATGTAGACTTAAGTGCGTTAAAGAAGGTTAATTAACTTAAATATGTTAAACTAATGATTTGAATCATTTCAATATCGGCTGCTAAATGTGCATATTCAAGAAAATCGACTTTATACTACGGAATTCTTCCAAAGGTACTGTCGTTATGCCGCCATGGCTTTGTATTACCTTCAATACGTTAAAAAAGGTTAATTGTTTTAAATATGTTAAACTAATGATTTGAAGCATTTCGATATCGATAGCTAAATATGTTTATAAGCGAAAATCGACTTTATACCTAAATATAAGATTATGGAATTCTTCTACGTGCACTGCAGTTTTGCCTCCATGGCTATATGCCCACTTCAGATCGTTAAAGAAGGTTTATTAACTTTAAAAATGTTAAACTAATGAGCTGAAGCATTTCGATATCGATTGCTACATGTGTATATACAAGAAAATCGACTTTATACCTAAATATAAGATTACGGAATTCTTCCAAATGTACTGTCGTTATGCCGCCATGGCTTTGTATTACCTTCAATACGTTAAAAAAGGTTAATTGTTTTAAATATGTTAAACTAATGGTTTGAAGCATTTCGATATCGATTGCTAAATGTGCAAATACGAGAAAATCGACTTTATACCTAAATATAAAATTATAACATTATGGAATTATTCTAAATGCACTGCCGTTATGCCATTAGGGCTTTATGTAGACTTAAGTGCGTTAAAGAAGGTTTATTAACTTAAATATGTTAAACTAATGATTTGAAGCATTTCTATATCGATTGCTAAATATGTATATACAAGAAAATCGAATTTATACCTAAATAAAGATAACGAAATTCTTCTAAATGCACTGCCGTTATGCCGTTAACGCTCTATGTAGACTTCCGTGAGTTAAAGAAGGTTAATTATTTTAAATATGTTAAACTAATGATTTGAAGCATTTCGATATCGACTGCTAAATGTGTATATTCAAGAAAATCGACTTTATACCTAAATATAAGATTACGGAATTCTTCCAAATGTACTGTCGTTAAGCCGCCATGGCTCTTTATCAACTTCAATACGTTAAAGAAGGTTAATTATTTTAAAAATGTTAAACTAATGGTTTGAAGCATTTCGATATCGACTGCTAAATGTGTAAATACAAGAAAATCGACTTTATACCTGCACTGCCGTTATACCGTTAAGGCTTTATGTAGACTTTAGTAAGCTAAAAAATGTTTATTATCTTAATATGTTAAACAAATGATTTGAAGCATTTCGATATCGATAGCTAAATATCTATATAAAAAAAAAATCGACTTTGTACCTAAATATAAGATTATGGAATTCTTCTACATCCACTGCCGTTATGCCAACTTCAGATCGTTAAAGAAGGTTTATTAACTTAAATACGTTAAACTAATGAGTTGAAGCATTTCGATATCGATTGCTAAATGTGTACATACAAGAAAATCGAATATATACCTAAATATAAGATAACGGAATTCTTCTAAATGCACTGCCGTTATGCCGTTATGGCTTTATGTATACTTCAGTGAGTTAAAGAAGGTTTATTAACTTAGATATGTAAAACGAATGGTTTGAAGCATTTCGATATCGATTGCTTAATGCATATATACAAGAAAATCGACTTTATACCTAAATATAAAATTATAACATTATGGAATTCATCTAAATGCACTGCCGTTATGCCATTAGGGCTTTATGTAGACTTAAGTGCGTTAAAGAAGGTTAATTAACTTAAATATGTTAAACTAATGATTTGAATCATTTCAATATCGGCTGCTAAATGTGCATATTCAAGAAAATCGACTTTATACCTAAATATAAGACTACGGAATTCTTCCAAAGGTACTGTCGTTATGCCGCCATGGCTCTTTATCAACTTCAATACGTTAAAGAAGGTTTAAATTTAAATTAAATATGTAAACCAATGGTTTGAAGCATTTCGATATCGACTGCTAAATGTGTAAATACAAGAAAATCGACTTTTCACCTAAATATAAAATTATAACATTACGGAATTCTTCTAAATGCACTGCCGTTATACCGTTAAGGCTTTATGTAGACTTCAGTATGCTAAAAACTGTTTATTAACTTAATATGTTAAACTAATGATTTCAAGCATTTCGATATCGATAGCTAAATATGTATATAAGCGAAAATCGACTTTATACCTAAATATAAGATTATGGAATTCTTCTACATCCACTGCCGTTATGCCAACTTCAGAACGTTAAAGAAGGTTTATTAACTTAAATATGTTAAACTAATGAGTTGAAGCATTTCGATATCGATTGCTAAATGTGTATATACAAGAAAATCGAATTTATATCTAAATATAAGATAACGGAATTCTTCTAAATGCACTGCCGTTATGCCGTTATGGCTTTATGTATACTTCAGTGAGTTAAAGAAGGTTTATTAACTTAGATATGTTAAACTAATGGTTTGAGGCATTTCGATATCGATTGCTTAATGCATATATACAAGAAAATCGACTTTATACCTAAATATAAGCCTACGGAATTCTTCCAAATGTACTGTCGTTATGCCGCCATGGCTCTTTATAAACTTCAATACGTTAAAGAAGGTTAATTAACTTAAATATGTTAAACTAATGGTTTGAAGCATTTCGATATCGACTGCTAAATGTGTAAATACAAGAAAATCGAATATATACCTAAATATAAGATAACGGAATTTTTCTATATGCACTGCCGTTATGCCGTTAACGCTCTATGTAGACTTCAGTGCGTTAAAGAAGGTTTATTAACTTAAATATGTTAAACTAATGAATTGAAGCATTTCGATATCGATTGCTAAATGTGTATATTCAAGAAAATCGACTTTATACCTAAATATAAGATTACGGAATTCTTCCAAATGTACTGTCGTTATGCCGCCGTGGCTTTGTATCAACTTAGATACGTTAAAGAAGGTTAATTATTTTAAATATGTTAAACTAATGGTTTGAAGCATTTCGATATCGATTGCTAAATGTGTAAATACAAGAAAATCGACTTTACACCTAAATATAAAATTGTAACATTACGGAATTCTTCTAAATGCACTGCCGTTATACCGTTAAGGCTTTATGTAGACTTCAGTATGCTAAAAACTGTTTATTAACTTAATATGTTAAACTAATGATTTGAAGCATTTCGATATCGACTGCTAAATGTGTAAATACAAGAAAATCGACTTTATACCTAAATATAGGATTATGGAATTCTTCTACGTGCACTGCAGTTATGCCTCCATGGCTATATGCCCACTTCAGATCGTTAAAGAAGGTTTAATAACTTAAATATGTTAAACTAATAAGCTGAAGCATTTCGATATCGCTTGCCATATATGTATATACAAGAAAATCGAAATACCGCCATGGCTTTGTATCAACTTCAATACGTTAAAGAAGGTTAATTATTTTAAATATGTTAAACTAATGGTTTTAAGCATTTCGATATCTACTGCTAAATGTGTAAATACAAGAAAATCGACTTTACACATAAATATAAAATTATAACATTACGGAATTCTTCTAAAGGCACTGCCGTTATACCGTTAAGGCTTTATGTAGACTTCAGTAAGCTAAAAAATGTTTATTAACTTAATATGTTAAACTAATGATTTGAAGCATTTCGATATCGATAGCTAAATATGTATATACAAGAAAATCGACTTAATACCTAAATATAAGATAATGGAATTCTTCTACATCCACTGCCGTTATGCCAACTTCAGATCGTTAAAGAAGGTTTATTAACTTAAATACGTTAAACTAATGAGTTGAAGCATTTTGATATCGATTGCTAAATGTGTACATACAAGAAAATCGAATATATATCTAAATATAAGATAACGGAATTCTTCTAAATGCACTGCCGTTATGCCGTTATGGCTTTATGTATACTTCAGTGAGTTAAAGAAGGTTTATTAACTTAGATATGTTAAACTAATGGTTTGAAGCATTTCGATATCGATTGCTTAATGCATATATACAAGAAAATCGACTTTATACCTAAATATAAAATTATAACATTATGGAATTCATCTAAATGCACTGCCGTTATGCCATTAGGGCTTTATGTAGACTTAAGTGCGTTAAAGAAGGTTAATTAACTTAAATATGTTAAACTAATGATTTGAATCATTTCAATATCGGCTGCTAAATGTGTATATACAAGAAAATCGAATTTATACCTAAATATAAGATAACGGAATTCTTCTAAATGCACTGCCGTTATGCCGTTAAGTCTTTATGTAGACTTCCGTGAGTTAAAGAAGGTTAATTAACTTAAATATGTTAAACTAATGATTTGAAGCATTTCGATATCGACTGCTAAATGTGTATATTCAAGAAAATCGACTTTATACCTAAATATAAGATTACGGAATTCTTCCAAATGTACTGTCGTTAAGCCGCCATGGCTCTTTATCAACTTCAATACGTTAAAGAAGGTTAATTATTTTAAATATGTTAAACTAATGGTTTGAAGCATTTCGATATCGACTGCTAAATGTGTAAATACAAGAAAATCGACTTTATACCTGCACTGCCGTTATACCGTTAAGGCTTTATGTAGACTTTAGTAAGCTAAAAAATGTTTATTATCTTAATATGTTAAACAAATGATTTGAGGCATTTCGATATCGATAGCTAAATATCTATATAAAAAAAAAATCGACTTTATACCTAAATATAAGATTATGGAATTCTTCTACATCCACTGCCGTTATGCCAACTTCAGATCGTTAAAGAAGGTTTATTAACTTAAATACGTTAAACTAATGAGTTGAAGCATTTCGATATCGATTGCTAAATGTGTACACACAAGAAAATCGAATATATACCTAAATATAAGATAACGGAATTCTTCTAAATGCACTGCCGTTATGCCGTTATGGCTTTTTGTATACTTCAGTGAGTTAAAGAAGGTTTATTAACTTAGATATATTAAACTAATGGTTTGAAGCATTTCGATATCGATTGCTTAATGCATATATACAAGAAAATCGACTTTATACCTAAATATAAAACTATAACATTATGGAATTCATCTAAATGCACTGCCGTTATGCCATTAGGGCTTTATGTAGACTTAAGTGCGTTAAAGAAGGTTAATTAACTTAAATATGTTAAACTAATGATTTGAATCATTTCAATATCGGCTGCTAAATGTGTATATTCAAGAAAATCGACTTTATACCTAAATATAAGACTACGGAATTCTTCCAAAGGTACTCTCGTTTTG
>CM050324.1:10113099-10128557 GCA_027475135.1 Bactrocera correcta | reverse complement strand
TCAGTGCGTTAAAGAAGGTTTATTAACTTAAATATGTTAAACTAATGAATTGAAGCATTTCGATATCGATTGCTAAATGTGTATATTCAAGAAAATCGACTTTATACCTAAATATAAGATTACGGAATTCTTCCAAATGTACTGTCGTTATGCCGCCATGGCTTTGTATCAACTTAGATACGTTAAAGAAGGTTAATTATTTTAAATATGTTAAACTAATGGTTTGAAGCATTTCGATATCGATTGCTAAATGTGTAAATACAAGAAAATCGACTTTACACCTAAATATAAAATTGTAACATTACGGAATTCTTCTAAAAGCACTGCCGTTATACCGTTAAGGCTTTATGTAGACTTCAGTATGCTAAAAAATATTTATTAACTTAATATGTTAAACTAATGATTTGAAGCATTCCGATATCGATAGCTAAATATGTATATACAAGAAAATCGACTTTTTACCTAAATATAAGATTATGGAATTCTTCTACGTGCACTGCAGTTATGCCTCCATGTCTATATGCCCACTTCAGATCGTTAAAGAAGATTTATTAACTTAAATATGTTAAACTAATGAGCTGAAGCATTTCGATATCGATTGCTTAATGTGTATATACAAGAAAATCGATTTTATACCTGAATAAAAGATTACGGAAATTACCCAAATATACTGTCGTTATGCCGTTATGGCTTTTGTTAAGAAGGCTAATTATATAAATATGTTAAGCTAATGATTTGAAGCATTTCGATATCGATTGCTTAATGCGTAAATACAAGAAAAACGACTTTATACCTTAATATAAAAATATAACATTATGGAATTCTTCTAAATGCACTGCCGTTATGCCATTAGGGCTTTATGAAGACTTTAGTAAGCTAAAAAATGTTTATTATCTTAATATGTTAAACAAATGATTTGAAGCATTTCGATATCGATAGCTAGATATGTATATAAAAGAGAATCGACTTTATACCTAAATATAAGTTTATGGAATTCTTCTACATCCACTGCCGTTATGCCAACTTCAGATCGTTAAAAAGGTTTATTAACTAAAATATGTTAAACTAATGAGTTGAAGCATTTCGATATTGATTGCTAAATGTGTATATACAAGAAAATCGAATTTATACCTAAATATAAGATAACGGAATTCTTCTAAATGCACTGCCGTTATGCCGTTATTTCTTTGTGTAGACTTCAGTGAGTTAAAGAAGGTTTATTAACTTAAATATGTTAAACTAATGGTTTGAAGCATTTCGATATCGATTGCATAATGCATATATACAAGAAAATCGACTTTATAAATATAAGACTACGGAATTTTTCCAAATGTACTGTCGTTATGCCGCCATGGTTTGTATCAGCTACAATACGTTAAAGAAGGTAAATTATTTAAATGTGTTAAACTAATGGTTTGGAGCATTTCGGTATCGACTGCTAAATGTGTAAATACAAGAAAATCGACTTTACACCTAAATATAAAATTATAACATTACGGAATTATTCTAAATGCACTGCCGTTATACCGTTAAGGCTTTATGTAGACTTCAGTATGCTAAAAACTGTTTATTAAATTAATATGTTAAACTAAAGATTTGAAGCATTTCGATATCGATAGCTAAATATGTATATATAAGAAAATCGACTTTATACCTAAATATAAGATTATGGAATTCTTCTACGTGCACTGCAGTTATGCCTCCATGGCTATATGCCCACTTCAGATCGTTTAAGAAGGTTTATTAACTTAAATATGTTAAACTAATGAGCTGAAGCATTTCGATATCGATTGCTAAATGTGTATATACAAGAAAATCGATTTCATACCTAAATAAAAGACTACGGAAATTACCCAAATATACTGCCGTTATGCCGTTATGGCTTTTGTAAAGAAGGTTAATTATTTAAATATGTTAAGCTAATGGTTTGAAGCATTTCGATATCGATTGCTAAATGTGTAAATACAAGAAAATGGACTTTATACCTAAATATAAAATTATAACATTATGGAATTCTTCTAAATGCACTGCCGTTATGCCATTAGGGCTTTGTGTAGACTTTAGTGCGTTAAAGAAGGTTTATTAACTTAAATATGTTAAACTAATGAGCTGAAGCATTTCGATATCGATTGCTAAATGTGTATATACAAAAAAATCGACTTTATACCTAAATATAAGATTACGGAATTCTTCCAAATGTACTGTCGTTATGCCGCCATGGCTTTGTATCACCTTTATTACGTTAAAAAAGGTTAATTATTTTAAATATGTTAAACTAATGGTTTGAAGCATTTCGATATCGATTGCCAAATATGTATATACAAGAAAATCGACTTTTTACCTAAATAAAAAATTATAACATTACGGAATTCTTCTAAATGCACTGCCGTTATACCGTTAAGGCTTTATGTAGACTTTAGTAAGCTAAAAAATGTTTATTATCTTAATATGTTAAACAAATGATTTGAAGCATTTCGGTATCGATAGCTAAATATGTATATAAAAGAAAATCGACTTTATACCTAAATATAAGATCATGGAATTCTTCTACATCCACTGCCGTTATGCCAACTTCAGATCGTTAAAGAAGGTTTATTAACTTAAATATGTTAAACTAATGAAGTGAAGCATTTCGATATCGATTGCTAAATGTGTATATACAAGAAAATCATCTTTATACCTAAATATAAGATTATGGAATTCTTCTACGTGCACTGCAGTTATGCCTCCATGGCTATATGCCTACTTCAGATCGTTTTAGAAGGTTTATTAACTTAAATATGTTAAACTAATGAGCTGAAGCATTTCGATATCGATTGCTAAATGTGTATATACAAGTTTAAATATGCCGTTATGGCTTTATTTAAACTTCAGTAAGATAAAGAAGGTTAATTAACCTAAATATGCTAAACCAGTTATTTCTCCTGCGAATGGTAGGCACCTTGACGTGGTGCAGGGGCTTAAACCGCAGCGCAGCACAGCATCTCCCAACCACCAAGAGAGATGCCGCATAGCATCTCTCCTGAGGGCTGGCAGAGGCTGCATGTGCGCGGCGACCAAGAGCTACCACCTCCTAATCCAGGGTGTTATGCGACCCGTGCCCATTGGATGATTTGCAGCCAGGAGGTAAATTCGGCTGTATTCGCACGGAGCCTTCCCAATACCGGGCCGCCTTGGGAAGTAACGGTGGCCTTACTGCGTCAAGGGGCTCTGGCGCAGCGGACTTTCAGCTTCCCCTTTCCAAAATTAGACCGGGAGGCTCACAACACGGGCCAAACGGTCGTACGACAAAGATGATCAAACAACAACAACAAAAACAGCAACAACAACAACAAACAACAACAACAACAACAACAACAACAACAACAACATCTACAACAATAGCCAGCAGCAGCAGCGGCACCAGTGCCGCTCGCAGGAGTGGCCCAGGAGCTGGACGGAAGCCTAGCTTTTTGGATGCATTGTCGCCAGATAAACGTGCACTCTTTGAGGAGTACGCACGTGATGACGACGATGTGCCCTCCTGCAGCGGCACTCAGCGCAGTGTGTCAACCACTGAAAATCGCGCAAGCGCTGCCCCCGCAACCCCCTCGAGCAGGATCGACTGCGGACAGGAGGGTGGTTCCACGAAAGTGGAATCGAGGGGAGAACGAAAAAGGAGAAGACAACGAGGGAACGTCCCATGTACCCCGGAGCCAGGACGGCCAGGAGGCCACGACGACCCGCGTAGAGCTGGAATGAGTGGGGCCACTCTAAAGTGGTACCTGAGGTTCCTTGAGGATGGCATGACGCCGGAGTCAGCCGAGAAGCGAGCCTTGAATAGGAGCAGTGGGAACATCCCCTCTCCAAGCAATACACGACGTGTAGGTACCAATGGCGGTTCGTCTGCAACTAGACGCAGGAACCGGAGGCGCCGCCGAGCTCAAGCAGCCCAAGCGGAGGGGCGAATCGCAGCAAGGCCAGCACCCCAAGAGGAACCCAGTCGGATGGAGAAACGGAAGAGCGTCCAGATAACACCTCAGGAGCCACCATTGCCCAAGAGAATACGGGAAGACAGACCACAGGGAGCCGGTGGAAAACGCCCTAGCCCCAACCAGCAGCTGATGAAGACCACGAGCCGCAAATACTCGGAGGCCGTCAGCAACATACGGATGGCAGTGCTGCCCAGCAACTACCCTGCGGAGGCACTAGGGTCTGAGCAGCTGACGGCTCTCCAAGACTGTCTAGTCAATGCCCTAACCATCGGCGTCGGCTATACCGGTGCCTTTAATGGCATCTTTTTCAAAGGCGGCATGCTGCTGGTCGACTGCCAGGATGAGAAGTCGGCCACCTGGCTGAAGAACATCACGCCGAGGCTAGAGGGCTGGGAGGGTCCGGCCCTGTGTGTCAGAAGAGGAGGGGAAATTCCGCAACTGCACAGCATGGTGGCGTTCTTTCCCAGGAGCGCAGACAAGAGCTATGACTTCGCGCTCAATCTGGTGAGAAACCAGAATGAAGGTTTGAGTACCTCAGCGTGGAAGGTCGTAGCAAGCAGTGTTGAAGGTTCCGGTTGGAACCTCAACATTACGATGGACGACGTATCATACACGTACATCAAGCAGAAAGGATACAGGCTGAACTTCCGCTTCGGCAAGATTGTGGTGAGGCCATGGAGGCCCAAGGCTACGACCACGAACCAAGAACCTCCAACGGGGACGACCGCAACACCAGCTCCACCCATAACCCGCCCAGTCGCGCCTGAAGCGACTGCCGCCGTGGTTTCAGGTGAGCAAGACGAGTCCCCCAACGACCAAATCTCGGCTGGGCAGGTTGCGACCACCGCCGCAGACGTGAGCAGTGGAAGCGAGATCACCACAGCGCAGGAAGGTGTGATGCCGTCCACCCAAGAGCTTCTGGAAGGGCTGGAGATGCAGGTCGATGGAGAGATCGAAGACGAGGACCTGTCTCTCGTCGAACCCCTACCATAATCACCAGTACCGGTATAGAGGTGGCCCAGGTGAACCTCCATCACGCATCGGCAGCCTCGGCGGTCATCGTGAGGAGGTTCATTTCGGATAACCTGGGCATCCTCCTAATCCAGGAGCCTTGGGTGGTCAGAGGAGAGGTAAGAGGCCTCAACACAAGAAAAAGCAAGGTAGTCTGGGATCTCTCCAGCGAGAGACCCCGTTCCTGTTTAGTCGTTAGAGACGATATAAACTTCTTCTGTATTTCAGAGTTTCTAACGCAAGATCTGGTGGCTGTGCAGATAAAGGACAAGGAAGGATCGGACTTCGTCCTTGCGTCAGGATATTTTCCGGGAGAAACAGCCACGGCACCCCCCCCATTGATTCTTAAACTGGTGGAGCACTGTAAGGCAAACAATCTGCCCCTAATCATAGGTTGCGATGCCAACGCGCATCACACAGAATGGGGCAGCACGGATTGCAACGTGAGGGGTGAGTCACTTTTAGAATTTATACTTAGCAATAATATTAATATAGAGAACGTAGGTTGCGAGCCAACCTTCGTAACAAGTATTCGGAGTGAGGTCCTAGATGTTACCCTGAGCAACGACAGCGTGATTGGGCTGATCTCACAGTGGCGGGTTTCTAAAGAACCCTCACTGTCGGATCACAGGATCATCCGCTTTGTTCTGAGGGTGACAATCGGGGACCGACCTCCGACTCGTACCCCAAGAAATACAAATTGGGGGTATCTTCAGAGAGTATCTAAGTAGGAACCTAAGTGAAGTGGAGCAAGCGGATGGTAGGTCCACCACAGTTGGGCTGGAGAGCAGACTAAGTGTCATAAACCAATCCATTGTGGACGCCTACCATTGTGCCTGTCCACTGAAAGCGACCACCAGCAAACAAATCTGCCCCTGGTGGTCCAGTAAACTCTCATCTCTTAGACTTAGGGTGCGCAAGCTGTTTAATAAAGCCAAGCGCACGGGTAGCTGGGAAGAATACAAGCGGCAGCTAACAATCTACAACAAGGAGATTAGGCTTGCCAAGTCAAACAGTTTCAGGAAATTCTGTGAGACCGTCTCCTCGACCCCGGAGGCAGCCAGACTGCACAAGGCGTTGTCGAGGGGTAAGATGGACACAGTACTATCCCTAAAGAGACAGGACGGGACCTATACGACAAGTGCAGAGGAGAGGGCGGAAACACTCCTACAAACGCACTTCCCGGAGACTGTTCAAGCTGACCTAACCCCAGCTTCGGTCATGCGTAGGCCGGATCGCTCAGACTGGCTGACTGCAAGGAACCTGTTCACTGCAGACTCAGTCAGGTGGGCACTGGCCTCCTTTTCGAGCTACAAGTCACCGGGAGTGGATGGCGTCTTCCCAGCCCTCTTGCAGCAAGGTATCGACATTCTCCTACCACACCTGCTGGGGCTGATGAGAGACAGCCTGGCAATGTCGTATATTCCCGAGTCTTGGAGAATTGCCAAAGTAATTTTCATTCCCAAGATAGGAAGAAGAGACTATTCGTTAGCAAAATCATTTCGGCCCATAAGTCTAACGTCCTTCTTTCTAAAGGGGATGGAAAAGTAATAGATAACCACATAAGATCGGAAGCGCTAAAAGTCGCCCCCCTGCATGCCAGACAACATGCGTACAGAGCGGGGAGATCAACGAATACTGCTCTGTACCAACTCACGTCTGACCTGCAGGATTCGCTGGTCAATGGCGAGGTAGCGATCTGCGCCTTTCTTGACATTGAGGGTGCCTTCGACAATGCGTCTCATACAAGCGTGATTAAGGCACTCGAGAGAAGGAGTGTACCCCTTCCGATACGCAGATGGATTGAAACCCTTCTGCGCACTAGGGTAGCAGAAACAATAGTGGGAGAAAGTAAGATACGTCTTGGCACCACAAGGGGCTGCCCTCAGGGCGGAGTACTATCCCCTCTGCTATGGAGCCTGATTGTAGACGAATTACTCGAGTTACTCACAAGCAATGGAATCCGCTGCCTAGGGTACGCGGACGACATCGTCATAATGGCAAGAGGCAAATTTGAAAACACTCTCTGTGACATTGTTCAAAGGGGCCTAAACTTGGCAAAGGGATGGTGCAACACGGTAGGGCTTAACATCAACCCAGCGAAGACCACCGTGATCCCATTCACTAAGCGGAGATCTCTTCCGGGCCTGAGACCCCTTACAATCGGAGGCACAGAGGTGGAAATGTCTAAGGAGGTCAAATTTCTCGGCCTCATCTTAGACTCACAGTTAAAATGGAGTAGGCATTTGGACTTAACTGTATCCAAGGCAACTAGAGCGCTAATGATTTGTAGACGCCTAGCCGGCAGATCATGGGGATGCAAGCCAAGCATCATCAGATGGCTGTATACCATGATAGTAAGGCCTATCGTCACCTATGGAGCAGTTGCTTGGGCCACCAAAGCTACGCAGTCTTCAGTGATAGGAAGACTGTCAAAGCTGCAAAGACTTGCATGTGTCTGTGCTTCAGGGGCAATGCGCACATGTCCCACTGTGGCACTGGAAGTCTTGCTAGAGCTAACACCGCTTCATCAGGTGATCAAGATATCAGCAAAGCACACCATGCTGCTGATGTCAGCAGACGGCTGTGGAATAGGGAAGATCATGTCCTCTAAACAGATGGACGCCCTAGCGGAGAGCACACCGCTAGCCCTCCTCCCGCGAGATGGTACAACTAAGAAAATTAATCTCAAAAAGAACTTCACAGTAACTCTAGGCAGCAAGATGGAGTGGAATGACTCCACTCTGGAAAAGCTGCTGGAAGAAAGTACCATTCAGTGGTACACTGATGGCTCAAAAACGCCGGACGGTATTGGGGCAGGTATCGCGGGACCGCGTACCAAGCTGTCCATACCCATGGGCAGCTTCCCAAGTATCTTCCAGGCTGAAGTTTTTGCCATCAGTCAGTGCGCGGAAGTAAACCTCAGCCGCAACTATCGCAACCAGCGCATAGCTATTCTCAGTGATAGTCAAGCGGCACTAAAAGCGATCCTATCATACGAGACCAAATCGCTTTTAGTCGAGGAATGTGTAGAAAGGCTAAACCGCCTGTCCCTGTGCAATCGGGTACATCTAATCTGGGTACCAGGGCACAAAGGAGTAGAAGGTAATGAGAAGGCTGACGAGCTGGCACGCACGGCAGCAGCATCCAAGATGTTGGGACCAGAGCCATACATAGCGGTAGGACCCCACACTCTCAAGGAGCTGCTCCGCACGGAGGAAAGAGAGGATAGAGAGCGGCACTGGCGGCAGGCAGCAGGTATGCGCCACGCTAAGCTGCTCCTGGGAGGGTATAATCTCTCCAGGTTTAAAGAATTAATTAACCTACCTCGCGAGAAATTCCGTCTCCTCGTCGCAATATACACCGGCCACTGCAAGCTCAGGAAGCACCTGTCCAACATGGGCATGGTCTCCTGTGCCAACTGCCGGTTCTGCGACCTGGAACAGGAGACACCAGCACACCTTATCCAGGATTGCACAGCAATCTGTGGGAAAAGGCTTAAGGCCCTGGATTCAGTGTATATCAGCAGGGATCACATAACCTCGCTTGAGCCCGGCAAACTACTGGAACTGTTCAGGCTGCTGGGGCTCTGTGAGGTCATGTGATATAGAGGAGGGCACAATAGACCCTAGGTCGCGGTGCATTACCTCAATTAATAACAATCTACAATCTACAAACCAGTTATTTTAAGATTTTCGATATCGATTGCTAAATGTGTAAATCCAAGAAAATCGACTACATACCTAAATATAAGATTACGAAATTTTTCTACATGCAGTGCCGTTATGGCGCCATGGCTTTACGTTAACTTCAGGCGTTAAAGAAGCTTTATTAACTTAAACATGTTAAACTAATGATTTGAAGCATTTCGATATCGATTGCTAAATGAGTATATACAAGAAAATCGAATTCATACCTAAATATAAGATTACGTAATTCTTCTAAATGCACTGCCGTTATGCCGTTATGGCTTTCTATTAACTTCAGTTCGTTAAAGAAGGTTTATTAACTTAAATATGTTAAACCAGTTATTTGAAGCATTTCGATTTCGAATGCTTAATGTGTATATAAAAGAAAAGCGAATTTATACCTAAATATAAGATTATGGAATTCTTCCAAATGTACTGTCGTTATGCCGCCATGGTTTGTATCAACTACAATACGTTAAAGAAGGTTAATTATTTTAAATATGTTAAACTAATAGTTTGAAGCATTTCGATATCGACTGCTAAATGTGTAAATACAAGAAAATCGACTTTACACCTAAATATAAAATTATAACATTAAGGAATTCTTCTAAATGTACTGCCGTTATACCGTTAAGGCTTTATGTAGACTTCAGTAAGCTAAAAAATGTTTAATAACTTAATATGTTAAACTAATGATTTGAAGCATTTCGATATCGATAGCTAAATATGTATATACAAGAAAGTCGACTTTATACCTAAATATAAGATTATGGAATTCTTCTACGTGCACTGCAGTTTTGCCTCCATGGCTATATGCCCACTTCAGATCGTTAAAGAAGGTTTATTAACTTAAATGTGTTAAACTAATGGTTTGAAGCATTTCGATATCGATTGCTTAATGCCTATATACAAGAAAATCGACTTTACACCTAAATATAAAATTATAACATTACGGAATTATTCTAAATGCACTGCCGTTATACCGTTAAGGCTTTATGTAGACTTCAGTATGCTAAAAACTGTTCATTAATTTAATATGTTAAACTAATGATTTGAAGCATTTCGATATCGATAGCTAAATATGTATATACAAGAAAATCGACTTTATACCTAAATATAAGATTATGGAATTCTTCTACGTGCACTGCAGTTATGCCTCCATGGCTATATGCCCACTTCAGATCGTTTAAGAAGGTTTATTAACTTAAATATGTTAAACTAATGAGCTGAAGCATTTCGATATCGATTGCTAAATGTGTATATACAAGAAAATCGATTTCATACCTAAATAAAAGACTACGGAAATTACCCAAATATACTGCCGTTATGCCGTTATGGCTTTTGTAAAGAAGGTTAATTATTTAAATATGTTAAGCTAATGGTTTGAAGCATTTCGATATCGATTGCTAAATGTGTAAATACAAGAAAATGGACTTTATACCTAAATATAAAATTATAACATTATGGAATTCTTCTAAATGCACTGCCGTTATGCCATTAGGGCTTTGTGTAGACTTTAGTGCGTTAAAGAAGGTTTATTAACTTAAATATGTTAAACTAATGAGCTGAAGCATTTCGATATCGATTGCTAAATGTGTATATACAAAAAAATCGACTTTATACCTAAATATAAGATTACGGAATTCTTCCAAATGTACTGTCGTTATGCCGCCATGGCTTTGTATCACCTTCATTACGTTAAAAAAGGTTAATTATTTTAAATATGTTAAACTAATGGTTTGAAGCATTTCGATATCGATTGCCAAATATGTATATACAAGAAAATCGACTTTATACCTAAATAAAAAATTATAACATTACGGAATTCTTCTAAATGCACTGCCGTTATACCGTTAAGGCTTTATGTAGACTTTAGTAAGCTAAAAAATGTTTATTATCTTAATATGTTAAACAAATGATTTGAAGCATTTCGGTATCGATAGCTAAATATGCATATAAAAGAAAATCGACTTTATACCTAAATATAAGATCATGGAATTCTTCTACATCCACTGCCGTTATGCCAACTTCAGATCGTAAAAGAAGGTTTATTAACTTAAATATGTTAAACTAATGAAGTGAAGCATTTCGATATCGATTGCTAAATGTGTATATACAAGAAAATCATCTTTATACCTAAATATAAGATTATGGAATTCTTCTACGTGCACTGCAGTTATGTCTCCATGGCTATATGCCCACTTCAGATCGTTTAAGAAGGTTTATTAACTTAAATATGTTAAACTAATGAGCTGAAGCATTTCGATATCGATTGCTAAATGTGTATATACAAGAAAAACGACTTTACACCTAAATATAAAATTATAACATTACGGAATTCTTCTAAATGCACTGCCGTTATACCGTTAAGGCTTTATGTAGAATTTAGTAAGCTAAAAAGTGTTTATTATCTTAATATATTAAACAAATGATTTGAAGCATTTCGATATCGATAGCTAACTATGTATATTCAAGAAACTCGACTTTATACCTAAATATAAGATTACGGAATTCTTCTACATCCACTACCGTTATGCCAACTTCAGATCGTTAAAGAAGGTTTATTAACTTAAATATGTTAAACTAAAGAGTTGAAGCATTTCGATATCGATTGCTAAATGAGTATATACAAGAAAATCGACTTTACACCTAAATATAAAATTATAACATTACGGAATTCTTCTAAATGCACTGCCGTTATACCGTTAAGGCTTTATGTAGACTTCAGTAAGCAGAAAAATGTTTATTAACTTAATATGTTAAACTAATGATTTGAAGCATTTCGATATCGATAGCTAAATATGTATATACAAGAAAATCGACTTTATACCTAAATATAAGATTATGGAATTCTTCTACGTGCACTGCAGTTATGCCTCCATGGCTATATGCCTACTTCAGATCGTTTTAGAAGGTTTATTAACTTAAATATGTTAAACTAATGAGCTGAAGCATTTCGATATCGATTGCTAAATGTGTATATACAAGTTTAAATATGCCGTTATGGCTTTATTTAAACTTCAGTAAGATAAAGAAGGTTAATTAACCTAAATATGCTAAACCAGTTATTTTAAGATTTTCGATATCGATTGCTAAATGTGTAAATCCCAAAAAAATCGACTACATACCTAAATATAAGATTACGGAATTCTTCTACATGCAGTGCCGTTATGGCGCCATGGCTTTACGTTAACTTCAGGCGTTAAAGAAGCTTTATTAACTTAAACATGTTAAACTAATGATTTGAAGCATTTCGATATCGATTGCTAAATGAGTATATACAAGAAAATCGAATTCATACCTAAATATAAGATTACGTAATTCTTCTAAATGCACTGCCGTTATGCCGTTATGGCTTTCTATTAACTTCAGTTCGTTAAAGAAGGTTTATTAACTTAAATATGTTAAACCAGTTATTTGAAGCATTTCGATATCGAATGCTTAATGTGTATATAAAAGAAAAGCGAATTTATACCTAAATATAAGATTATGGAATTCTTCCAAATGTACTGTCGTTATGCCGCCATGGTTTGTATCAACTACAATACGTTAAAGAAGGTTAATTATTTTAAATATGTTAAACTAATAGTTTGAAGCATTTCGATATCGACTGCTAAATGTGTAAATACAAGAAAATCGACTTTACACCTAAATATAAAATTATAACATTAAGGAATTCTTCTAAATGTACTGCCGTTATACCGTTAAGGCTTTATGTAGACTTCAGTAAGCTAAAAAATGTTTAATAACTTAATATGTTAAACTAATGATTTGAAGCATTTCGATATCGATAGCTAAATATGTATATACAAGAAAGTCGACTTTATACCTAAATATAAGATTATGGAATTCTTCTACGTGCACTGCAGTTTTGCCTCCATGGCTATATGCCCACTTCAGATCGTTAAAGAAGGTTTATTAACTTAAATATGTTAAACTAATGAGCTGAAGCATTTCGATATCGATTGCTACATGTGTATATACAAGAAAATCGACTTTATACCTAAATATAAGATTACGGAATTCTTCCAAATGTACTGTCGTTATGCCGCCATGGCTTTGTATTACCTTCAATACGTTAAAAAAGGTTAATTGTTTTAAATATGTTAAACTAATGGTTTGAAGCATTTCGATATCGATTGCTAAATGTGCAAATACAAGAAAATCGACTTTAAACCTAAATATAAAATTATAACATTACGGAATTCTTCTAAATGCACTGCCGTTATACCGTTAAGGCTTTATGTAGACTTTAGTAAGCTAAAAAATGTTTATTAACATAATATGTTAAACTAATGATTTGAAGCATTTCGATATCAATATCTAAATGTGTATATAAAAGAAAATCGACTTTATACCTAAATATAAGATTACGGAATTCTTCCAAATGCACTGCCGTTATGGCTTTATATCAACTTTAATACGTTAAAGAAGGTTAATTAACTTAAATATGTTAAACTAATGATTTGAAGCATTTCGATATCGCTTGCCAAATATGTATATACAAGAAAATCGACTTTATACCTAAAATTAAGATAACGGAATTCTTCTAAATGCAGTGCAGTTATGCCGTTAAGGCTTTATGTAGACTTCAGTGCGTTAAAGAAGGTTTATTAACTTAAATATGTTAAACTAATGATTTGAAGCATTTCGGTATCGATTGCTAAATGCGTATATTGAACAAAATCGACTTTATACCTAAATATAAGATTACGGAACTCTTCCAAATGCACTGCCGTTATGCCGTTAAGGCTTTTGTAGACTTCAGTAAGATAAAGAGGATAAATTAACTTAAATCTGTTAAACTAATGATGTGAAGCATTTCGGCATCGATTGCTAAATGTGTATATACAAGAAAATCGACTTTATACCTAAATATAAGATTACGGAATTGTTCCAAATATACTGTCGTTATGCCGCCATGGCTTTGTATCACCTTAAATACGTTAAAGAAAGTTTATTAACTTAAATATGTTAAACTAATGATTTGAAGCATTTCGATATCGATTGCTAAATGAGTATATACAAGAAAATCGAATTCATACCTAAATATAAGATTACGTAATTCTTCTAAATGCACTGCCGTTATGCCGTTAAGGCTTTTGCAGACTTCAGTAAGAAAAAGAGGGTTAAGTAACTTAAATATGTTAAACTAATGATTTGAAGCATTTCGATATCGATTGCTAAATGTGTATGTACAACAAAATCGACTTTATACCTAAATATAAGATAACGGAATTCATATAAATATACTGCCGTTATGCCGTTATGGCTTTATGTAAACTTCAGTAAGATAAAGAAGGTTAATTAACTTTAATATGCAAAACCAGTTATTTGAATCATTTCGATATCGATTGTAAAATGTGTATGTACAAGAAAATCGAATTTATGCCTAAATATAAGACTACGGAATTCTTCCAAATGCACTGCCGTTATGCCGTTATGGCTTTATATTAACTTCAGTTCGTTAAAGAAGATTTATTAACTTAAATATGTTAAACCAGTTACTTGAAGCATTTCGATATCGATTGCTTAATGCATATATACAAGAAAATCGACTTTATACCTAAATATAAGACTACGGAATTCTTCCAAATGTACTGCCGTTATGCCGCCATGGCTCTTTATCAACTTCAAGACGTTAAAGAAGGTTTATTAACTTAAATATGTTAAACTAATGATTTGAAGCATTTCGATACCGCTTGCTAAATGTGTATATACAAGAAAATCGAATTTATACCTAAGTATAAAATTATAACATTACGGAATTCTTCTAAATGCACTGCCGTTATGACGTTGAGGCTTTATGTAGACTTCAGTGGGTTAAAGAATGTTTATTAACTTAATATGTTAAACTAATGATTTGAAGCATTTCGATATCGATATCTAAATGTGTATATAAAAGAAAATCGACTTTATACCTAAATATAAGATTACGGAATTCTTCCAAATGCACTGCTGTTATGGCTTTATATCAACTTCAATACGTTAAATAAAGTTAATTAACTTAAATATGTTAAACTAATGATTTGAAGCATTTCGATACCGCTTGCTAAATGTGTATATACAAGAAAATCGAATTTATACCTAAGTATAAAATTATAACATTACGGAATTCTTCTAAATGCACTGCCGTTATGACGTTGAGGCTTTATGTAGACTTCAGTGGGTTAAAGAATGTTTATTAACTTAATATGTTAAACTAATGATTTGAAGCATTTCGATATCGATATCTAAATGTGTATATAAAAGAAAATCGACTTTATACCTAAATATAAGATTACGGAATTCTTCCAAATGCACTGCCGTTATGCCGTTATGGCTTTATATTAACTTCAGTTCGTTAAAGAAGATTTATTAACTTAAATATGTTAAACCAGTTACTTGAAGCATTTCGATATCGATTGCTTAATGCACATATACCAGAAAATCGACTTTATACCTAAATTTAAGACTACGGAATTCTTCCAAATGTACTGTCGCCATGGCTCTTTATCAACTTCAATACGTTAAAGAAGGTTTATTAACTTAAATATGTTAAACTAATGAGTTGAAGCATTTCGATATCGATTGCTAAATGTGTATATACAAGAAAATCGACTTTTTACCTAAACAAAAGATTACGGAATTCACCCAAATATACTGCCGTTATGCCGTTATGGCTTTATTTAAACTTCAGTAAAATAAAGAAGGTTAATTAACCTAAATATGCTAAACCAGTTATTTTAAGATTTTCGATATCGATTGCTAAATTTGTAAATCCAAGAAAATCGACTACATACCT
>CM050324.1:10096632-10112099 GCA_027475135.1 Bactrocera correcta | reverse complement strand
CGAACTGAAGTTAATAGAAAGCCATAACGGCATAACGGCAGTGCATTTAGAAGAATTACGTAATCTTATATTTAGGTATGAATTCGATTTTCTTGTATATACTCATTTAGCAATCGATATCGAAATGCTTCAAATCATTAGTTTAACATGTTTAAGTTAATAAAGCTTCTTTAACGCCTGAAGTTAACGTAAAGCCATGGCGCCATAACGGCACTGCATGTAGAAGAATTCCGTAATCTTATATTTAGGTATGTAGTCGATTTTCTTGGATTTACACATTTAGCAATCGATATCGAAAATCTTAAAATAACTGGTTTAGCATATTTAGGTTAATTAACCTTCTTTATCTTACTGAAGTTTAAATAAAGCCATAACGGCATATTTAAACTTGTATATACACATTTAGCAATCGATATCGAAATGCTTCAGCTCATTAGTTTAACATATTTAAGTTAATAAACCTTCTAAAACGATCTGAAGTAGGCATATAGCCATGGAGGCATAACTGCAGTGCACGTAGAAGAATTCCATAATCTTATATTTAGGTATAAAGATGATTTTCTTGTATATACACATTTAGCAATCGATATCGAAATGCTTCACTTCATTAGTTTAACATATTTAAGTTAATAAACCTTCTTTAACGATATCGAAATGCTTCAAATCATTAGTTTAACATATTAAGTTAATAAACATTTTTCTGCTTACTGAAGTCTACATAAAGCCTTAACGGTATAACGGCAGTGCATTTAGAAGAATTCCGTAATGTTATAATTTTATATTTAGGTGTAAAGTCGATTTTCTTGTATATAGGCATTAAGCAATCGATATCGAAATGCTTCAAACCATTAGTTTAACATATTTAAGTTAATAAACCTTCTTTATCTCACTGAAGTCTACATAAAGCCATAACGGCATAACGGCAGTGCATTTAGAAGAATTCCGTTATCTTATATTTAGGTATAAATTCGATTTTCTTGTATATACACATTTAGCAATCGATATCGAAATGCTTCAACTCTTTAGTTTAACATATTTAAGTTAATAAACCTTCTTTAACGATCTGAAGTTGGCATAACGGTAGTGGATGTAGAAGAATTCCGTAATCTTATATTTAGGTATAAAGTCGAGTTTCTTGAATATACATAGTTAGCTATCGATATCGAAATGCTTCAAATCATTTGTTTAATATATTAAGATAATAAACACTTTTTAGCTTACTAAATTCTACATAAAGCCTTAACGGTATAACGGCAGTGCATTTAGAAGAATTCCGTAATGTTATAATTTTATATTTAGGTATAAAGTCGATTTTCTTGTATTTGCACATTTAGCAATCGATATCGAAATGCTTCAGCTCATTAGTTTAACATATTTAAGTTAATAAACCTTCTTAAACGATCTGAAGTGGGCATATAGCCATGGAGACATAACTGCAGTGCACGTAGAAGAATTCCATAATCTTATATTTAGGTATAAAGATGATTTTCTTGTATATACACATTTAGCAATCGATATCGAAATGCTTCACTTCATTAGTTTAACATATTTAAGTTAATAAACCTTCTTTAACGATCTGAAGTTGGCATAACGGCAGTGGATGTAGAAGAATTCCATGATCTTATATTTAGGTATAAAGTCGATTTTCTTTTATATACATATTTAGCTATCGATACCGAAATGCTTCAAATCATTTGTTTAATATATTAAGATAATAAACACTTTTTAGCTTACTAAATTCTATATAAAGCCTTAACGGTATAACGGCAGTGCATTTAGAAGAATTCCGTAATGTTATAATTTTATATTTAGGTATAAAGTCGATTTTCTTGTATTTGCACATTAAGCAATCGATATCGAAATGCTTCAGCTCATTAGCTTAACATATTTAAATAATTAACCTTCTTTACAAAAGCCATAACGGCATAACGGCAGTATATTTGGGTAATTTCCGTAGTCTTTTATTTAGATATGAAATCGATTTTCTTGTATATACACATTTAGCAATCGATATCGAAATGCTTCAGCTCATTAGTTTAACATATTTAAGTTAATAAACCTTCTTTAACGATCTGAAGTGGGCATATAGCCATGGAGACATAACTGCAGTGCACGTAGAAGAATTCCATAATCTTATATTTAGGTATAAAGATGATTTTCTTGTATATACACATTTAGCAATCGATATCGAAATGCTTCACTTCATTAGTTTAACATATTTAAGTTAATAAACCTTCTTTAACGATCTGAAGTTGGCATAACGGCAGTGGATGTAGAAGAATTCCATGATCTTATATTTAGGTATAAAGTCGATTTTCTTTTATATGCATATTTAGCTATCGATACCGAAATGCTTCAAATCATTTGTTTAACATATTAAGATAATAAACATTTTTTAGCTTACTAAAGTCTACATAAAGCCTTAACGGTATAACGGCAGTGCATTTAGAAGAATTCCGTAATGTTATAATTTTTTATTTAGGTATAAAGTCGATTTTCTTGTATATACATATTTGGCAATCGATATCGAAATGCTTCAAACCATTAGTTTAACATATTTAAAATAATTAACCTTTTTTAACGTAATGAAGGTGATACAAAGCCATGGCGGCATAACGACAGTACATTTGGAAGAATTCCGTAACCTTATATTTAGGTATAAAGTCGAATTTTTTGTATATACACATTTAGCAATCGATATCGAAATGCTTCAGCTCATTAGTTTAACATATTTAAGTTAATAAACCTTCTTTAACGCACTAAAGTCTACACAAAGCCCTAATGGCATAACGGCAGTGCATTTAGAAGAATTCCATAATCTTATATTTAGGTATAAAGTCCATTTTCTTGTATTTACACATTTAGCAATCGATATCGAAATGCTTCAAACCATTAGCTTAACATATTTAAATAATTAACCTTCTTTACAAAAGCCATAACGGCATAACGGCAGTATATTTGGGTAATTTCCGTAGTCTTTTATTTAGGTATGAAATCGATTTTCTTGTATATACACATTTAGCAATCGATATCGAAATGCTTCAGCTCATTAGTTTAACATATTTAAGTTAATAAACCTTCTTAAACGATCTGAAGTGGGCATATAGCCATGGAGGCATAACTGCAGTGCACGTAGAAGAATTCCATAATCTTATATTTAGGTATAAAGTCGATTTTCTTGTATATACATATTTAGCTATCGATATCGAAATGCTTCAAATCATTAGTTTAACATATTAAATTAATGAACAGTTTTTAGCATACTGAAGTCTACATAAAGCCTTAACGGTATAACGGCAGTGCATTTAGAATAATTCCGTAATGTTATAATTTTATATTTAGGTGTAAAGTCGATTTTCTTGTATATAGGCATTAAGCAATCGATATCGAAATGCTTCAAACCATTAGTTTAACACATTTAAGTTAATAAACCTTCTTTAACGATCTGAAGTGGGCATATAGCCATGGAGGCAAAACTGCAGTGCACGTAGAAGAATTCCATAATCTTATATTTAGGTATAAAGTCGACTTTCTTGTATATACATATTTAGCTATCGATATCGAAATGCTTCAAATCATTAGTTTAACATATTAAGTTATTAAACATTTTTTAGCTTACTGAAGTCTACATAAAGCCTTAACGGTATAACGGCAGTACATTTAGAAGAATTCCTTAATGTTATAATTTTATATTTAGGTGTAAAGTCGATTTTCTTGTATTTACACATTTAGCAGTCGATATCGAAATGCTTCAAACTATTAGTTTAACATATTTAAAATAATTAACCTTCTTTAACGTATTGTAGTTGATACAAACCATGGCGGCATAACGACAGTACATTTGGAAGAATTCCATAATCTTATATTTAGGTATAAATTCGCTTTTCTTTTATATACACATTAAGCATTCGAAATCGAAATGCTTCAAATAACTGGTTTAACATATTTAAGTTAATAAACCTTCTTTAACGAACTGAAGTTAATAGAAAGCCATAACGGCATAACGGCAGTGCATTTAGAAGAATTACGTAATCTTATATTTAGGTATGAATTCGATTTTCTTGTATATACTCATTTAGCAATCGATATCGAAATGCTTCAAATCATTAGTTTAACATGTTTAAGTTAATAAAGCTTCTTTAACGCCTGAAGTTAACGTAAAGCCATGGCGCCATAACGGCACTGCATGTAGAAGAATTCCGTAATCTTATATTTAGGTATGTAGTCGATTTTCTTGGATTTACACATTTAGCAATCGATATCGAAAATCTTAAAATAACTGGTTTAGCATATTTAGGTTAATTAACCTTCTTTATCTTACTGAAGTTTAAATAAAGCCATAACGGCATATTTAAACTTGTATATACACATTTAGCAATCGATATCGAAATGCTTCAGCTCATTAGTTTAACATATTTAAGTTAATAAACCTTCTAAAACGATCTGAAGTAGGCATATAGCCATGGAGGCATAACTGCAGTGCACGTAGAAGAATTCCATAATCTTATATTTAGGTATAAAGATGATTTTCTTGTATATACACATTTAGCAATCGATATCGAAATGCTTCACTTCATTAGTTTAACATATTTAAGTTAATAAACCTTCTTTAACGATCTGAAGTTGGCATAACGGCAGTGGATGTAGAAGAATTCCATGATCTTATATTTAGGTATAAAGTCGATTTTCTTTTATATACATATTTAGCTATCGATACCGAAATGCTTCAAATCATTTGTTTAACATATTAAGATAATAAACATTTTTTAGCTTACTAAAGTCTACATAAAGCCTTAACGGTATAACGGCAGTGCATTTAGAAGAATTCCGTAATGTTATAATTTTTTATTTAGGTATAAAGTCGATTTTCTTGTATATACATATTTGGCAATCGATATCGAAATGCTTCAAACCATTAGTTTAACATATTTAAAATAATTAACCTTTTTTAACGTAATGAAGGTGATACAAAGCCATGGCGGCATAACGACAGTACATTTGGAAGAATTCCGTAATCTTATATTTAGGTATAAAGTCGATTTTTTTGTATATACACATTTAGCAATCGATATCGAAATGCTTCAGCTCATTAGTTTAACATATTTAAGTTAATAAACCTTCTTTAACGCACTAAAGTCTACACAAAGCCCTAATGGCATAACGGCAGTGCATTTAGAAGAATTCCATAATGTTATAATTTTATATTTAGGTATAAAGTCCATTTTCTTGTATTTACACATTTAGCAATCGATATCGAAATGATTCAAACCATTAGCTTAACATATTTAAATAATTAACCTTCTTTACAAAAGCCATAACGGCATAACGGCAGTATATTTGGGTAATTTCCGTAGTCTTTTATTTAGGTATGAAATCGATTTTCTTGTATATACACATTTAGCAATCGATATCGAAATGCTTCAGCTCATTAGTTTAACATATTTAAGTTAATAAACCTTCTTAAACGATCTGAAGTGGGCATATAGCCATGGAGGCATAACTGCAGTGCACGTAGAAGAATTCCATAATCTTATATTTAGGTATAAAGTCGATTTTCTTATATATACATATTTAGCTATCGATATCGAAATGCTTCAAATCATTAGTTTAACATATTAAGTTAATAAACAGTTTTTAGCATACTGAAGTCTACATAAAGCCTTAACGGTATAACGGCAGTGCATTTAGAATAATTCCGTAATGTTATAATTTTATATTTAGGTGTAAAGTCGATTTTCTTGTATTTACACATTTAGCAGTCGATACCGAAATGCTCCAAACCATTAGTTTAACACATTTAAATAATTTACCTTCTTTAACGTATTGTAGCTGATACAAACCATGGCGGCATAACGACAGTACTTTTGGGAAAAAAATTCCGTAGTCTTATATTTATAAAGTCGATTTTCTTGTATATATGCATTATGCAATCGATATCGAAATGCTTCAAACCATTAGTTTAACATATATAAGTTAATAAACCTTCTTTATTATTTATTTTTTTATTTATTATTTGTAAAATAATAATACAATTATTATTATACATTAAATATAAGGAGCACTAGCTACAGAGGCTTTCAGCTCACGGCTTAATTATAAAAGACTTAGATAATAAAGATGGAACCTTCCATGTATTAAATATTTACAAGCAATATGTTTTTATGTACTAAAAATTATATGTTATAAATAAATTTAAAAAGGGAGGATAACTTAAATATATTTCTTTAACTTTGTATGAGATAGGAATTCACAAATTTTAGTGATGTTTACAATAGATGTTACTTTTAATAGATCAAGAGCTTTATTATTCTGAAGTATACTGGTCCTTGCTGAATTGAAGAAGGGGCATTCATCCAGTAGATGTGTTATGGTTAAGGACGACGAGTTACAATATGGGCAGGATGAAATACGGTTTCCATTTAATAAATGGGAATGCGTTAATGACGTGTGACCAAGACGAGGTCGAACGAAGGCTTTTATATCTTGACAACGGCCTGATGGCGGATAAGTAGGTTTTTTCCCCTCTTGGTTGCATATGGCGTAGTGGTGTTGCACATTCTTCCAAGCATTAACTTTTATGGCTTTTTGTTTTGAAGCGATTAAATGGTTTATATCATTTTTTTCGATATAGTTGAAAACAATCAATGGCTGTTTTGCCGCCAATTTGGCGTTTTGATCGGCCCACTCGTTTCCGGTAATACCGGCGTGTCCAGGGATCCACATAACTTTTATGTTTGGGTTCCCAATTAGTATGTTTCTAATTTTCGCAATGAGGTATGATTTATTGGATGTATTTAGGAGAGCTGAGATTGTAGACTTGCTATCGGTACATATTAGTGTTTTTAAGTTAGAGGTTTGTATTAGGGATAGCGCATTATAGATTGCTGCTGCCTCTGCGGTATATACTGAGCTGTAATTGGGCAGGTGACCAGCTTTTAACGTATTTCCACCGTTATCAACAATAGCAAAAGACGTGTAGAAGTCGGCCTTCGAAGCGTCAGTAAAAATGAGTTTCCAATCTACGTAGTGTTGTACAATGAGCTCTTTGAACAAACTTTGATATACCCTGAAGTTGGTGTTCTTTTTATGATATTTTTGGAGATGTAGCTCGAACGAAGAATCTTTGAGTAGCCATGATGGGGCAAAAGAGATAGACTTTTCCTCCGGTGTAGTTGTAATATCTAGATCCTTGGCTAATTTAATGCATTTAGAAATAGTGGAAGAAGTATTGGAGTTTGTATCGTCGGTCCATTTGGCTTTTACTATACCATACAAAAGCTTATTATTACATAATAGTAGTTTTGGAATAAGCTTTTGCGAAGTATGTAAAACTCTTTCCTCAATGGATGGGAGTCCGGCTTCCGTTAATATGAACTTTATTGGTGATGTTGAGAATGCCCGAATACTTCTTCTAACAGCTGCATGATATGGTGCGAAAATTTGCTTTATATTGCTTTTGGCACAATTGCCGTAGATAGGGAGACCATAATCAATCTTAGATAAAATCAAAGCTCTTGTAATATTGATGAGAGAAGAAATGTGAATTAAACAGTATTTTGATGATAGATACTTAATTATATTAAGCCTAGAAATTAGTTGCTTACGTAGATTTGTACAATGTTCCTTAAAAGTAAGTCTCTTATCGAATATTAAACCTAGGAATTTAAGACTAGTAGTATTTACAATATTTACATTATTATAACTTAGATTGAAGTTATTACATTTGTGTTTTCTACAAATATGGAATAGTTTGCATTTATTTATAGAAATATTCGCACCTGAACAATTGGACCAATTTGAAATATCAGTAAGGATTTTTAAGAAAGTATTTTTTACAGTATTTAGATTATTTTGTTTGGAGAAGATCAGCACATCATCAGCATAAATAATATGCGAAATGAGTTTATATTTAGAGATTATCGTACTGATTTCGTTAAATGCGATTACAAATAGTATGACAGACAATGGTGATCCTTGTGGGATTCCATTGTACATATTGTACGTGTTCGAGAAAGTGTTGTTGATTTTAGTCATGAATTTCCGATTGGTTAGGAAAGATTTAATAAAGTTAAATATTTTTTCACCAATTTGCCACTTCTCAAGCTGTCGTAGAATAACATGAGAACCAACTCTGTCGAAAGCTTTTTCGAAATCCAAACTGAGAGTGGATATGTGGTTTCTTTTCGATAAAGCGGTTTTGGCGAAATCATCAAAATAGAGTAAAGCATCCATAGTGCCTTGCCCTGCCTTGAAAGCCACTTGGTTTTGACTGAGAAGGTTTTTATTTAATGCGAACCACGAGATTCGTTTTGATATGATTTTTTCTAGTAGTTTGCCCATGCAACAGAGTAGTGATATTGGCCTGTAACCAAGAACATCGGTAGACACTACATTGGATTTGGGAATTGCTACTATCACCGCATTTTTCCAGATTTGAGGGTAGACACCTTGACTCAAAATATTGTTGTACAATTTGATAATTCTATTTTTGAGACTTAAAGGACAGTTTTTTAGCATGGGATATGAAATCCTGTCTGCACCGGGAGTCTTGCCTGACATTGAAGATAAAGTAAAATCGAATTCTGCGATGGTTATGTTTGAATCGATTATAGATGAAGGTGAGAGATCTTTACTGTACCTTCGTCTGAGAAGTGCATTCTTGTTTGATACAAACGAGTGGTGGAAGTTTGAATCGTTCGAATAGTCGGACCAAACAGAGGCGAAATGATTAGCTATGTCTTTTGAGTCGAAAATTGGGCCATTTGGAGTGTTTATACATTTAAGATTCACTTGCGAATAGGAGCCTGAGAGCATTTTTATGTCGGCCCATAATTTTTTGGGGGTTTGTTAGCGGAGTGATAGCTTCGGTAAGTTTCTGTAAGCTAGCTCTCTTGGCTTCTTTCATATTTTTCCGAAACACTGCATTGGCTTTTTTGTATTTTATTAGATTATCAATAGAGCGAATTCTTTTGTAGATTAACCAAAGTGATTGTTTTTCTTCTCTAAGTTTAGATAACTCCGTCGACCAATAAGGCACATAATTTTTGAAGCTTTTTTTACCCGTTTGGGGGATAGAGAGGTGAGCAGAAGTTTTGATTATTTTGGTAATCGTAGCTGTTTCTTTATTTATATTATCGTCTATGGGTTTTGCAGCAGAAAGATTTTCGCAGAAATGCTGAAATTTCGACCAATTTGCCTTGTCCAACAGAAATTTTGGCTTAGCCGACCCTTTACAGGAAAAGGGGGTTGATAAGTGAGTTATAATGGGAAAGTGGTCGCTGTTATATAGCTCAGTTAGAGTTTGGCTGTTAAGTTTGGGGGCGATAGCAGAAGAACAAATGACCAGGTCTACATTCGTGAACGAATTATGTGTAGAGAAATGAGTAGGAGAACCGTCGTTTAAAATTGTCAAGTTTTCCGCTAATACAAGGTCTTCTATGATTTTACCTCTTTGGTTAGTACATGTGGAACCCCAAAGGGGGCTCCAGGCATTGAAATCGCCCAGTATAAGTAGGGGTGTTTGAATAGGTCCGATTATATCTCGTAGTTCTTTGATATTAAAGTTTTGGTGTGGGGGAATGTAAATTGTTAGGATGGTTAATTTAAATCCAATAAATATTTCTACTGCTATTGTAGAAATATTAAAACATGTAGGGAGAAGTTTGTGTGGGAAATCTTTTTTTTTTTAGTGTAGCAACACCTTGTTTGCTAGTATGATTTTGTGTTAAGTTGGAAAAATAGGCAGCGTATTGTTTGGGTACAGTAGCTGCGGAATTAAATGAAAGGTGTGTTTCTTGTAGTGATATAACACTTGGAGAATGTTCTTTTATGAGTAATTCTAGGTCGGTGTAATTGTTGTAGAATCCGTTCATATTCCATTGGAGAAATTTGAACATATCTTAGAAATGAGAGAATTGAGAAAGAAGTGGGGAATAATTATGAGATTTATTGTTTTTCATCGTCAGAAGAGATAATTTCATGAGGTGCGGTAATGTCTGTATAAGTATGTGGAGAGAGGTTGATATTGTCTGTAGAGAGAGGGAGAGTTAGGAAGTTAAGAGAATCTGTTGTGGATATTTTAGGAGTGGGTGGTATGCTTATTGTGGTTGGGATTGTTTTTGTTTGGGTAAGCGTTAGGTTAGGTAGGTTTTTTGTTGTTTCTTTTGTAGTTACATTTGTAGAGTTTAGATGGTTATCAATTACGAAATTATTTTTGTTTTTTTTCGTGGTTTGCTTTAGTTCTGGAAGAGGATAAGCTGTTGGGGTTTTTAGTGCAGTGTCAATGGAGAGTGATAGGGGAGGAGATGATGAGGGGTGGGGAATCACGTTTGTTATTTGCTTATTTGTGTTTTCTTTTGTAACAGATGCGAAAGAAGTGTTAGCGGGGGTCGGGGGTAATTGTTGTTTGTAGAGCCTTAGTGCTTCTCGCATTGAGCATTTGTTTACAGTTTTTATTTTTAGAATATTTTTGGATTGTAGGTATTTAGGACAGGAGCGTGAAGAGGAAGGATGATCGCCTGAGCAATTTGCACAAAAGGTGCGGATGCATGGCGTGGGGGGATGAGGAGGAAAATTGCACATATCGCAGGCTGGGTTGTTGTTGCAACGTTTCGTTGTGTGGCCTAGAAGCTGGCAACTTTTACACCTCATGGGGTTAGGGAAATATGCTCTAATCTGCAATGTGCGCCATGAGACTTCTATTTTTTCTGGAAGTTTGTAGAGGTCAAATGAAAGAAGTACCACTCCACTAGGTCTTTGTTTGCCTTCTAGATTTTTAGTGAATTTATAGACGGAAGTAACGCCCTGATCTTTCAAATTGTCAACAATTTCTTCTTCTGAAATGCCGTTTAGGAATGGGGCGTAAATTGTGCCTTTAGAGCAATTCAGATTGTCATGTAATTTCACTTTAATATCACAAATTCCATTTAGTTTCTTTATTGTTAGAAATTTTTCGGCGATCTTCCGATTTTTAACGAGTAAGAGTAGATTTCCATCACGTAATTCGGTGATGGATAAAATTTCCTTACTTATTGATTCCAAGCTTTTTTGCACAGCGAAACAAGAGTACTTGGAAAGAGTTTTATTCGAATCTACTGCAGATACTAGGACAAACTTTGGGCAATCTTTTTTTATTTGAGGCAGTTCTGGAAAATTATCAAGTGGTTTGTACGTTAGTTTTTTCCTTTTGGGGTTGGGGCTAGAGGCAAGCAAAGCAAACCTATTTTCCCCGAGGTTTGGAGGCCCTGGGGCCATAATGAATCAAATTTTCACTAATATGCACTGTTTTTTACGCGAGTAACCGTACGATCAAGGTAAAATGAAAACACGTGTACTTATATGCAAAATGAATATGCGAATAAAGCGTAAAGCACAAAAGAAAAACCGCGATTAGAAAACACGTCCGCTCAATGAGAGAGATAGTCGAAGACTGAAACCTTCTTTAACTCACTGAAGTCTACACAAAGAAATAACGGCATAACGGCAGTGCATTTAGAAGAATTCCGTTATCTTATATTAAGGTATAAATTCGATTTTCTTGTATATACACATTTAGCAATCAATATCGAAATGCTTCAACTCATTAGTTTAACATATTTTAGTTAATAAACCTTTTTTAACGATCTGAAGTTGGCATAACGGCAGTGAATGTAGAAGAATTCCATAAACTTATATTTAGGTATAAAGTCGATTCTCTTTTATATACATATCTAGCTATCGATATCGAAATGCTTCAAATCATTTGTTTAACATATTAAGATAATAAACATTTTTTAGCTTACTAAAGTCTTCATAAAGCCCTAATGGCATAACGGCAGTGCATTTAAAAGAATTCCATAATGTTATATTTTTATATTAAGGTATAAAGTCGTTTTTCTTGTATTTACGCATTAAGCAATCGATATCGAAATGCTTCAAATCATTAGCTTAACATATTTATATAATTAGCCTTCTTAACAAAAGCCATAACGGCATAACGACAGTATATTTGGGTAATTTCCGTAATCTTTTATTCAGGTATAAAATCGATTTTCTTGTATATACACATTAAGCAATCGATATCGAAATGCTTCAGCTCATTAGTTTAACATATTTAAGTTAATAAACCTTCTTTAACGATCTGAAGTGGGCATATAGACATGGAGGCATAACTGCAGTGCACGTAGAAGAATTCCATAATCTTATATTTAGGTATAAAGTCGATTTTCTTGTATATACATATTTAGCTATCGATATCGGAATGCTTCAAATCATTAGTTTAACATATTAAGTTAATAAATATTTTTTAGCATACTGAAGTCTACATAAAGCCTTAACGGTATAACGGCAGTGCATTTAGAAGAATTCCGTAATGTTACAATTTTATATTTAGGTGTAAAGTCGTTTTTCTTGTATTTACACATTTAGCAATCGATATAGAAATGCTTCAAACCATTAGTTTAACATATTTAAAATAATTAACCTTCTTTAACGTATCTAAGTTGATACAAAGCCATGGCGGCATAACGACAGTACATTTGGAAGAATTCCGTAATCTTATATTTAGGTATATATTCGATTTTCTTGTATTTACAGATTTAGCTGTCGATATCGAAATGCTTCAAACCATTAGTTTAACATATTTAAGTTAATTAACCTTCTTTAACGTATTGAAGTTTATAAAGAGCCATGGCGGCATAACGACAGTACATTTGGAAGAATTTCGTAATCTTATATTTAGGTATAAAGTCGATTTTCTTGTATATATTCATTAAGCAATCGATATCGAAATGCTTCAAACCATTAGTTTAACATATCTAAGTTAATAAACTTTCTTTAACTCGCTGAAGTATACATAAAGCCATAACGGCTTAACGGCAGTGCATTTAGAAGAATTCCGTTATCTTATATTTAGATATAAATTCGATTTTCTTGTATATACACATTTAGCAATCGATATCGAAATGCTTCAACTCATTAGTTTAACATATTTAAGTTAATAAACCTTCTTTAACGTTCTGAAGTTGGCATAACTGCAGTGCACGTAGAAGAATTCCCTAATCTTATATTTAGGTATAAAGTCGATTTTCTTGTATATACATATTTAGCTATCGATATCGAAATGCTTCAAATCATTAGTTTAACATATTAGTTAATAAACATTTTTTAGCTTACTGAAGTCTACATAAAGACTTAACGGTATAACGGCAGTGCATTTAGAAGAATTCCGTAATGTTATAATTTTATATTTAGGTGTAAAGTCGATTTTCTTGTATTTACACATTTAGCAGTCGATATCGAAATGCTTCAAACCATTAGTTTAACATATTTAAGTTAATTAACCTTCTTTAACGTATTGAAGTTGATAAAGAGCCATGGCGGCATAACGACAGTACATTTGGAAGAATTCCGTAGTCTTATGTTTAGGTATAAAGTCGATTTTCTTGTATATATGCATTAAGCAATCGATATCGAAATGCTTCAAACCATTAGTTTAACATATTTAAGTTAATAAACCATCTTTAACGATCTGAAGTTGGCATAACGGCAGTGCACGTAGAAGAATTCCATTATCTTATATTTAGGTATTAAGTCGATTTTCTTGTATATACATATTTAGCTATCGATATCGAAATGCTTCAAATCATTAGTTTAACATATTAAGTTAATAAACATTTTTTAGCTTACTGAAGTCTACATAAAGCCTTAACGGTATAACGGCAGTGCCTTTAGAAGAATTCCGTAATGTTATAATTTCATATTTATGTGTAAAGTCGATTTTCTTGTATTTACACATTTAGCAGTAGATATCGAAATGCTTCAAACCATTAGTTTAACATATTTAAAATAATTAACCTTCTTTAACGTATTGAAGTTGATACAAAGCCATGGAGGTATTTCGATTTTCTTGTATATACATATATGGCAAGCGATATCGAAATGCTTCAGCTTATTAGTTTAACATATTTAAGTTATTAAACCTTCTTTAACGATCTGAAGTGGGCATATAGCCATGGAGGCATAACTGCAGTGCACGTAGAAGAATTCCATAATCCTATATTTAGGTATAAAGTCGATTTTCTTGTATTTACACATTTAGCAGTCGATATCGAAATGCTTCAAATCATTAGTTTAACATATTAAGTTAATACACAGTTTTTAGCATACTGAAGTCTACATAAAGCCTTAACGGTATAACGGCAGTGCATTTAGAAGAATTCCGTAATGTTACAATTTTATATTTAGGTGTAAAGTCGATTTTCTTGTATTTACACATTTAGCAATCGATATCGAAATGCTTCAAACCATTAGTTTAACATATTTAAAATAATTAACCTTCTTTAACGTATCTAAGTTGATACAAAGCCATGGCGGCATAACGACAGTACATTTGGAAGAATTCCGTAATCTTATATTTAGGTATAAAGTCGATTTTCTTGAATATACACATTTAGCAATCGATATCGAAATGCTTCAATTCATTAGTTTAACATATTTAAGTTAATAAACCTTCTTTAACGCACTGAAGTCTACATAGAGCGTTAACGGCATAACGGCAGTGCATATAGAAAAATTCCGTTATCTTATATTTAGGTATATATTCGATTTTCTTGTATTTACACATTTAGCAGTCGATATCGAAATGCTTCAAACCATTAGTTTAACATATTTAAGTTAATTAACCTTCTTTAACGTATTGAAAATTATAAAGAGCCATGGCGGCATAACGACAGTACATTTGGAAGAATTCCGTAGTCTTATATTTAGGTATAAAGTCGATTTTCTTGTATATATGCATTAAGCAATCGATATCGAAATGCTTCAAACCATTAGTTTAACATATCTAAGTTAATAAACCTTCTTTAACTCACTGAAGTATACATAAAGCCATAACGGCATAACGGCAGTGCATTTAGAAGAATTCCGTTATTTTATATTTAGATATAAATTCGATTTTCTTGTATATACACATTTAGCAATCGATATCGAAATGCTTCAACTCATTAGTTTAACATATTTAAGTTAATAAACCTTCTTTAACGTTCTGAAGTTGGCATAACGGCAGTGGATGTAGAAGAATTCCATAATCTTATATTTAGGTATAAAGTCGATTTTCGCTTATATACATATTTAGCTATCGATATCGAAATGCTTCAATACATTAGTTTAACATATTAAGTTAATAAACAGTTTTTAGCATACTGAAGTCTACATAAAGCCTTAACGGTATAACGGCAGTGCATTTAGAAGAATTCCGTAATGTTATAATTTTATATTTAGGTGTAAAGTCGATTTTCTTGTATTTACACATTTAGCAGTCGATATCGAAATGCTTCAAACCATTGGTTTACATATTTAAGTTAATTAACCTTCTTTAACGTATTGAAGTTGATAAAGAGCCATGGCGGCATAACGACAGTACCTTTGGAAGAATTCCGTAGTCTTATATTTAGGTATAAAGTCGATTTTCTTGAATATACACATTTAGC
>CM050324.1:10077134-10095632 GCA_027475135.1 Bactrocera correcta | reverse complement strand
GGAATTCTTCTACATCCACTGCCGTTATGCCAACTTCAGATCGTTAAAGAAGGTTTATTAACTTAAATATGTTAAACTAAAGAGTTGAAGCATTTCGATATCGATTGCTAAATGTGTATATACAAGAAAATCGAATTTATACCTAAATATAAGATAACGGAATTCTTCTAAATGCACTGCCGTTATGCCGTTATGGCTTTATGTAGACTTCAGTGAGTTAAAGAAGGTTTATTAACTTAAATATGTTAAACTAATGGTTTAAAGCATTTCGATATCGATTGCTTAATGCCTATATACAAGAAAATCGACTTTACACCTAAATATAAAATTATAACATTACGGAATTCTTCTAAATGCACTGCCGTTATACCGTTAAGGCTTTATGTAGACTTCAGTAAGCTGAAAAAAATGTTTATTAACTTAATATGTTAAACTAATGATTTGAAGCATTTCGATATCGATAGCTAAATATGTATATACAAGAAAGTCGACTTTATACCTAAATATAAGTTTATGGAATTCTTCTACGTGCACTGCAGTTTTGCCTCCATGGCTATATGCCCACTTCAGATCGTTAAAGAAGGTTTAATAACTTAAATATGTTAAACTAATAAGCTGAAGCATTTCGACATCGCTTGCCATATATGTATATACAGGAAAATCGAAATGCCGCCATGGCTTTGTATCAACTTCAATACGTTAAAGAAGGTTAATTATTTTAATATGTTAAACTAATGGTTTGAAGCATTTCGATATCTACTGCTAAATGTGTAAATACAAGAAAATCGACTTTACACATAAATATAAAGTTATAACATTACGGAATTCTTCTAAAGGCACTGCCGTTATACCGTTAAGGCTTTATGTAGACTTCAGTATGCTAAAAACTGTTTATTAACTTAATATGTTAAACTAATGATTTGAAGCATTTCGATATCGACTGCTAAATGTGTAAATACAAGAAAATCGACTTTATACCTAAATATAGGATTATGGAATTCTTCTACGTGCACTGCAGTTATGCCTCCATGGCTATATGCCCACTTCAGATCGTTAAAGAAGGTTTAATAACTTAAATATGTTAAACTAATAAGCTGAAGCATTTCGATATCGCTTGCCATATATGTATAAACAAGAAAATCGAAATACCGCCATGGCTTTGTATCAACTTCAATACGTTAAAGAAGGTTAATTATTTTAAATATGTTAAACTAATGGTTTGAAGCATTTCGATATCTACTGCTAAATGTGTAAATACAAGAAAATCGACTTTACACATAAATATAAAGTTATAACATTACGGAATTCTTCTAAAGGCACTGCCGTTATACCGTTAAGGCTTTATGTAGACTTCAGTATGCTAAAAACTGTTTATTAACTTAATATGTTAAACTAATAATTTGAAGCATTTCGATATCGACTGCTAAATGTGTAAATACAAGAAAATCGAATATATACCTAAATATAAGATAACGGAATTCTTCTAAATGCACTGCCGTTATGCCTCCATGGCTATATGCCCACTTCAGATCGTTAAAGAAGGTTTAATAACTTAAATATGTTAAACTAATAAGCTGAAGCATTTCGACATCGCTTGCCATATATGTATATACAGGAAAATCGAAATGCCGCCATGGCTTTGTATCAACTTCAATACGTTAAAGAAGGTTAATTATTTTAATATGTTAAACTAATGGTTTGAAGCATTTCGATATCTACTGCTAAATGTGTAAATACAAGAAAATCGACTTTACACATAAATATAAAATTATAACATTACAGAATTCTTCTAAAGGCACTGCCGTTATACCGTTAAGGCTTTATGTAGTCTTCAGTAAGCTAAAAAATGTTTATTAACTTAATATGTTAAACTAATGATTTGAAGCATTTCGATATCGATAGCTAAATATGTATATACAAGAAAATCGACTTAATACCTAAATATAAGATAATGGAATTCTTCTACGTGCACTGCAGTTATGCCTCCATGGATATATGCCCACCTCAGATCGTTAAAAAAGGTATATTAACTTAAACATGTTAAATTAATGAGCTGAAGCATTTCGATATCGATTGCTAAATGTGTATATACAAGAAAATCGACTTTATACCTAAATATAAAATTATAACATTATGGAATTATTCTAAATGCACTGCCGTTATGCCATTAGGGCTTTATGTAGACTTAAGTGCGTTAAAGAAGGTTTATTAACTTAAATATGTTAAACTAATGATTTGAAGCATTTCTATATCGATTGCTAAATATGTATATACAAGAAAATCGAATTTATACCTAAATATAAGATAACGGAATTCTTCTAAATGCACTGCCGTTATGCCGTTAAGTCTTTATGTAGACTTCCGTGAGTTAAAGAAGGTTAATTAACTTAAATATGTTAAACTAATGATTTGAAGCATTTCGATATCGGCTGCTAAATGTGTATATTCAAGAAAATCGACTTTATACCTAAATATAAAATTATAACATTATGGAATTCTTCTAAATGCACTGCCGTTATGCCATTAGGGCTTTATGTAGACTTTAGTAAGCTAAAAAATGTTTATTATCTTAATATGTTAAACAAATGATTTGAAGCATTTCGATATCGATAGCTAGATATGTATATAAAAGAGAATCGACTTTATACCTAAATATAAGATTATGGAATTCTTCTACATCCACTGCCGTTATGCCAACTTCAGATCGTTAAAAAAGGTTTATTAACTAAAATATGTTAAACTAATGAGTTGAAGCATTTCGATATTGATTGCTAAATGTGTATATACAAGAAAATCGAATTTATACCTAAATATAAGATAACGGAATTCTTCTAAATGCACTGCCGTTATGCCGTTATTTCTTTGTGTAGACTTCAGTGAGTTAAAGAAGGTTTATTAACTTAAATATGTTAAACTAATGGTTTGAAGCATTTCGATATCGATTGCTTAATGCATATATACAAGAAAATCGACTTTATAAATATAAGACTACGGAATTTTTCCAAATGTACTGTCGTTATGCCGCCATGGTTTGTATCAACTACAATACGTTAAAGAAGGTTAATTATTTAAATGTGTTAAACTAATGGTTTGGAGCATTTCGGTATCGACTGCTAAATGTGTATATACAAGAAAATCGACTTTACACCTAAATATAAAATTATAACATTACGGAATTATTCTAAATGCACTGCCGTTATACCGTTAAGGCTTTATGTAGACTTCAGTATGCTAAAAACTGTTCATTAACTTAATATGTTAAACTAATGAGTTGAAGCATTTCGATATCGATTGCTAAATGTGTATATACAAGAAAATCATCTTTATACCTAAATATAAGATTATGGAATTCTTCTACGTGCACTGCAGTTATGCCTCCATGGCTATATGCCCACTTCAGATCGTTTGAGAAGGTTTATTAACTTAAATATGTTAAACTAATGAGCTGAAGCATTTCGATATCGATTGCTAAATGTGTATATACAAGAAAATCGATTTCATATCTAAATAAAAGACTACGGAAATTACCCAAATATACTGCCGTTATGCCGTTATGGCTTTTGTAAAGAAGGTTAATTATTTAAATATGTTAAGCTAATGGTTTGAAGCATTTCGATATCGATTGCTAAATGTGTATATACAAGAAAATCGACTTTATACCTAAATATAAAATTATAACATTATGGAATTCTTCTAAATGCACTGCCGTTATGCCATTAGGGCTTTATGTAGACTTAAGTGCGTTAAAGAAGGTTTTTTAACTTAAATAAGTTAAACTAATGGTTTGAAGCATTTCGATATCGATAGCTAAATATGTATATACAAGAAAATCGACTTTTTACCTAAATATAAGATTACGGAATTCTGCTACATCCACTGCCGTTATGCCAACTTCAGATCGCTAAAGAAGGTTTATTAACTTAAATATGTTAAAATAATGAGTTGAAGCATTTCGATATCGATTGCAAATGTGTATATACAAGAAAATCGATTTAATACCTAAATAAAAGATTACGGAAATTGCCCAAATATACTGCCGTTATGCCGTTATTACTTCTGTAAAGAAGGTTAATTATTTAAATATGTTAATCTAATGGTTTGAAGCATTTCGATATCGATTGCTAAATGTGCAAATACAAGAAAATCGACTTTATACCTAAATATAAAATTATAACATTACGGAATTCTTCTAAATGCACTGCCGTTATACCGTTAAGGCTTTGTGTAGAATTTAGTAAGCTAAAAAATGTTTATTATCTTAATATATTAAACAAATGATTTGAAGCATTTCGATATCGATAGCTAAATATGTATATACAAGAAAATCGACTTTATACCTAAATATAAGATTACGGAATTCTTCTACATCCACTGCCGTTATGCCAACTTCAGATCGTTAAAGAAGGTTTATTAACTTAAATATGTTAAACTAAAGAGTTGAAGCATTTCGATATCGATTGCTAAATGTGTATATACAAGAAAATCGAATTTATACCTAAATATAAGATAACGGAATTCTTCTAAATGCACTGCCGTTATGCCGTTATGGCTTTATGTAGACTTCAGTGAGTTAAAGAAGGTTTATTAACTTAAATATGTTAAACTAATGGTTTAAAGCATTTCGATATCGATTGCTTAATGCCTATATACAAGAAAATCGACTTTACACCTAAATATAAAATTATAACATTACGGAATTCTTCTAAATGCACTGCCGTTATACCGTTAAGGCTTTATGTAGACTTCAGTAAGCTGAAAAAAATGTTTATTAACTTAATATGTTAAACTAATGATTTGAAGCATTTCGATATCGATAGCTAAATATGTATATACAAGAAAGTCGACTTTATACCTAAATATAAGTTTATGGAATTCTTCTACGTGCACTGCAGTTTTGCCTCCATGGCTATATGCCCACTTCAGATCGTTAAAGAAGGTTTATTATTTTAAATATGTTAAACTAATGAGCTGAAGCATTTCGATATCGATTGCTACATGTGTATATACAAGAAAATCGGTTTTATACCTAAATATAAGATTACGGAATTCTTCCAAATGTACTGTCGTTATGCCGCCATGGCTTTGTATTACCTTCAATACGTTAAAAAAGGTTAATTGTTTTAAATATGTTAAACTAATGGTTTGAAGCATTTCGATATCGATTGCTAAATGTGCAAACACAAGAAAATCGACTTTAAACCTAAATATAAAATTATAACATTACGGAATTCTTCTAAATGCACTGCCGTTATACCGTTAAGGCTTTATGTAGACTTTAGTAAGCTAAAAAATGTTTATTAACATAATATGTTAAACTAATGATTTGAAGCATTTCGATATCGATATCTAAATGTGTATATAAAAGAAAATCGACTTTATACCTAAATATAAGATTACGGAATTCTTCCAAATGCACTGCCGTTATGGCTTTATATCAACTTTAATACGTTAAAGAAGGTTAATTAACTTAAATATGTTAAACTAATGATTTGAAGCATTTCGATATCGCTTGCCAAATATGTATATACAAGAAAATCGAATTCATACCTAAAATTAAGATAACGGAATTCTTCTAAATGCAGTGCAGTTATGCCGTTAAGGCTTTATGTAGACTTCAGTGCGTTAAAGAAGGTTTATTAACTTAAATATGTTAAACTAATGATTTGAAGCATTTCGGTATCGATTGCTAAATGCGTATATTGAACAAAATCGACTTTATACCTAAATATAAGATTACGGAACTCTTTCAAATGCACTGCCGTTATGCCGTTAAGGCTTTTGTAGACTTCAGTAAGATAAAGAGGATAAATTAACTTAAATCTGTTAAACTAATGATGTGAAGCATTTCGGCATCGATTGCTAAATGTGTATATACAAGAAAATCGACTTTATACCTAAATATAAGATTACGGAATTGTTCCAAATATACTGTCGTTATGCCGCCATGGCTTTGTATCACCTTAAATACGTTAAAGAAAGTTTATTAACTTAAATATGTTAAACTAATGATTTGAAGCATTTCGATATCGATTGCTAAATGAGTATATACAAGAAAATCGAATTCATACCTAAATATAAGATTACGTAATTCTTCTAAATGCACTGCCGTTATGCCGTTAAGGCTTTTGCAGACTTCAGTAAGAAAAAGAGGGTTAAGTAACTTAAATATGTTAAACTAATGATTTGAAGCATTTCGATATCGATTGCTAAATGTGTATGTACAACAAAATCGACTTTACACCTAAATATAAGATAACGGAATTCATATAAATATACTGCCGTTATGCCGTTATGGCTTTATGTAAACTTCAGTAAGATAAAGAAGGTTAATTAACTTTAATATGCAAAACCAGTTATTTGAATCATTTCGATATCGATTGTAAAATGTGTATGTACAAGAAAATCGAATTTATGCCTAAATAAAAGATAACGGAATTCTTCCAAATGCACTGCCGTTATGCCGTTATGGCTTTATATTAACTTCAGTTCGTTAAAGAAGATTTATTAACTTAAATATGTTAAACCAGTTATTTGAAGCATTTCGATATCGATTGCTTAATGCATATATACAAGAAAATCGACTTTATATCTAAATATAAGACTACGGAATTCTTCCAAATGTACTGCCGTTATGCCGCCTTGGCTCTTTATCAACTTCAAGACGTTAAAGAAGGTTTATTAACTTAAATATGTTAAACTAATGATTTGAAGCATTTCGATACCGCTTGCTAAATGTGTATATACAAGAAAATCGAATTTATACCTAAATATAAAATTATAACATTACGGAATTCTTCTAAATGCACTACAGTTATACCGTTAAGGCTTTATGTAGACTTCAGTAAGCTAAAAAATGTTTATTAACTTAATATGTTAAACTTATGATTTCAAGCATTTCGATATCGATATCTAAATGTGTATATAAAAGAAAATCGACTTTATACCTAAATATAAGGTTACGGAATTCTTCCAAATGCACTGCCGTTATGGCTTTATATCAACAGCAATACGTTAAAGAAGGTTTATTAACTTAAATATGATAAACTAAAGATTTGAAGCATTTCGATATCGCTTGCCAAATATGTATATACAAGAAAATCGAATTTATACCTAAATATAAGATAACGGAATTCTCTACATGCACTGCCGTTATGCCGTTAACGCTTTATGTAGACTTCAGTGCGTTAAAGAAGGTTTATTAACTTAAATATTATAAACTAATGATTTAAAGCATTTCGATATCGATTGCTAAATGTGTATATACAAGAAAATTGACTTTATACCTAAATATAGGATTACGGAATTCTTCCAATCCTACTGTCATTATGCCGCCATGGCTTCGTATCAACTTCAATACGTTAAAGAAGGTTAATTATTTTAAATATGTTAAACTAATGGTTTGAAGCATTTCGATATCGATTGCTAAATGTGCAAATACAGGAAAATCGATTTTATACCTAAAAATAAAATTATAACATTACGGAATTCTTCTAAATGCACTGCCGTTATACCGTTAAGGCTTTATGTAGACTTTAGTAAGCTAAAAAATGTTTATTAATTTAATATGTTAAACAAATGATTTGAGGCATTTCGATATCGATAGCTAAATGTGTATATACAAGAAAATCGACTTTATACCTAAATATAAGATTATGGAATTCTTGCAAATGTACTGTCGTTATGCCGCCATGGTTTGTATCAATTACAATACGTTAAAGAAGGTTAATTATTTTAAATATGTTAAACTAATAGTTTGAAGCATTTCAATATCGATAGCTAAATGTGTAAATACAAGAAAATCGACTTTACACCTAAATATAAAATTATAACATTACGGAATTCTTCTAAATGCACTGCCGTTATACCGTTAAGGCTTTTTGTAGACTTCAGTAAGCTAAAAAATGTTTAATAACTTAATATGTTAAACTTATGATTTGAAGCATTTCGATATCGATAGCTAAATATGTATATACAAGAAAATTGACTTTATACCTAAATATAAGATTATGGAATTCTTCCAAATGTACTGTCGTTATGCCGCCATGGTTTGTATCAACTACAATACGTTAAAGAAGGTTAATTATTTTAAATATGTTAAACTAATAGTTTGAAGCATTTCGATATCGACTGCTAAATGTGTAAATACAAGAAAATCGACTTTACACTCAGATATAAAATTATAACATTACGGAATTCTTCTAAATGCACTGCCGTTATACCGTTAAAGTTTTATGTAGTAGACTTCAGTAAGCTAAAAAATGTTTAATAACTTAATATGTTAAACTAATGATTTGAAGCATTTCGATATCGATAGCTAAATATGTATATACAAGAAAATCGACTTTATACCTAAATATAAGTTTACGGAATTCTTCTACATCCACTCTCGTTATGCCAACTTCAGATCGTTAAAGAAGGTTTATTAACTTAAATATGTTAAACTAATGATTTGAAGCATTTCGATATCGATTGCTAAATGAGTATATAGTCATATACCGATACTCCCACTACCAACAACACACACTTCTCTCTTCATTCTTTCTTTACCTGTCTTACTTATCCTCTCATATCTCTTTTTCTCATTTCATAATTCTATGCTTGCTAGTTGATCTTTCTTAACCTAAACTCTCTCTTTCCTTAAATAATAATAACAACAACAATAAACATTTGCACTCATTAGTTTTAAGCTCACATACATTATGTTAACTTCCTAGCTGTAAGGATTGGAAATTGGAATCAATTAATAAAGTTACATTCGAAAAGAACGGACTTGTTATTGGCGCAGTCGGACGCGAACTTAAAACGCTAGAAAATAAAAAGTTAAATTTTTATTTTTATGTAAAGTAGTTAAATACTTACAAAAAAAAAAGAGGTTTTTAGTGCGAAAAGTGCTATGAATAATAAAAAAATACACACATACAATTTAAAAACAAAAAGTGTGAAGACTTTTACATAAAACCTGTTTTATAAAAATTATAAACATTTCTGAATACTCAAAGTGCGTAGAAGCAACAAAAACAGAGATATTCAATTAAATTAAAAACAAACTGTCTAGTTAATTCTTTGTATTACAAAAAAACAAAAAATAAGTAAAAATAACAATTATTAATGTTAAGGTCACCTTCAAATTACATAAAGGTCACCTCAAGGACAAGTGAAAAAAGTTAAGCGATAACGGTCCTAATAAGAAAAATTTTACAAAAACATTTACATCAAGGATACTTGAAAGAAGTGAAGCGATAGCGGTTCTAATAAGAAAAAATTTACAGCAACATTTTCTCTTTGGTGAATACCTAAAAGGTCACCTTGAAAAAGAAAAAAGCCGTTTTGGATAGACCAGAACATTCGACTACAAAAAACATCGTTACTACAGGTATTTATAAAAACAACATTTCAACAACAAAATTGCATATCCAACTGCAACAACTAAACGCCAACAAGAAGAAGAAAAAGCAGCTGTAATATGAATATTGCAACAACAACGCACCGGAATACTTTTGAACACTGTACAAAAACTCACAGTCAAAATGGACAACTTAGATATTAATGCTAAATTTAAACTTATTTCTACTAATCTTTCTAGCATACTACCATATGATGGTAATGAAAATTCATTGTTAGGGTTTATAGAACGAATTGATTCTATGATCCCAATATTAGAGTCTTTCCCAGTAGATTTTAAAATTTTACTAATGGGAAATATAAAAGATAAAATCGTTGGCAATGCAAGACAATCATTACTAATCAATGGTAATGTTGATACTTGGCCTTTGATTAAAAAAGTATTAATTGATAACCACGGAGAAAAAAATTCGGTTGATGAATTAATCGATAAAATAAGGTCTTGTCGTTGCGATTCAACAATAGAAAATTTTTATAATAAACTTAATACTTTACTATGTCGTTTAAATAATGCATTATATTTTAGTGAAAATAAGATAAATGGAATTAATTGTGAAAGTAATGGTAGAATAGCTCTCAATTCTTTCAAATACGGTTTACCAGAGCCAGTTAAAAGTATAATAGTTAGTCGAAATCCTAAAGATTTAAAAGATGCTTATGATATTATAAAATCAAATGGGTATTTAAAATATAATAATCGATTAAATTTTTGTACTAATTTTCATAAGTATGAACAAGAAAATAGCAAAAAAATAAATAGATATTCGAATGCAGATCGGTTTTACAACAAAGGTAATAGTACTGGACAAAATTACAAATACAAAAACTGTGGTGAACCATGCAACAATAGCGTTAGCAGGGGACGCTACTACAACAATAACACCAATAATGAACGATATCAACAGCAGTATGAACAGCAATATGAACAGCAGAGTAATAATAACTTATACCCAAACCCTTCGGTACAGTCGAGGTTTACATCTAATACTCGAAATAGTGGACGAAAATTTTTTTCACAAAATCAATATCAATTTGCTACAAATAATAATATTTCTTCGAATAATGATATTCCTCACCAGTCATCGGTCAAACCAATGGAAATAGGAAATTTTCAATTAGTAGCCGAAGAAAACTACCCTATATAATTGTAAACACGCATATAAGGAAACTAAGATTCATTGTAGATACAGGAGCGGAATTTAGTGTAATAAATCCGAAGTTATGTAGACCCCAATATGCAGTAAAACCAACAATAAGTTCATTAAAAGTTTTGGGAAGATATATTTTAACAAAAAATCAATTTCGTGTACCACTTTTTAAAGAATTTAATAAAACTAACTATTTTGTGAATTTTATAGAATACCCGTTTCATAATTATTTTGACGGCATTATAGGGAATAATATTTTATTTGATTTAAATACAATAATTGATTACAAAAATAGGAAAATAACAACAGACGATGCAACAATGCCTATATACTTTAGTGAAGAAGAAGAAAATTCTCTAGAAGACTATATAAGAAATCAAAGCTTACAGGTACTTAGTTGCGAAGAGGAAATAGAAGCAAACTCAGTGGTAAAGTTTGCCAAACATTTAAACCCAAAAGATGAGGAAGTTTTAAAGACGGTTTTAAATAACTATCAGGACATTTTTTACAAAGAAGGAGAAAACTTGCCTTTTACCACGGAAATTAAACATAGAATAATAACGAAAAGCGATACTCCAATTTACAGTCGACTTTATAGATATCCAGTGGTACATCGCGCAGAGGTAGATAGGCAGATAAAAGATATGTTAGCGCAAGAAATAATCGTTCCGAGTAATAGTCCCTACAATTCGCCATTATGGGTTGTACCCAAAAAGGCAGATAAAAACGGAAAACCGCAATGGCGTGTAGTTATTGATTACCGAAAACTTAATGAGCAAACAATCGATGATAAGTTCCCAATTCCAAATATGCAGGACATATTTGACAAATTGGGAAAATGTTGTTATTTTACCACCATCGATCTGGCGAAGGGATTTCACCAGATTGAGGTACACCCTAATGATAGAGCCAAAACAGCTTTTTCAACGGCAGATGGTCATTATGAATTCACAAGAATGCCGTTTGGTCTCAAAACAGCACCTGCAACATTTCAGAGGCTCATTAACTATGTTTTAAGAGAACATATAAACAAGATTTGTGTCGTGTATTTAGATGACATATTAATATTTTCTCCAAGCTTTGAAGAACATATTCTTTCTATTAAAAAGGTTTTCAATACTTTACGTGCTTCTAATTTAAAAATTCAATTTAACAAATGCCAATTCGCTGAATTATCAACAAAATTTTTGGGACATGTCGTGTCCAGGGAAGGCATAAAACCGGATCCCTCAAAGATAAAATCCATCGAAAATATGAAACCGCCAACTAGTATTAAAGAAATAAAACAATTCCTAGGCATGACAGGATATTATCGTAAATTTATACGGGACTACGCAAAAGTAGCTTATCCTATGGTGAGACTTTTAAAGCAAAATGCTGTTTTAAATTTTCAAAATATTGATTTTTTAGACTCTTTTAATAACTTGAAAAAACTTATAACCAGTGAACCTGTCTTACAACCGCCAGATTTTAGTAAAAAGTTCATACTTACCACCGATGCTTCGCAATTCGCTGTTGGCTCTGTTTTGAGTCAAAATAGTCACCCAATATGCTACGCTTCTCGTACCTTGTCGGATCACAAAATTCGTTACTCTACTATTGAGAAAGAAGCCTTAGCCATGGTATGGTCTGTGAAACATTTTCGAACTTATTTATATGGTCGAAAGTTCATAATACAAACTGACCATAAGCCTTTAACTTGGTTGCATAATATTAAAGAACCTAATATGAAGCTACAAAGGTGGAAAATTCTACTAAATGAATATGATTTTGAAATTACGTATATTAAAGGAAAGGATAATGCTGTTGCTGATACTTTAAGCAGATACTTTGTTTCAAATAATGAAAATTTCTTAGATAGAGATATATACAATAATTTTGGAAATAGTAAAATTGAAAGTAAAAAAGAAGCATACCATAGTCCTATGTCATTAGATGCAACTGTACACAGCGCGTTAGAAGATAATTTAAAATATATATTTATAACGGAAAGGAGTATCAATTGCTATAAGAACCAAATCTACTTGAAATATGGCCAAGAGGAAAAAATATATTTAAAAATCGTAAATAAAAAGTGCCAAACTCACATAACATTGACTCAACATTCTGACTTAAAAAGTATTTTACAGAAATGTCTCATGAACAAGGGCGTTATATGTATTTTTTGTGAAAATAATGAACTTTTTGTAAAATTCCAATATTTGTATGTAAATTTCTTTGAAAATAGCAATCTTAAACTATATAAATCAAATATTAAATTAAATGAAATTACCGATAAGAATGAAATATTAACAATCATAGAAAATGAGCATCTCCGTAATAATCATAGGGGTATACAAGAAGTTTTCCTTGAATTGAAAAATAAATACTTTTATCCTAAATTATATAAACTAATAACTCACGTAATAAATAATTGCTCAATTTGCCAAATAGCTAAATTTGATAGAAAACCGGTTAAAATGCCATATCAAATTACAGAATCACCCACCCATTTTAATGACATAGTACATATAGACATTTGGTTTCCAAGCAGAAATATAATGTACCTTACAACTATCGACAAATTTTCTAAGTATGCCACTTTTCATAAGCTTAATGATAGAAATTGGATAGCAATTTTAGCAGCTATAAAAGAGCGAATTCAATACTTAGGTAAAATGAATAAAATTGTGTTTGACAACGATAGGTGCATTCTACACAGTGCAGTACGTTTGTTTTTAAAGGAACAAGATATTCAAATGCATACTACCACAGCGTATTTAAAAACTGGAAACTCAGACGTAGAACGACTACATGGAACTTTAAATGAACATCTAAGATTAATGGAGGCTTGCAAAGAAAATAGAGATTTAACTTTAGAAGATAAACTTTTTAAAATTTTCAACTGCTATAATAATACAATTCATACAACAACAAAAATGAGACCCATTGATTTTATAATAAAAAATTTTGATAAAGAGTCAATTGTAGAGCTAAGTAAATTGTACGAAAAACAGAAAGTTGACAGGATTGAGAAATTGAATAAAAATAGAGATCATGAACCAAAGGAATTGGTAAATAATATTGTGCTTAATAGGCAAATTCCTAAAAATAAACCTAAATACAAAAAACTGGTTAAATATAATAGAAATGGAAATTATGTTACCGACATTTCAAATAATCGCAACACAAAATATTATAAGACACAATTAAAAAGACGATATAAGTTTCAAGAATAAGTAATTCTAATTTAGAAATATTTATCTTATTTATTAAGTAAAAATGTAATTTTAATTTGCGAGGTCGCAAATATCTTAAGGGGGGAGGAGTCATATACCGATACTCCCACTACCAACAACACACACTTCTCTCTTCATTCTTTCTTTACCTGTCTTACTTATCCTCTCATATCTCTTTTTCTCATTTCATAATTCTATGCTTGCTAGTTGATCTTTCTTAACCTAAACTCTCTCTTTCCTTAAATAATAATAACAACAACAATAAACATTTGCACTCATTAGTTTTAAGCTCACATACATTATGTTAACTTCCTAGCTGTAAGGATTGGAAATTGGAATCAATTAATAAAGTTACATTCGAAAAGAACGGACTTGTTATTATATACAAGAAAATCGATTTTATACCTAAATAAAAGATTACGGAATTCACTCAAATATACTGCCGTTATGCCGTTATGGCTTTATTTAAACTTCAGTAAGATAAAGAAGGTTAATTAACCTAAATATGCTAAACCAGTTATTTGAAGATTTTCGATATCGATTGCTAAGTGTGTAAATCCAAGAAAAGCGACTACATACCTAAATATAAGATTATGGAATTCTTCTACATGCACTGCCGTTATGGCGCCACGGCTTTATGTTAACTTCAGGCGTTAAAGAAGCTTTATTAACTTAAATATGTTAAACTTATGATTTGAAGCATTTCGATATCGATTGCTAAATAAGTACATACAAGAAAATCGAATTCATACCTAAACATAAGATTACGTAATTATTCTAAATGCACTGCCGTTATGCCGTTATGGCTTTATATTAACTTCAGTTCGTTAAAGAAGGTTTATTAACTTAAATATGTTAAGCCAGTTATTTGAAGCATTTCGATATCGAAACCTTAATGCATATATACAAGAAAATCGACTTTATACCTAAATATAAGACTACGGAATTCTTTTAAATGCACTGCCGTTATGCCGCCATGGTTTTATGTTAACTTCAGTGTGTTCAAGAAGCTTAATTAACTTAAATATGTTAAACTAATGATTTGAAGCATTTCGATATCGATTGCTAAATGTGCAAATACAAGAAAATCGAATTTATACCTAAGTATAAAATTATAACATTACGGAATTCTTCTAAATGCACTGCCGTTATGACGTTAAGGCTTTATGTAGACTTCAGTGGGTTAAAGAATGTTTATTAACTTAATATGTTAAACTAATGATTTGAAGCATTTCGATATCGATATCTAAATGTGTATATAAAAGAAAATCGACTTTATACCTAAATATAAGATTACGGAATTCTTCCAAATGCACTGCTGTTATGGCTTTATATCAACTTCAATACGTTAAATAAAGTTAATTAACTTAAATATGTTAAACTAATGGTTTAAAGCATTTCGATATCGATTGCTTAATGCACATATACAAGAAAATCGACTTTATACCTAAATTTAAGACTACGGAATTCTTCCAAATGTACTGTCGTTATGTCGCCATGGCTCTTTATCAACTTCAATACGTTAAAGAAGGTTTATTAACCTAAATATGTTAAACTAATGATTTGAAGCATTTCGATATGTGTATATAAAAGAAAATCGACTTTATACCTAAATATAAGACTACGGAATTCTTCCAAATGTATTGTCGTTATGGCTTTATATCAACTTCAATACGTTAAAGAAGGTTAATTAACTTAAATATGTTAAACTAATGATTTGAAGCATTTCGATATCGCTTGCCAAATATGTATATACAAGAAAATCGAATTTATACCTAAATATAAGATAACGGAATTTTTCTTAATGCACTGCCGTTATGCCGTTAACGCTTTATGTAGACTTCAGTGCGTTAAAGAAGGTTTATTAACTTAAATATGTTAAACTAATGAGTTGAAGCATTTCGATATCGATTGCTAAATGTGTATATACAAGAAAATCGATTTTATACCTAAATAAAAGATTACGGAATTCACCCAAAATGCCGTTATGCCGTTATGGCTTTATTTAAACTTCAGTAAGATAAAGAAGGTTAAGTAACCTAAATATGCTAAACCAGTTATTTGAAGATTTTCGATATCGATTGCTAAGTGTGTAAATCCAAGAAAAGCGACTACATACCTAAATATAAGATTATGGAATTCTTCTACATGCACTGCTCTTATGGCGCCATGGCTTTACGTTAACTTCAGGCGTTAAAGAAGCTTTATTAACTTAAATATGTTAAACTAATGATTTGAAGCATTTCGATATCGATTGCTAAATGAGTATATACAAGAAAATCGAATTCATACCTAAATATAAGATAACGGAATTCTTCTAAATGCACTGCCGTTATGCCGTTATGGCTTTATTATACTTCAGTGAGTTAAAGAAGGTTTATTAACTTAGATATGTTAAACTAATGGTTTGAAGCATTTCGATATCGAATGCTTAATGTGTATATAAAAGAAAATCGACTTTATACCTAAATATAAGATTATGGAATTCTTCCAAATGTACTGTCGTTATGCCGCCATGGTTTGCATCAACTACAATACGTTAAAGAAGGTTAATTATTTTAAATATGTTAAACTAATAGTTTGAAGCATTTCGATATCGACTGCTAAATGTGTAAATACAAGAAAATCGACTTTATACCTAAATATAAAATTATAACATTACGGAATTCTTCTAAATGCACTGCCGTTATACCGTTAAGGCTTTATGTAGACTTCAGTAAGCTAAAAAATGGTTAATAACTTAATATATTAAACTAATGATTTGAAGCATTTCGATATCGATTGCTAAATATGTATATACAAGAAAGTCGACTTTATACCTAAATATAAGATTATGGAATTCTTCTACGTGCACTGCAGTTTTGCCTCCATGGCTATATGCCCACTTCAGATCGTTAAAGAAGGTTTATTAACTTAAATATGTTAAACTAATGAGCTGAAGCATTTCGATATCGATTGCTACATGTGTATATACAAGAAAATCGACTTTATACCTAAATATAAGATTACGGAATTCTTCCAAATGTACTGTCGTTATGCCGCCATGGCTTTGTATCACCTTCAATACGTTAAAAAAGGTTAATTGTTTTAAATATGTTAAACTAATGGTTTGACGCATTTCGATATCGATTGCTAAATGTGCAAATACAAGAAAATCGACTTTATACCTAAATATAAAATTATAACATTACGGAATTCTTCTAAATGCACTGCCGTTATACCGTTAAGGCTTTATGTAGACTTTAGTAAGCTAAAAAATGTTTATTAACTTAATATGTTAAACTAATGATTTGAAGCATTTCGATATCGATATCTAAATGTGTATATAAAAGAAAATCGACTTTATACCTAAATATAAGATTACGGAATTCTTCCAATTGCACTGCCGTTATGGCTTTATATCAACTTCAATACGTTAAAGAAGGTTAATTAACTTAAATATGTTAAACTAATGATTTGAAGCATTTCGATATCGCTTGCCAAATATGTATATACCAGAAAATCGAATTCATACCTAAATTTAAGATAACGAATTCTTCTAAATGCAGTGCAGTTATGCCGTTAAGGCTTTATGTAGACTTCAGTGCGTTAAAGAAGGTTTATTAACTTAAATATGTTAAACTAATGATTTGAAGCATTTCGATATCGATTGCTAAATGTGTATATCCAAGAAAATCGACTTTATACCTAAATATAAGATTACGGAATTCTTCCAAATGTACTGTCGTTATGCCGCCATGGCTTTGTATCAACTTCAATACGTTAAAGAAGGTTAATAATCTTAAATATGTTAAACTAATGGTTAGAAGCATTTCGATATCGACTACTGAATGTGTAAATACAAGAAAATCGACTTTACACCTAAATATAAAATTATAACATTACGGAATTCTTCTAAATGCACTGCCGTTATACCGTTAAGGCTTTACGTAGACTTCAGTAAGAAAAAGAGGGTTAAGTAACTTAAATATGTTAAAATAATGATTTGAAGCATTTCGATATCGATTGCTAAATGTGTATGTACAACAAAATCGACTTTATACCTAAATATAAGATAACGGAATTCATATAAATATACTGCCGTTATGCCGTTATGGCTTTATGTAAACTTCAGTAATATAAAGAAGGTTAATTAACTTTAATATGCAAAACCAGTTATTTGAATCATTTCGATATCGATTGCAAAATGTGTATGTACAAGAAAATCGACTTTATGCCTAAATATAAGACTACGGAATTCTTCCAAATGCACTGCCGTTATGCCGTTATGGCTTTATATTAACTTCAGTAAGTTAAAGAAGATTTATTAACTTAAATATGTTAAACCAGTTGTTTGAAGCATTTCGATATCGATTGCTTAATGCATATATACAAGAAAATCGACTTTATACCTAAATATAAGACTACGGAATTCTTCCAAATGTACTGTCGTTATGCCGCCATGGCTCTTTATCAACTTCAAGACGTTAAAGAAGGTTTATTAACTTAAATATGTTAAACTAATGATTTGAAGCATTTCGATATCGATTGCTAAATATGTAAATACAAGAAAATCGACTTTATATGTAACTAAATATAAAATTATAACATTATGGAATTCTTCTAAATGCACTGCCGTTATGCCATTAGGGCTTTATGTAGACTTTAGTGCGTTAAAGAAGGTTTATTAACTTAAATATGTTAAACTAATGATTTGAAGCATTTCGATATCGATTGCTAAATGTGTATAT
>CM050324.1:10051561-10069923 GCA_027475135.1 Bactrocera correcta | reverse complement strand
AAATGTGTATATACAAGAAAATGACTTTATACCTTAATATAAGATTACGGAATTCTTCCAAATGCACTGCGTTATACGCATGGCTTTATGAACTTCATTGTTAGAAGGTTTATAACTTAAATATGGCATAAACCAGTGATTTGAAGCATTCGATATCGATTGCTAAATCGTATATGTCAACAATCGACTTTATACCTAAATATAAGATACGGAATTCTTTAAATGCACTGCGTTATGCCGATGGCCATTCACCTTCATACGTTAAAGAAGTACTAACTTAAATATTTAAACAATATTGAAGATTTCGATATCGATTGCTAATGCGTAATACCAACAAAATGACTATATACCTAAATATAAGATACAAATGCACTGCCGTTATGCCGCCATGGCTTTATGTAACTTCAGTACGTTAAAGAAGGTTAATTAACTTAAATATGTTAAACTAATGATTTGAAGCATTTCGATATCGATTGCTAAATGTGTAATACAAGAAAATCGACTTTATACCTAAATATAAGATTACGGAATTCTTCTACATGCACTGTCGTTATGCCGCCATGGCTTTATATCAACTTCATTACGTTAAAGAAGGTTTATTAACTTAAATATGTTAAACTAATGATTTGAAGCATTTCGATATCGATTGCTAAATTGTATATACAACAAAATCGACTTTATATCCTAAATATAAGATTACGGAATTCTTCCAAATGCACTGCCGTTATACCGCTGGCTTTATGTAAACTTCAGTAAGATAAAGAAGGTTAATTAACTTAAATATGTTAAACTAATGATTTGAAGCATTTCGATATCGATTGCTAAATGTGTATATACAACAAAATCGACTTTATACCTAAATATAAGATACGGAATTCTTCCAAATGTACTGTCGTTATGCTGCCATGGCTTTATATCAACTTTAATACGTTAAAGAAGGTTTATTAACTTAAATATGTTAAACTAATGATTTGAAACATTTCGATATCGATTGCTAGATACGTATATACAACAAAATCGACTTTATACCTAAATATAAATTACGGAATTCTTCTAAATGCACTGTCGTTATGCCGCCATGGCTTTATATAACCTTCATTACGTTAAAGAAGGTTAACTAACTTAAATATGTTAAACTAATGATTTGAAGCATTTCGATATCGATTGCTAAATGTGATTACAAAAAATCGACTTTATACCTAAATATAAGATACGGAATTCTTAAATTATGCCTTATGCCGTATGCTTTAGTAATTCAAAGTTAAAGAAGGTTAATTAACTTAAATATTTAAACCATTATTTGAGCATTTCGATATATTGCTAAATGTGTATATACAACAAAATCGACTTTATACCTAAATATAAGATTACGGAATTCTTCCTAAATGCACTGCCGTTATGACCGCATTACTCTTTATGTCAACTTCAGTTACGTTAAAGAAGGTTTATTAACTTAAATATGTTAAACTAGTGATTTAAGCATTTCGATATCGATTGCTAAATAGTGTATATACAACAAACTCGACTTTATATCTAAATATAAGATTACGGAATTCTTCCAAATGCACTGTCGTTATGCTGCCATGGCTTTATAGTCAACTTCAATACGTTAAAGAAGGTTTATTAACTTAAATATGTTAAACTAATGATTTGAAGCATTTCGATATCGATTGCTAATGCGTATATACAAGAAAATCGACTTTATACCTAAATATAAGATACGGAATTCTTCCAAATGCACTGTCGTTATGCCGCCATGGCTTTATATCAACTTCAATACGTTAAAGAAGGTTAATTAACTTAAATATGTTAAACTAATGATTTGAAGCATTTCGATATCGATTGCTAAATGTGTATGTACAACAAAATCGACTTTATACCTAAATATAAGATACGGAATTCATTAAATGTACTGTCCCGTTATGCCGTTATTGCTTTATGTAAACTTCAGTAGATAAAGAAGGTTAATTAACTTAAATATTTAAACTATATTTGAAGCATTTCGATATGATTGCTAAATGTGTAAATACAAGAAAATCGACTTTATACCTAAATATAAGATAACGGAATTCTTCTACATGCACTGCCGTTATGCCGCCATACCTTTATGCCAACTTCAGTTCGTTAAAGAAGGTTTATTAACTTAAATATGCTAAACCAGTTATTTGAAGCATCTCGATATCGATTGCTAAATATGTATATACAACAAAATCGACTTTATATCTAAATATAAGATTTTGGAATCCTTCTAAATGCACTGCCGTTATGCCGCCATGGCCTTAAGCCAACTTCAGTTCGTTAAAGAAGGTTTATTAACTTAAATATGTTAATCCAGTTATTTGAAGCATTTCGATATCGATTGCTTAATGCATATATACCAGAAAATCGACTTTATACCTAAATATAAGACTACGGAATTCTTCCAAATGTACTGTGGTTATGCCGCCATGGCTTTATATCAACTTCAATACGTTAAAGAAGGTTAATTAACTTAAATTTGTTAAACTAATGATTTGAAGCATTTCGATATCGATAGCTAAATGTGTATGTAAAAGAAAATCGAATTTATACCTAAATATATTATTATTATTACATTTATTAGGAAAAATATACAGGCTATTAAACCTAATGATAAGGAGGAGTGCGAGCAGCTTTGGCCATCGACTCCGATATTATAACAAATCTATATTATATCATATTATGTATGTTACATTCCACTAGAAAATTATAAATACATGTAATATTTTCAAATGATGGTGTTTTTAACAGTGTTTGATATTGAGTAGAAATGAAGTGTTTAAGCCTAATACTCTCTAGAGCTGGACAGGTGCGTAAGATGTGATCCACGGATAGTGTGTTGGAGCAGAAGGGGCAAGATGACTTAGGATTTCCGGTGAGTAGGTGCTGATGTGTGATTTGTGTATGGCCGATTCTTAAACGTGTAAATACGGTTGCTTGCAGTCGAGATATATTGCTAGGGTAGTAAATTTTATTCCGAAGTGGGTTGAAGTTTTTATACGGGTGTTCGAAATTTCTCCAGTCCGCGCGTCTTCTTTCCTGTACATGCTTTTGTAACAGTTTTCTAAGATCATTTTCGTCAAGTAATTCATGGAGAAGAGTCGGTGCTGATTCAAAGTACTTAGCGGCATTGTCTGCATGCTCGTTCCCAGCAATTCCGACGTGGCCTGGTACCCAGAGCAATGCTATTTTTCGTTTGTTTTTGATGCATATGTCTCGAATTTTTGATATTATTGTAGAGTTATTGCGTATATTACGGATTGCATTTAAACAAGAAAAGCTGTCAGAGCAGATTACGAACTTGCCTTTTTGTCGGGTGGTATATTCTAAAGCTTTGTGGATGGCAAAAGCCTCGGCAGTGAAAACGGAAGAATGAGAAGGAAGAATTCCGCCGGTAATGATTGTCCCATTGGATGTTGTAACTCCGAAAGCTGTATTTGTTGCTTTGGAGCCATCAGTATAAATAGCCGAAAAATTTTTACACTTGTATTCGTTAGCGATTTCAAGAAAATATTGTTGGAAGGTGGCATTATTGGTGTTCAATTTTTTGAAATTATGCAATGAGGTATCTATAGTGACTTCGTTTATTAGCCATTCCGGTTGAATGTTGATTTTGCTCGTCTTGGATGGTAGAAGTATGTTAATGGCTGTGCCATACCCAAGGCAGCGTTGAAGCGTAGACTTAAGCTGGAATTTTTTTTTGTGTCTTGCGGCTTTTCTAAGCATTTTATGAAGATCAGCGTTCGGCGAATTCAGCAGTTTTGGAAGTAGTTTGACCGTCGTTTCGTAAACTCTCTCTTTTATTGATGGTAGACCACTTTCACCCAAGATGCTTTTTACTGGTGATGTAGGAAACGCATTTATGCTACGGCGAATCGCAGCATGGTATGGAGCCTCCAATTGCTTTATATTTGTGTTGGCACACCATCCATAAATCGGTAAGCCATAATCGACTTTAGAGAGTATTATAGCTCTTGTAATATTAATTAGAGTATTTGTATGTATAAATGAACGCTTACTAGATAAGTATTTAATTATATTGAGCCTTTTGAAAAGGTTTTTTCGAAGACTAAGGCATTGGTATTTAAAATTGAATTTGTTGTCAAAAAAAATTCCTAAGATTTTTAAGTTATTAACAGATTCTATTGCAGTGTTATCAAATATAAGTTGAGGATAATTACAATTTTTCTTTTTGCAAATATGTAGTAATTTACATTTTGAAATGGAGATAGATGCTCCGGTGCGGGCACCCCATTTTTTAAATTCTAAAAGTATTTTTTGAAAAGCTTCGTTAATTTTCAGTGGGTCTTTTAAATTAGTATAAATAATAGCGTCATCCGCGTACAAAGTTAGCTTAATGTTCTTAATATTTAAACAAATGTCGGTAAGTTTATCAAAAGCAATAATAAATAAAATTACAGAGAGCGGGGAGCCTTGTGGTATACCATTTTTAAGGGAATTTACATTGGAAAATATATTATTGACTCGAACTCGAAACTGACGATGTGTCATGAAGGCCTTTACTATCATAAAAGCTTTAGGACCAACCTTCCAGGCTGCGAGTTGGCTCAGCACTGCGTGAAGTCCTACGCGATCGAACGCTTTTTCGAAATCGGTGGACAAGATTGTGGCATGGTTTTTGGTTGAAACAGTGTTAGAAACAAAATGCTGTAGCTGGATAAGTGAGTCAATAGTACTGCGCTTGTTTCTAAATGCGGTTTGATTTTGCTTGATGTGCTTATTTTTTGTAACGAACCAGATTAATCTTTTTGCAATGATTTTTTCGAAAATTTTGCTGAGGCAAGATAGCAAAGAAATTGGTCTGTATGAAGAAGGCAAGTCGGCAGGCTTATTTGGTTTAATAATGGGTATGACCGTCGCTATTCGCCAAGGGTGTGGGTATGAACCTTTTTCAAAAATGCTATTATATAGTGAAAGTAGTCTTTGTTTGGCTATTTGGGGCAGATTTGAGAGCATGGGGTACGATATACGATCGATACCCGGTGTTTTGCCTTTTGCGTGTTGAAGTGCTGATATCAATTCACAGAGTGTGATTTTATTTTCTACGCAAGTCGCAGACACAGACAGACCTTGTGGGGCGTATACCATGGAAAGCCAGTGTTGCTTTTCCGTGACATATTCCTCGCAAAAGTTGTCATCGTTGGAGTAGCGAGCCCAAAGTTGAGCGAATGTATCAGCGATTTCTTCAGAGTTGGTCAGGACTTTATTATTTGTTTGAATAGCTGTGACAGGAGTGTGGGGAATGCCAGTTATACGTTTTATGTCAGACCAAATCCTTTTTGGGGTTGAAGAAGGATTAATTTGTGAGGTAAAAGCTTCGAAACTTCTCCTCTTAGCAGCCTTAACAGCTCTTTTAAAACACGCGTTAGACTTTTTGTAGTTGATAAGGTTAGTGTCGGACATAGAATTTTTGAAAACCTTCCAATACTTATTTTTCTGGTCACGAAGATATTTAAGATCGGCGTTCCACCAAATTGGAAAGTCCTTAGCAAGCTTCTTTTTAGATTGGGGTATCGATTTGTTGGCTGCAGAGCGTATGATTTTGGCAATAGAGGCACTTTCTTGATTGATATTGTCGATTGGCGAGCTTTTTATATTTTTTGTGATCTCTGCTTGAAATACATCCCACTTAGCGAAGTCTGTTTTGAATATGGGGCGGTGGTTATATTTGATAGGGTGGAGGTTGGTTTGAACAGTGATAGAGATGGGGAAATGGTCGCTGCCTTTCAGATCAGTGGAAATATCCCATTTAATTCTGGGAGAAAGTTGAGGGGAAGCTAAAGACAAGTCGACGTGAGTTAATGTTGAATGGGTTGAAAAATGAGTAGGGGATCCATTATTTAATAACACCAAGTGATGATTTAATATGAAATTTTCAATTATTGATCCTCTGGCATTAGATTTTCGTGAGCCCCACAGATGGTTCCAGGCATTAAAGTCGCCAGTCCACAAAATGGGGGTGGGTAATTGCTGAAATAAGTTTCTTAAGTCGGTTTCACTGAAAACTTGCTGGGGGTGGATGTATGTACTTGCTATACCAAATGGCAAGTTCAGATTTAATTTTAGTGCTATGGTTGATAGAGATGAAGTTATATTTATAACTTCATGTGGAATGTATCTTTTTATTAGGATACCAACACCTTGTTTGTTAGTTTGGATGTTATTTAAGTTAGAGAAATAGCCTAAGTACTGTTTGGGATAAAAGGGATTGGATATTGGTGTTAGTGGGATATGTGTCTCTTGCATACATATTACGTCTGGGCTTTTCTCTTTGATAAGCAATTGCAGCTCGTGATAGTTGTTGGAATACCCGTTTATATTCCACTGGAGAATTTTTAACGTCATAAAACTTAAATCAAAGTAAAAGGAGAGGCAAATATGTATTTATTAGTGTTTATTAGTTGTTGTTTTTCTTTTTATTCCATTTCGTTATCAGACGTATTCTGGTTTATAGTAGCAGCTAATACTTGGGAGAGTGAAGGGAGAGGTTGGAAGAGTGACTGGAATTGTGGGGAAAAGGAATGTGAATTGGATGAAGAGAAATGATTGCTATTGTAGTTAGTGTCTGTCTCGATACGATCAGTGAGATTACGTTGGAATTCGGAAGTCGGAGAGTTAAAAGTTAAGTTGTGTTTGTTAGTATTTTGTGTTGTGGGAATATTGTCGTTTGCTTTTGCTGTCTTGTTTGATTTAACTATATGGGAGTCAGAATAATTAATTTGTTCAATGGGGGCAGTTTGGTTGGAAGAGGAATTGGAATTTTCAATACTCGTATCTATGGTTGCTTCTTCGTAGTTTTTGTTGTTGATACTATTTGAGTTTTTAATGCTCTGTGAGTAAGTGGGAGAGCTTTTATTGTTTGTTGTAGCTGCTGTCATTATTATATTTGTTTTGCTAGTATTTGCGCTCGATGCAATGCCGGCGTAGGAGTAACTGGGTGAATTTGTTATATTTAGTTGTTGTTTGTGCTTTTTTATAGCTTCTCCCATTGAGCATTTGTCTATCGTTTTTATTTTTATTATCTCTTTGGCTTGTAGAAATTTTGGACATTCTTTGGAAGAGGAGGGATGTGGCTGTGCGCAGTTAGCACAGAAAGTGCGTTCACAGTCAGATGGGGAATGGGGAGGTAGGGAACAATTTGCACAAAGAGGTGACCGTTTACAATTGTTTTTCGTATGCCCAAGGAGCTGGCAAGATTTGCAGCGCATGGGGAGTGGTATATATTCGCGAACCAAAACTTTGCACCACGCAATGTCGATCTTACTGGGAAGATGGTAAAGATTAAATGTGAGTAACACTACTCCGGAGGGGTGAAGGTTACCGTCGAAAGTTTTTTTAAACTTGTATGCTGCTACAACTCCTTGGGAGCTTAATTCCTTAACAATTTCTTCTTCAGCTACATTGTTAAGAAATGGGGCAAACACTGTTCCTTTCACGTAGTTTAGCGATTCGTGTAGCTTGGCTGAGATAGAGCACACATTTTCGAGTTGTTTTCTTTTATAAACTTTTCGGCGATTTTATTGCTCTTTACAAGGATAAGTAGTTTTCCATCACGAAGAGTAGAAATGGAGTGAACCTCACTACTAATTTGTTTGATACCACGATGAATTGCAAAGCACGAGTAAGATGAAATAGGCTTGGAGGGATCAGTTGATTCAATCACGACAAATTTTGGATCATTCACTTTAGTTTCAGGCAGAAAGGGAAAATCGGTTTGAAGAGCACTTGAATCACTTTTGTTTTTCTTTCTTTTTGGTCCAGTATCTAATAACGCAAATCGATTTGCGTTAATGTTTGGTGGCCCCGGGGCCATGGTGCACGTGTTTTTAAAGTTCACGTAAACAAAAGTATGCGTATACACAGAAATAGAAAAAAAGAGAAAAAGCGGATAGGCTGAGCTGAGAAAGAAAGAAATCAAAAAACTCCGTACGCGCAAAAACAAACGTCTAATCTGCAAGAGAGTTAGTCGATGACTATACCGAAATATAAGATTACGGAGTTCTTCTAAATGCACTGTCGTTATGCCGCCACGGCTTTATATCACCTTCATTACGTTAAAGAAGGTGAACTAACTTAAATATATTAAACTAATGATTTGAAGCATTTCAATATCGATTGCTAAATGTGTATGTACAACAAAATCGGCTTTATACCTAAATATAAGATAACGGAATTCATATAAATATACTGCCGTTATGCCGTTATGGCTTTATGTAAACTTCAGTAAGATAAAGAAGTTTAATTAACTTAAATATATTAAACTAATGAGTTGAACCATCTCGATATCGATTGCTTATGTGTATATACAACAAAATCGACTTTATACCTAAATATAAGATTACGAAATTCTTCCAAATGCACTGCCGTTATACCATGTCTTTATGTCACCTTCATTATGTTAAAGGAGGCTAGTTAACTTAAATATGTTAAACTGATGATTTGAAGCATTTCGATATCGATAGCTAAATGTGTATATACAAGAAAATCGACTTTATACATAAATATAAGATTACGGAATTCTTCTAAATGCACTGCCGTTATGCCGCCATGGCCTTAAGCCAACTTCAGTTCGTTAAAGAAGGTTTATTAACTTAAATATGTTAATATTTCGATATCGATTGCTTAATGCATATATACCAGAAAGTCGACTTTATACCTAAATATAAGACTACGGAATTCTTCCAAATGTACTGTCGTTATGCCGCCATGGCTTTATATCAACTTCAATACGTTAAAGAAGGTTAATTAACTTAAATATGTTAAACTAATGGTTTGAAGCATTACGATATCGATTGCTAAATGCGTATATACAACAAAATCGACTTTATACCTAAATACAAATTTACGGAATTCTTCCAAATGCACTTTCGTTATGCCGCCATGGCTTTATATCACCTTCATCACGTTAAAGAAGGTTAAGTAAGTTAAATATGTTAACGAATGCTATGAAGCATTTCGATATCGATAGCTTAATGTGTACATACAAAAAAAAACGACTTTTTACCTAAATATAAAATTATAAAATTACGGAATTGTTCTAAATGCACTGCCGTTATACCGTTTTGGCTTTATGCCAACTTCAGTTCGTTAAAGAAGGTTAATTAACTTAAATATGTTAAACTAATGATTTGAAGCATTTCGATATCGATAGCTAAATGTGTATATACAAGAAAATCGACTTTATACCTAAATATAAGATTACGGAATTCTTCTAAATGCACTGCCGTTATGCAGTTATGGCTTTATGTTAACTTCTGTTCGTTAAAGAAGATTTATTAACTTAAATATATTAAACTAATGACTTGAAGATTTTCGAAATCGATTGCTAAATGCATATAAACAAGAACATCTTCTTTATACCTAAATATAAGATTACGGAATTCTTCCAAATGTACTGCCGTTATGCCGCCATGGCTTAAAAGCCAACTTCCGTTCGTTAAAGAAGGTTTATTAACTTAAATATGTTAAACTAATGATTTGAAGCATTTCGATATCGATCGCTAAATGTGTATATACAAGATAATCGACTTTATGACTAAATATAAGACTACGGAATTATGGCTTTATGTCAACTTCAGTTCGCTAAAGAAGGTTTATTAACTTAAATATGTTAAACCAGTTATCTGAAGCATTTCGATATCGATTGCGAAAGGTGTATATACAAGAAAATCGACTTTATACCTAAATATAAAATTATAGCATTACGGAATTCTTCTAAATGCACTGATGTTATACCGTTAAGGCTTTATGTAGACTTCAGTGTGCTAAAAAATGTTTATTAACTTAATATGTTAAACTTATGATTTGAAGTATTTCGATATCGATAGCTAAATGTGTATATACAAGAAAATCGACTTTATACCTAATATAAGATTACGGAATTCTTCTAAATGCACTGCCGTTATGCCGCCATGGCTTTAACCCAACTTCCGTTCGTTAAAGAAGGTTTATTAACTTAAATATGTTAAACTAATGATTTGAAGCATTTCGATATCGATTGCTAAATGTGTATATACAAGAAAATCAACTTTATACATAAATATAAGACTACGGAATTCTTCCAAATGTATTGTCGTTATGCTGCCATCGCTTTACATCAATTTCAATACGTTAAAGAAGGTTAATTAACTTAAATATGTTAAACTAATGATTTGAGGTATTTCGATATCGATTGCTAAATGCGTATATACAACAAAATCGGCTTTATACCTAAATATAAGATTACGGAATTCTTGTAAATGCACTGTCGTTATGCCGCCATGGCTTTTTATCACCTTCATTACGTTAAAGAAGGCTAACGAACTTAAATATGTTAAACGAATGATTTGAAGCATTTCGATATCGATAGCTAAATGTGTATATACAAGAAAATCGACTTTTTACCTAAATATAAGATTACGGAATTCTTCCAAACGCACTGCCGTTATACCGTTTTGGCTTTATGTAAACTTCAGTAAGATAAAGAAGGTTAATTAACTTAAATATGTTAAACTAATGATTTGAAGCATTTCGATATCGATAGCTAAATGTGTATATACAAGAAAATCGACTTTATACCTAATATAAGATTACGGAATTCTTCCAAATGCACTGCCGTTATGCCGCCATGGCTTAAAAGCCAACTTCCGTTCGTTAGAGAAGGTTTATTAACTTAAATATGTTAAACTAATGATTTGAAGCATTTCGATATCGATTGCTAAATGTGTATATACAAGATAATCGACTTTATGACTAAATATAAGACTACGGAATTATGGCTTTATGTCAACTTCAGTTCGCTAAAGGAGGTTTATTAACTTAAATATGTTAAACCAGTTATCTGAAGCATTTCGATATCGATTGCGAAAGGTGTATATACAAGAAAATCGACTTTATACCTAAATATAAAATTATAACATTACGGAATTCTTCTAAATGCACTGCCGTTATACCGTTAAGGCTTTATGTAGACTTCAGTGTGCTAAAAAATGTTTATTAACTTAATATGTTAAACTTATGATTTGAAGCATTTCGATATCGATAGCTAAATGTGTATAAACAAAAAAATCGACTTTATACCTAAATATAAGATTACGGAATTCTTCTAAATGCACTGCCGTTATGCCGCCATGGCTTTAAGCCAACTTCCGTTCGTTAAAGAAGGTTTATTAGCTTAAATATGTTAAACTAATTATTTGAAGCATTTCGATATCGATTGCTAAATGTGTATATACAAGAAAATCGACTTTATACATAAATATAAGACTTCGGAATTCTTCCAACTGTACTGTCGTTATGCCGCCATGGCTTTATATCGACTTCAATACGTTAAAAAAGGTTAATTAACTTAAATATGTTAAACTAATGATTTCAAGCATTTCGATATCGATAGATATAAGTGTATTTACAAGAAAATCGACTTTATACCTAGATATAAGATTACGGAATTCTTCTAAATGCACTGTCGTTATGCCGCCATGGCTTTATACCACTTCATTACGTTAAAGAAGGTTAATTAACTTAAATATGTTAAACTAATGATTTGAAGCATTTCGATATCGATTGCTAAATGTGTATATACAAGAAAATCGACTTTATACCTAAATATAAGATTACGGAATTCTTCCAAATGCACTGTCGTTATGCCGCCATGGCTTTATATCAACTTCAATACGTTAAAGAAGGTTAATTAACTTAAATATGTTAAACTAATGATTTGAAGCATTTCGATATCGATTGCTAAATGTGTATATACAAGAAAATCGACTTTATACCTAAATATAAGATTACGGAATTCTTCTAAATGCACTGTCGTTATGCCGCCATGGCTTTATATCACCTTCATTACGTTAAAGAAGGCTAACGAACTTAAATATGTTAAACGAATGATTTGAAGCATTTCGATATCGATAGCTAAATGTGTATATACAAGAAAATCGACTTTTTACCTAAATATAAGATTACGGAATTCTTCCAAAGCACTGCCGTTATACCGTTTTGGCTTTATGTAAACTTCAGTAAGATAAAGAAGGTTAATTAACTTAAATATGTTAAACTAATGATTTGAAGCATTTCGATATCGATAGCTAAATGTGTATATACAAGAAAATCGACTTTATACCTAATATAAGATTACGGAATTCTTCCAAATGCACTGCCGTTATGCCGCCATGGCTTAAAAGCCAACTTCCGTTCGTTAGAGAAGGTTTATTAACTTAAATATGTTAAACTAATGATTTGAAGCATTTCGATATCGATTGCTAAATGTGTATATACAAGATAATCGACTTTATGACTAAATATAAGACTACGGAATTATGGCTTTATGTCAACTTCAGTTCGCTAAAGGAGGTTTATTAACTTAAATATGTTAAACCAGTTATCTGAAGCATTTCGATATCGATTGCGAAAGGTGTATATACAAGAAAATCGACTTTATACCTAAATATAAAATTATAACATTACGGAATTCTTCTAAATGCACTGCCGTTATACCGTTAAGGCTTTATGTAGACTTCAGTGTGCTAAAAAATGTTTATTAACTTAATATGTTAAACTTATGATTTGAAGCATTTCGATATCGATAGCTAAATGTGTATAAACAAAAAAATCGACTTTATACCTAAATATAAGATTACGGAATTCTTCTAAATGCACTGCCGTTATGCCGCCATGGCTTTAAGCCAACTTCCGTTCGTTAAAGAAGGTTTATTAGCTTAAATATGTTAAACTAATTATTTGAAGCATTTCGATATCGATTGCTAAATGTGTATATACAAGAAAATCGACTTTATACATAAATATAAGACTTCGGAATTCTTCCAACTGTACTGTCGTTATGCCGCCATGGCTTTATATCGACTTCAATACGTTAAAAAAGGTTAATTAACTTAAATATGTTAAACTAATGATTTCAAGCATTTCGATATCGATAGATATAAGTGTATTTACAAGAAAATCGACTTTATACCTAGATATAAGATTACGGAATTCTTCTAAATGCACTGTCGTTATGCCGCCATGGCTTTATACCACCTTCATTACGTTAAGGAAGGTTAACGAACTTAAATATGTTAAACTAATGATTTGAAGCATTTCGATATCGATTGCTAAATGTGTAAATACAAGAAAATCGACTTTATACCTAAATATAAGATTACGGAATTCTTCCAAATGCACTGTCGTTATGCCGCCATGGCTTTATATCACCTTCATTACGTTAAAGAAGGTTAACTAACTTAAATATGTTAAACTAATGATTTGAAGCATTTCGATATCGATAGCTAAATGTGTATATACAAGAAAATCGACTTTATACATAAATATAAGATTACGGAATTCTTCCAAATGCACTGCCGTTATGCCGCCATGGCTTTAAGCATACTTCCGTTCGTTAAAGAAGGTTAATTAACTTAAATATGTTAAACTAATGATTTGAAGCGTTTAGATATCGATTGCTAAATGTGTATATACAAGAAAATCGACTTTATACCTAGATATAAGATAACGGAATTCTTCTAAATGCACTGTCGTTATGCCGCCATGGCTTTATACCACCTTCATTACGTTAAGGAAGGTTAACGAACTTAAATATGTTAAACTAATGATTTGAAGATTTTCGATATCGATTGCTAAATGTGTAAATACAAGAAAATCGACTATATACCTAAATATAAGATTACGGAATTCTTCTACATGCACTGTCGTTATGCCGCCATGGCTTTATATCACCTTCATTACGTTAAAGAAGGTTAACGAACTTAAATATGTTAAACTAATGATTTGAAGCATTTCGATATCGATTGCTAAATGCGTAAATACAAGAAAATCGACTTTATACCTAAATATAAGGTTACGGAATTCTTCTACATGCACTGTCGCTATGCCGCCATAGCTTTATATCACCTTCATTACGTTAAAGAAGGTTAACGAACTTAAATATGTTAAACTAATGATTTGAAGCATTTCGATATCGATTGCTAAATGTGTAAATACAAGAAAATCGACTTTATACCTAAATATAAGATTACGGAATTCTTCCAAATGCACTGTCGTTATGCCGCCATGGCTTTATATCACCTTCATTACGTTAAAGAAGGTTAACTAACTTAAATATGTTAAACTAATGATTTGAAGCATTTCGATATCGATTGCTAAATGTGTAAATACAAGAAAATCGACTTTATACCTAAATATAAGATTACGGAATTCTTCCAAATGCACTGTCGTTATGCCGCCATGGCTTTATATCACCTTCATTACGTTAAAGAAGGTTAACTAACTTAAATATGTTAAACGAATGATTTGAAGCATTTCGATATCGATAGCTAAATGTGTATATACAAGAAAATCGACTTTATACATAAATATAAGATTACGGAATTCTTCCAAATGCACTGCCGTTATGCCGCCATGGCTTTAAGCATACTTCCGTTCGTTAAGGAAGGTTAATTAACTTAAATATGTTAAACTAATGATTTGAAGCGTTTCGATATCGATTGCTAAATGTGTATATACAAGAAAATCGACTTTATACCTAGATATAAGATTACGAAATTCTTCTAAATGCACTGTCGTTATGCCGCCATGGCTTTATACCACCTTCATTACGTTAAGGAAGGTTAACGAACTTAAATATGTTAAACTAATGATTTGAAGATTTTCCATATCGATTGCTAAATGTGTAAATACAAGAAAATCGACTATATACCTAAATATAAGATTACGGAATTCTTCTACATGCACTGTCGTTATGCCGCCATGGCTTTATATCACCTTCATTACGTTAAAGAAGGTTAACGAACTTAAATATGTTAAACTAATGATTTCAAGCATTTCGATATCGATAGATAAATGTGTATATACAAGAAAATCGACTTTATACATAAATATAAGTTTACGGAATTCTTTTAAATGCACTGTCGTTATGCCGCTATGGTTTTATATCACCTTCATTACGTTTAAGAAGGTTAACGAACTTAAATATGTTAAACGAATGATTTGAAGAATTTCGATATCGATAGCTAAATGTGTATATACAAGAAAATAGACTTTTTACCTAAATATAAGATTACGGAATTCTTCCAAATGCACTAGCGTTATACCGTTTTGGCTTTATGTAAACTTCAGTAAGATAACGAAGGTTAATTAACTTAAATATGTTAAACTAATGATTTGAAGCATTTCGATATCGATTGCTAAATGTGTATATACAACAAAATCGACTTTATACATAAATATACGATAACGGAATTCTTTCAAATGTACTGTCGTTATGCCGCCATGGCTTTATGTCAACTTCATTACGTTAAAGAAGGTTAACTAACTTAAATATGTTAAACTAATGATTTGAAGATTTTCGATATCGATTGCTAAATGTGTAAATACAAGAAAATCGACTTTATACCTAAATATAAGATTACGGAATTCTTCCAAATGCACTGTCGTTATGCCGCCATGGCTTTTTATCACCTTCATTACGTTAAAGAAGGTTAACTAACTTAAATATGTTAAACGAATGATTTGTAGCATTTCGATATCGATAGCTAAATGTGTATATACAAGAAAATCGACTTTTTACCTAAATATAAGATTACGGAATTCTTCCAAATGCACTGCCGTTATACCGTTTTGGCTTTATGTAAACTTCAGTAAGATAAAGAAGGTTAATTAACTTAAATATGTTAAACTAATGATTTGAAGCATTTCGATATCGATAGCTAAATGTGTATATACAAGAAAATCGACTTTATACCTAATATAAGATTACGGAATTCTTCCAAATGCACTGCCGTTATGCCGCCATGGCTTAAAAGCCAACTTCCGTTCGTTAGAGAAGGTTTATTAACTTAAATATGTTAAACTAATGATTTGAAGCATTTCGATATCGATTGCTAAATGTGTATATACAAGATAATCGACTTTATGACTAAATATAAGACTACGGAATTATGGCTTTATGTCAACTTCAGTTCGCTAAAGGAGGTTTATTAACTTAAATATGTTAAACCAGTTATCTGAAGCATTTCCATATCGATTGCTAAATGTGTAAATACAAGAAAATCGACTATATACCTAAATATAAAATTATAACATTACGGAATTCTTCTAAATGCACTGCCGTTATACCGTTAAGGCTTTATGTAGACTTCAGTGTGCTAAAAAATGTTTATTAACTTAATATGTTAAACTTATGATTTGAAGCATTTCGATATCGATAGCTAAATGTGTATAAACAAAAAAATCGACTTTATACCTAAATATAAGATTACGGAATTCTTCTAAATGCACTGCCGTTATGCCGCCATGGCTTTAAGCCAACTTCCGTTCGTTAAAGAAGGTTTATTAGCTTAAATATGTTAAACTAATTATTTGAAGCATTTCGATATCGATTGCTAAATGTGTATATACAAGAAAATCGACTTTATACATAAATATAAGACTTCGGAATTCTTCCAACTGTACTGTCGTTATGCCGCCATGGCTTTATATCGACTTCAATACGTTAAAAAAGGTTAATTAACTTAAATATGTTAAACTAATGATTTCAAGCATTTCGATATCGATAGATATAAGTGTATTTACAAGAAAATCGACTTTATACCTAGATATAAGATTACGGAATTCTTCTAAATGCACTGTCGTTATGCCGCCATGGCTTTATACCACCTTCATTACGTTAAGGAAGGTTAACGAACTTAAATATGTTAAACTAATGATTTGAAGCATTTCGATATCGATTGCTAAATGTGTAAATACAAGAAAATCGACTTTATACCTAAATATAAGATTACGGAATTCTTCCAAATGCACTGTCGTTATGCCGCCATGGCTTTATATCACCTTCATTACGTTAAAGAAGGTTAACTAACTTAAATATGTTAAACTAATGATTTGAAGCATTTCGATATCGATTGCTTGATTTGTATATACAAGAAAATCGACTATATACCTAAATATAAGATTACGGAATTCTTCTACATGCACTGTCGTTATGCTGCCATGGCTTTATATCACCTTCATTACGTTAAATAAGGCTAACGAACTTAAATATGTTAAACGAATGATTTGAAGCATTTCGATATCGATAGCTAAATGTGTATATACAAGAAAATCGACTTTATACATAAATATAAGATTACGGAATTCTTCTACATGCACTGTCGTTATGCCGCCATGGCTTTATATCACCTTCATTACGTTAAAGAAGGTTAACTAACTTAAATATGTTAAACTAATGATTTGAAGATTTTCGATATCGATTGCTAAATGTGTAAATACAAGAAAATCGACTATATACCTAAATATAAGATTACGGAATTCTTCTACATGCACTGTCGTTATGCCGCCATGGCTTTATATCACCTTCATTACGTTAAAGAAGGCTAACGAACTTAAATATGTTAAACGAATGATTTGAAGCATTTCGATATCGATAGCTAAATGTGTATATAAAAGAAAATCGACTTTATACATAAATATAAGATTACGGAATTCTTCTAAATGCACTGCCGTTATGCCGCCATGGGTTTAAGCATACTTCCGTTCGTTAAAGAAGGTTAATTAACTTAAATATGTTAAACTAATGATTTGAAGCGTTTCGATATCGATTGCTAAATGTGTATATACAAGAAAATCGACTTTATACCTAGATATAAGATTACGGAATTCTTCTAAATGCACTGTCGTTATGCCGCCATGGTTTTATACCACCTTCATTACGTTAAGGAAGGTTAACGAACTTAAATATGTTAAACTAATGATTTGAAGATTTTCGATATCGATTGCTAAATGTGTAAATACAAGAAAATCGACTATATACCTAAATATAAGATTACGGAATTCTTCTACATGCACTGTCGTTATGCCGCCATGGCTTTATACCACCTTCATTACGTTAAGGAAGGTTACCGAACTTAAATATGTTAAACTAATGATTTGAAGCATTTCGATATCGATTGCTAAATGTGTATATACAAGAAAATCGACTTTATACATAAATATAAGTTTACGGAATTCTTTTAAATGCACTGTCGTTATGCCGCTATGGTTTTATATCACCTTCATTACGTTAAAGAAGGTTAACGAACTTAAATATGTTAAACGAATGATTTGAAGAATTTCGATATCGATAGCTAAATGTGTATATACAAGAAAATAGACTTTTTACCTAAATATAAGTTTACGGAATTCTTCAAAATGCACTAGCGTTATACCGTTTCGGCTTTATGTAAACTTCAGTAAGATAACGAAGGTTAATTAACTTAAATATGTTAAACTAATGATTTGAAGCATTTCGATATCGATTGCTAAATGTGTATATACAACAAAATCGACTTTATACA
>CM050324.1:10031996-10050561 GCA_027475135.1 Bactrocera correcta | reverse complement strand
ATTGTGACTATTTCCAAGCCTCTGATAGGAGTAGAAGAAAAATTGGGGACTTTCCTGAGAGCCCTTTAAAATATCTATCCAATGCTTTATGTGTGACTCACCTCGTTCCAATAGTTTAGCCGCTAGAGCGTTAGCTCTCTCTTGTGACCAAGCCCCTCATAGGAGTAGAAGAAAGATTGAAGACTTTCCTGAGAGCTCTTTAAATTATCTATTAATTTATGTGTGACTCACCTCGTTCTAATAGTTTAGCCGCTAGAGCGTTAGCAAAGTTGAAACAAAATTGTGACTATTACCAAGCCCCTGGTAAGAGTAGAAAAAATATTGAAGATTTTCCTGAGAGCTCTTTGAATTATCTAATTATTGCTTTATGTTTGACACACCTCGTTCCAATAGTTTAGCCGCTAGAGCGTTAGCAAAGTTGAAACAAAAATGTGACTATTACCAAGCCACTAATAGGAGTAGAAAGAATATTGAAGATTTTCCTGAGAGCTCTTTAAATTATCTAACCAATGCTTTATGTTCGACCCACCTTGTTCCAATAGTTTAGCCGCTAGAGCGTTATCAAAAGTGAAACAAAAATGTGACTATTGCCGAGCCCCTGATAGGAGTAGAATAAAGATTGAAGCCTTTCCTGAGAGCTCTTTAAATTAGCTAACAAATGCTTTATGTTTGACCTACCGCGTTCCAATAGTTTAGCCGCTAGAGCGTTAGCGAAGTTGAAACAAAATTGTGACCAAGCCCCTCATTGGAGTAGAAGAACGATTGAAGACTTTCCCGAGAGCTCTTTAAATTATCTAACCAATGCTTTATGTGTGACTCACCTCGTTCTAATAGTTTAGCCGCTAGAGCGTTAGCAAAGTTGAAACAAAAATGTGACTATTACCAAGCCCCTGATAGGAGTAGAAAAAAGATTGAAGACTTTCCTGAGAGCTCTTTAAATTATCTAAACAACGCTTTATGTTTGACCCACCTCGTTCCAATAATTTAGCCGCTAGAGCGTTAGCAATATTGAAACAAAAAAGTGACTATTGCCAAGCCCCTGGTAGGAGTAGAATTAAGATTGAAGACTTTCCTAAGAGGTCTTTAAATTAGCTAACCAATGCTTTATGTTCGACCCACCTCGTTCAAATAGTTTAGCCTCAGAGCGTTATCGAAGTTGAAACAAAAATAAGACTATAGCCAAGTCCTTGGAAGGAGTAGAAGAAAAATTGGGTACTTTCCTGAGAGCTCTTTAAATTATCTAACCAATGCTTTATTTTTGACCCACCTCGTTCCAATAGTTTAGCCGCTAGATTGTTAGCAAAGTTGAAACAAAAATATGGTAGGAGTAGAAGAAAAATTGGGGACTTTCCTGAAAGCCCTTTAAATTATCCAAGCAATGCTTTATATTTGAATCACCTCGTTTCAATAGTTTAGCCGCTAGAGCGTTATCAAAGTTGAAACAAAAATGTGACTATTGCCGAGCCCCTGGTAGGAGTAGAAGAAAGATTGAAGACTTTCCTGATTGCTCCTTAAATTATCTAACGAACGCTTTATGTTTGACTCACCTCGTTTAAATAGTTTACCCGCTAGAGTAATAATATAAGTGAAACAAGAATGTGACTAATTCCAAGCCCGTGATAGGAGTAGAAGAAAAATTGGGGACTTTCCTGAGAGCTCTTTAAATTATCTAACCAATGCTTTATGTTTGACTCACCTCGTTTAAATAGTTTACCCGCTAGAGCGTTATCAAAAGTGAAACAAAAATGTGATTATTTCCAAGCCCCTGATAGTAGTAGAACAAAGATTGAAGACTTTCCTGAGAGCACTTTAAATTATCTAATCAACGCTTTATGTTTGACTCACCTCGTGCAAAGAGTTTAGCCGCTAGAGCGTTAGCAAAGTTGAAACAAAAATGTGACTATTACCGAGCCCCTGGTAGGAGTAGAAGAAAGATTGAAGACTTTCCTGAGAGCTCTTTAAATTATCAAACCAATGCTTTATGTTTGACTCACCTCGTTTAACTAGTTTTCCCGCTAGAGCATTATCAAAAGTGAAACAGAAATGTGACTATTTCCAAGCCCCTGATAGGAGTAGAATAAAGATTGAAGACGTTCCTGAGAGCTCTTTAAATTATCTAACCAACCCTTTATGTTTGACCCACCTCGTTTTAATAATTTAGCCGCTAGAGCGTTAGCAAAGTTGAAACAAAAATGTGACTATTACCGAGCCCCTGGTAGGAGTAGAAGAAAGATTGAAGACTTTCCTGAGAGCTCTTTAAATTATCTAACCAATGCTTTATGTTTGACCCACCTCGTTTAATAGTTTAGCCGCTAGAGCGTTATCAAAAGTGAAACAAAAATGTGACTATTGCCAAGCCCCTGATAGGAGTAGAATAAAGATTGAAGACTTTCCTGAGAGCTCTTTAAATTACTAACCAATGCTTTATGTTTGACCCACCTCGTTCCAATAGTTTAGCCGCTAGAGCGTTAGCAAAGTTGAAACAAAATGTGACTTTACCAAGCCCCTGATAGGAGTAGAAGAAAGATTGAAGACTTTCCTGAGAGCTCTTTAAATTATCTAACCAATGCTTTATGTTGACCCACCTCGTTCTAATAGTTTAGCCGCTAGAGCGTTAGCAAAGTTGAAACAAAAATGTGACTATTCCAAGCCCCTGGTAGGAGTAGAAAAAAGATTGAAGACTTTCCTGAGAGCTCTTTAAATTATCTAACCAATGCTTTATGTTTGACCCACCTCGTTCCAATAGTTTAGCCGCTAGAGCGTTAGCAAAGTTGAAACAAAAATGTGACTATTCCAAGCCCCTGGTAGGATAGAAAAAGATTGAAGACTTTCCTGAGAGCTCTTTAAATTATCTAACCAATGCTTTATGTTTGACCCACCTCGTTCAAATAGTTTAGCCGCTAGAGCGTTAGCAAAGTTGAAACAAAAATGTGACTATTTCCAAGCCCCTGGTAGGAGTAGAAGAAAGATTGAAGACTTTCCTGAGAGCTCTTTAAATTATCTAACTAATGCTTTATGTTTGACCCACCTCGTTCCAATAGTTTAGCCGCTAGAGCGTTAGCAAAGTTGAAACAAAATTGTGACTATTTCCAAGCCCCTGGTAGGAGTAGAAGAAAAATTGAAGACTTTCCTGAAAAGCTCTTTAAATTATCTAACCAATGCTTTATGTTTGACTCACCTCGTTCAAATAGTTTAGCCGCTAGAGCGTTATCAAAAGTTGAAACAAAAATGTGACTATTCCAAGCCCCTGGTAGGAGTAGAAGAAAGATTGAAGACTTTCCTGAAGCTCTTTAAATTATCTAACCAACGCTTTATGTTTGACCCACCTCGTTTAAATAGTTTAGCCGCTAGAGCGTTAGCAAAGTTGAAACAAAATGTGACTATTTCCAAGCCCTGGTAGGAGTAGAAGAAAAATTGGGGACTTTCCTGAGAGCTTCTTTAAATTATCTAACCAATGCTTTATGTTTGACTCACCTCGTTCAAATAGTTTAGCCGCTAGAGCGTTATCAAAGTTGAAACAAAATGTGACTATTTCCAAGCCCCTGATAGGAGTAGAAGAAAGATTGAAGACTTTCCTGAGAGCCTTTAAATTATCTAACCAACGCTTTATGTTTGACTCACCTCGTTCAAATAGTTTAGCCGCTAGAGCGTTAGCAAAGTTGAAACAAAATTGTGACTATTCCAAGCCCCTGATAGGAGTAGAAGAAAGATTGAAGACTTTCCTGAGAGCTCTTTAAATTATCTAACCAATGCTTTATGTTTGACCCACCTCGTTCCAATAGTTTAGCCGCTAGAGCGTTAGCAAAGTTGAAACAAAATTGTGACTATTTCCAAGCCCCTGGTAAGAGTAGAAGAAAGATTGAAGATTTTCCTGAGAGCTCTTTGAATTATCTAATTATTGCTTTATGTTTGACCCACCTCCTTCCAATAGTTTAGCCGCCAGAGCGTTAGCAAAGTTGAAACAAAAATAAGACTATTACCAAGCCCCTGGTAGGAGTAGAAGAAAAATTGGGTACTTTCCTGAGAGCTCTTTAAATTATCTAACTAATGCTTTAACTTTGACCCACCTCGTTCCAATAGTTTAGCCGCTAGATTGTTAGCAAAGTTGAAACAAAAATGTGACTATTTCCAAGCCCCTGATAGGAGTAGAAGAAAGATTGAAGACTTTCCTGATTGCTCTTTAAATTATCTAACCAATGCTTTATGTTTGACTCACCTCGTTTAAATAGTTTACCCGCTAGAGCATTAATAAAAGTGAAACAAAAATGTGATATGAGTAGAATAAAGATTTAAGACTTTCCTGAGAGCTCTTTAAATTATCTAGCCAAGGCTTTATGTTTGACCCACCTCGTTTTAATAGTTTAGCCGCTAGAGCGTTAGCAAAGTTGAAACAAAAATGTGACTATTACCGAGCCCCTGGTAGGAGTAGAATTAAGATTGAAGACTTTCCTGAGAGCTCTTTAAATGGACTAACCAATGCTTTATGTTTGACCCACCTCGTTTTAGTAGTTTAGCCACTAGAGCGTTAGCAATATTGAAACAAAAAAGTGACTATTGCCAAGCCCCTGGTACGAGTAGAATTAAGATTGAAGACTTTCCTAAGAGGTCTTTAAATTAGCTAACCAATGCTTTATGTTCGACCCACCTCGTTTTAATAGTTTAGCCGCTAGAGCGTTATCGAAGTTGAAACAAAAATAAGACTATAGCCAAATCCCTGGTAGGAGTAGAAGAAAAATTGGGTACTTTTCTGAGAGCTCTTTAAACTATCTAACTAATGCTTTAACTTTGACCCACCTCGTTCCAATAGTTTAGCCGCTACATTGTTAGCAAAGTTGAAACAAAAATGTGACTATTTCCAAGCCCCTGATAGGAGTAGAATAAAGATTGAAGACTTTCCTGAGAGCTCTTTAAATTATCTAACCAATGCTTTATGTTTGACCCACCTCGTTTTAATAGTTTAGCCACTAGAGCGTTAGCAATATTGAAACAAAAAAGTGACTATTGCCAAGCCCCTGGTAGGAGTAGAATTAAGATTGAAGACTTTCCTAAGAGGTCTTTAAATTAGCTAACCAATGCTTTATGTTCGAACCACCTCGTTTTAATAGTTTAGCCGCTAGAGCGTTATCGAAGTTGAAACAAAAATAAGACTATAGCCAAATCCCTGGTAGGAGTAGAATAAAGATTGAAGACTTTCCTGAGAGCTCTTTAAACTATCTAACTAATGCTTTAACTTTGACCCACCTCGTTCCAATAGTTTAGCCGCTACATTGTTAGCAAAGTTGAAACAAAAATGTGACTATTTCCAAGCCCCTGATAGGAGTAGAATAAAGATTGAAGACTTTCCTGAGAGCTCTTTAAATTATGCTTAACCAATGTCTTCAATGTTTGCCCTAGCACTGCGTTCAATAGTTTAGCAACTCTAGAGCTTAGAAATGAAAAAAAAGTAGAGGAAAGAGTGAAGCTTTTCCTAAGACCGCTTTAAATTATCTAACCAATACTTTATGTGTGACTCACCTCGTTCTAATAGTTTAGCCTCAGAGCGTTAGCAAAGTTGAAACAAAAATGTGACTATTGCCAAGCCCCTGATAAGAGTAGAAGAAAGATTGAAGACTTTCCTGAGAGCACTTTAAATTATATAACCAATGCTTTATGCTAGACCCATTCTTTTTCACTTTTTATAACGCTCTAGCGGCTACACTGTCTGAACGAGGTGGGTCAAACATAAAGCATTGGTTTGATAATTTAAAGAGCTCTCAGGAAAGTCTTCAATCTTTCTTCTACTCCTACCAGGGGTTTGGCAATAGTCACATTTTTGTTTCACTTTTGATAACGCTCTAGCGGCTAAACTATCTGAACGAGGTGTGTCAAACATAAAGCATTGGTTGGCTTATTAAAAGAGCTCTCAGGAAAGTCTTCAATCTTTTTTCTGACTCCTACCAGGGGCTTGGCAATAGTCACATTTTTGTTTCACTTTTGATAACGGTCCTAGCGGGTAAACTATTTGAACGAGGTGAGTCAAACATAAAGCATTGGTTCTTTCTTCTACTCCTATCAGGGGCTTGGCATTAGTCACATTTTTGTTTCAACTTTGCTAACGCTCTAGCGGCTAAACTATTAAAACGAGGTGGGTCAAACATAAAGCATTGGTTAGATAATTTTGAGAGCTCTCAGGAAAGTCTTCAATCTTTCTTCTACATCTACCAGGGGCGTGGCAATAGTCACATTTTTGTTTCAACTTTGCTAACGCTCTGAGGCTAAACTATTGGAACGAGGTGGGTCAAACATAAAGCAATGGTTAGATAATTTAAAGACCTCTTAGGAAAACCTTCTATCCTTCTTCTTTCTACCAGGCGCTTGGCACATTTTTGTTTCACTTTTGATAACGCTCTAGCGGTAAACTATTTGAACGAGGTGTGTCGAACATAAAGCATTGGTTAGGTAATTTAAAGTAATGAGTTGAACCATCTCGATATCGATTGCTAAATGTGTATATACAACAAAATCGACTTTATACCTAAATATAAGATTACGGAATTCTTCCAAATGCACTGCCGTTATACCTTTGTGGCTTTACGTAAACTTCAGTCAGATAAAGAAGGTTAGTTAACTTAAATATGTTAAACTAATGATTTGAAGCATCTCGATGTCGATTGCTAAATGTGTATATACAACAATATCGACTTTATGCCTACATATAAGACTACGGAATTCTTCCAAATGCAGTGCCGTTATACCGCCATGGCTTAAACCAACTTCAGATCGTTCAAGAAGGTTTATTAACTTAAATATGTTAAACTAATGAGTTGAACCATCTCGATATCGATTGCTAAATGTGTATAAAAAACAAAATCGACTTTATACCTAAATAAAAGATTACGGAATTCTTCCAAATGCACTGCCGTTATACCGTTATGGCTTTATGTACACTTCAGTCAGATAAAGAAGGTTAAGTTTAAATTAAATATGTTAAACTAATGATTTGAAGCATTTCGTTATCGATTGCTAAATGTGTATATACAAGAGAATCGATTTTATACCTAAATATAAGATTACAGAATTCTTCCAAATGCAATGCCGTTATGCCGCCATGGCTTTAACCAACTTCAGATCGTTAAAGAAGGTTTATTAACTTAAATATGTTAAACTAATGAGTTGAACCATCTCGATATCGATTGCTAAATGTGTATATACAACAAAATCGACTTTATGCCTACATATAAGACTACGGAATTCTTCCAAATGCAGTGCCGTTATGCCGCCATGGCTTTAACCAACTTCAGATCGGTAAAGGAGGTTTATTAACTTAAATATGTTAAACTAATGAGTTGAACCATCTTGATATCGATTGCTAAATGTGTATATACAAGAAAATCGACTTTATACCTAAATATAAGATTACGGAATTCTTCTAAATGCACTGCCGTTATGCCGCCATGGCTTTATGCCACATTCCGTTCGTTAAAGAAGGTTTATTAACTTAAATATGTTAAACTAATGATTTGAAGCATTTCGATATCGATTGCTAAATATGTATATACAAGAAAATCGAAAACCTACATATAAGAGTACGGAATTCTTCTAAATGAAGTGCCGTTATGACGTTATGTCAACTTCAGTTCGCTAAAGGAGGTTTATTAACTTAAATATGTTAATCCTGTTATTTGAAGAATTTCGACATCGATTGCGAAATGTGTATATACAAGAAAAGCGACTTTATACCTAAATATAATATTATAACATTACGGAATTCTTCTAAATGCACTGCCGTTATACCGTTAATTCTTTATGTAGACTTCAGTATGCTAAAAAATGTTTATTAACTTAATATGTTAAACTTATGATTTGAAGCATTTCGACATCGATTGCGAAATGTGTAAATCCAAGAAAATCGACTATATACCTAAATATACGATTACGGAATTCTTCTACATGCACTGTCGTTTTGCCGCCATGGCTTTATATCACCTTCGTTACGGTAAAGAAGGATAACTAACTTAAATATGTTAAACTAATGTCTTGAAGCATTTCGATATCGATTGCTAAATGTGTATGTACAACAAAACCGACTTTATACCTAAATATAAGATAACGGAATTCATATATAATACTGCCGGAATTCATATAATATACTGCCGTTATTGCTTTATGTAAACTTCAGTAAGATAAAGAAGGTTAATTAACTGAAATATGCTAAACCAGTTATTTGATGCATTTCGATATCGATTGCTAAATGTGTAAATACAAGAAAATCGACTTTATACCTAAATATAAAATTATAACATTACGGAATTCTTCTAAATGCACTGCCGTTATACCGTAAAGGCTTTATGTAGATAAGCTAAAAAGCGTTTATTAACTTAATATGTTAAACTAATGATTTGAAGCATTTCGATATCGAGTGTTGAATGCGTATATACAACAAAATCGACTTTATACCTAAATATAAGATTACGGAATTCTTCTAAATGCACGTCGTTATGCCGCCATGGCTTTATATCACCTTCATTACGGTAAAGAAGGTTAACTAACTTAAATATGTTAAACTAATGATTTGAAGCATTTCGATATCGATTGCTGAATGTGTATGTACAACAAAATCGACTTTATACATAAATATAAGGCTACGGAACTTTTCCAAATGTACTGTCGTTATGCCGCCATGGCTTTATATCAACTTCAATACGTTAAAGAAGGTTAATTATCTTAAATATGTTAAACTAATGATTTGAAGCAATTCGATATCGATAGCTAAATGTGTATATACAAGAAAATCGACTTTATACCTAAATATAAGATTACGGAATTCTTCTAAATGCACTGCCGTTATGCCGCCATGGCCTTAAGCCAACTTCAGTTCGTTAAAGAAGGTTTATTAACTTAAATATGTTAAACCAGTTATTTGAAGCATTTCGACATCGATTGCTTGATGCATATATACCAGAAAATCGACTTTATACCTAAATATAAAACTACGGAATTCTTCTAAATGTACTGTCGTTATGCCGCCATGGTTTTATATCAACTTCAATACGTTAAAGAAGGTTAATTAACTTAAATTTGTTAAACTAATGATTTGAAGCAATTCGATATCGATAGCTAAATGTGTATATACAATAAAATCGACTTTATACCTAAATATAAGATTACGGAATTCTTCTAAAAGCACTGCCGTTATTTGATGCATTTCGATATCGGTTGCTAAATGTGTAAATACAAGAAAATCGACTTTATACCTAAATATAAAATTATAACATTACGGAATTCTTGTAAATGCACTGCCGTTATACCGTAAAGGCTTTTTGTAGATAAGCTAAAAAGCGTTTATTAACTTAATATGTTAAACTAATGATTTGAAGCATTTCGATATCGATAGCTAGATGTGTATATACAAGAAAACCGACTTTATACCTAAATATAAGGTAACGGAATTCTTCTAAATGCACTGCCGTTATGCCGCCATGGCTATATCCCAACTTCAGATCGTTAAAGAAGGTTTATTAACATAAATATGTTAAACTAATGAGTTGAAGCATCTCGATATCGATCGCTAAATGTGTATATACAAGAAAATCGACTTTTTACATAAATATAAGGCTACGGAACTTTTCCAAATGTACTGTCGTTATGCCGCCATGGCTTTATATCAACTTCAATACGTTAAAGAAGGTTAATTATCTTAAATATGTTAAACTAATGATTTGAAGCAATTCGATATCGATAGCTAAATGTGTATATACAAGAAAATCGACTTTATACCTAAATATAAGATTACGGAATTCTTCTAAATGCACTGCCGTTATGCCGCCATGGCCTTAAGCCAACTTCAGTTCGTTAAAGAGGGTTTATTAACTTAAATATGTTAAACCAGTTATTTGAAGCATTTCGACATCGATTGCTTGATGCATATATACCAGAAAATCGACTTTATACCTAAATATAAGACTACGGAATTCTTCTAAATGTACTGTCGTTATGCCGCCATGGCTTTATATCAACTTGAATACGTTAAAGAAGGTTAATTAACTTAAATATGTTAAACTAATGATTTGAAGCATTTCGATATCGAGTGTTGAATGCGTATGGACAACAAAATCGACTTTATACCTAAATATAAGATAACGGAATTCATATAAATATACTGCCGTTATGCCGTTATGGCTTTATGTTAAGTTCAGTAAGATAAAGAAGGTTAATTAACTTAAATATGCTAAACCCGTTATTTGAAGCATTTCAATATCGATTGCTAAATGTGTAAATACAAGAAAATCGACTTTGTACCTAAATATAAAAATATAACATTACGGAATTCTCCTAAATACACTGCCGTTATACCGTTAAGGCTTTATGTAGACTTCAGTAAGCTAAAAAGCTTTTATTAACTTTATATATTAAACTAATAATATGAAGCATTTCGATATCGATAGCTAAATGTGTATATACAAGAAAATCGACTTTATACCTAAATATAAGATTACAGAATTCTTCTACATGCACTGCCATTATGCCGCCATGGCTATATGCCAACTTCAGATCGTTAAAGAAGGTTTATTAACTTAAATATGTTAAACTAATGATTTGAAGCATTTCGATATCGATTGCTAAATGTTTATATACAAGAAAATTGTCTTTATACCTAAATATAAGACTGCGGAATTCTTCCAAATGTACTGTCGTTATGCCGCCATGGGTTTATATCAACTTCAATACGTTAAAGAAGGTTAATTAACTTAAATATGTTAAACATATGATTTGAAGCATTTCGATATCGATTGCTAAATGCGTATATACAACAAAATCGGCTTTATACCTAAATATAAGATTACGGAACTCTTCTACCTGCAATGTCGTAATGCCGCCATGGCTTTATCTCACCTTCATTACGTCAAGGAAGGTTAATTAACTTAAATATGTTAAACTAATTATTTGAAGCATTTCGATATCGATTGCTAAATGCGTATGTACAACAAAATCGGCTTTATACCTAAATATAAGATAACGGAATTCATATAAATATACTGCCGTTATGCCGTTATGGCTTTATGTAAACTTCATTAAGATAAAGAAGGTTAATTAACTTAAATATGCTAAACCAGTTATTTGAAGCATTTCGATATATATTGTTAAATGTGTAAATACAAGAAAATCGACTCTATACCTAAATATAAGATTACGGAGTTCTTCCAAATGCACTGCCGTTATACCGTTATGGCTTTATGTACACTTCAGTAAGAAAAATAAGCTTATTTAACTTAAATATGTTAAACTAATGAGTTGAACCACCTCGATATCGATTGCTAATGTGTATATACAACAAAATCGACTTTATACCTAAATATAAGATTACGGAATTCTTCTAAATGCACTGCCGTTATGCCGCCATGGCTTTAAGCCAACTTCAGATCGTTAAAGAAGGTTTATTAACTTAAATATGTTAAACTAATGATTTGAAAAAATTCGATATCGATAGCTAAATGTTTATATACAAGAAAATTGTCTTTATACCTAAATATAGGACTGCGGAATTCTTCCAAATGTACTGTCGTTATGCCGCCATGGCCTTAAGCCAACTTCAGTTCGTTAAAGAAGGTTTATTAACTTAAATATGTTAAACCAGTTATTTGAAGCATTTCGACATCGATTGCTTGATGCATATATACCAGAAAATCGACTTTATACCTAAATATAAGACTACGGAATTCTTCTAAATGTACTGTCGTTATGCCGCCATGGCTTTATATCAACTTCAATACGTTAAAGAAGGTTAATTTACTTAAATATGTTAAACTAATGATTTGAAGCATTTCGATATCGAGCTCTGAATGTGTATGTACAACAAAATCGACTTTGTACCTAAATATAAAATTATAAAATTACGGAATTCTTCCAAATGCACTGCCGTTATACCGTTAAGGCTTTATGTAGACTTCAGTAAGCTAAAAAGCGTTTATTAACCTAATATTTTAAAGTAATAATATGAAGCATTTCGATATCGATAGCTAAATGTGAATATACAAGAAAATCGACTTTATACCTAAATATAAGATTACGGAATTCTTCTACATGTACTGCCGTTATGCCGCCATGGCTATATGCCAACTTCAGATCGTTAAAGAAGGTTTATTAACATAAATATGTTAAACGAATGATTTGAAGCATTTCAATATCGATAGCTAAATGTGTATATACAAAAAAATCGACTTTATACCTAAATATAAGATTACGGAATTCTTTAACATGCACTGCCGTTAGGCCGCCATGGCTATATGCCAACTTCAGATCGTTAAAGAAGGTTTATTAACTTAAATATGTTAAATGAATGATTTGAAGCATTTCGATATCGATTGCTAAATGTTTATATACAAGAATATCGACTTTATACCTAAATATAAGACTACGGAATTCTTCCAAATGCAGTGCCGTTATGACGTTATGTCAACTTCAGTTCGCTAAAGGAGGTTTATTAACTTGAATATGTTAAACCAGTTATCTGAAGCATTTCGATATCGATTGCGAAATGTGTATATACAAGAAAAGCGACTTTATACCTAAATAAAATATTATAACATTACGGAATTCTTCTAAATGCACTGCCGTTATACCGTTAAGGCTTTATGTAGACTTCAGTATGCTAAAAAATGTTTATTAACTTAATATGTTAAACTTATGATTTCAAGCATTTCGATATCGATAGCTAAATGTGTATAAACAAAAAAATCGACTTTATACCTAAATATAAGTTTACGGAATTCTTCTAAATGCACTGCGGTTATGCCGCCATGGCTTTAAGCCAACGTCCGTTCGTTAAAGAATGTTTATTAACTTAAATATGTTAAACCAGTTATTTGAAGCATTTCGATATCGATTGCTAAATGTGTATATACAAGAAAATCGACTTTATAACTAAATATAAGACTACGGGATTCTTCCAAATGTACTGTCGTTATGCCGCCATAACTTCAATACGTTAAAGAAGGTTAATTAACTTAAATATGTTAAACTAATGATTTGAGGCATTTCGTTATCGATTCCTAAATGTGTGTATACAAGAAAATCGATTTTGTACCTAAATATAAGATTACGGAATTCTTCCAAATGTACTGTCGTTATGCCGCCATGGTTTTATATCAACTTCAATACGTTAAAGAAGGTTAATTAACTTAAATATGTTAAACTAATGATTTGAAGCATTTCTATATCGCTTGCTAAATGTGTATGTAAAAGAAAATCGAATTTATACCTAAACATAAGATTACGGAATTCTTCCAAATGTACTGTCGTTATGCCGCCATGTCACTATGTCACCTTCATTACGTTAAAGAAGGCTAATTAACTTAAATATGTTAAACTAATGATTTGAATCATTTCGTTATCGATTGCTAAATGTGTATATACAAGAAAATCGACTTTATACCTAAATATAAGATTACGGAATTCTTCTAAATGCACTGCCGTTATGCCGCCATGGCTTTATGCCAACATCCGTTAGTTAAAGAAGGTTAATTAACTTAAATATGTTAAACCAGTTATTTGAAGCATTTCGATATCGATTGCTAAATGTGTATGTACAACAAAATCGACTTTATACCTAAATATAAGATAACGGAATTCATATAAATATACTGCCGTTATGGCTTTATGTAAACTTCAGTAAGACAAAGAAGGTTAATTAACTTAAATATGTTAAACTAATGATTTGAATCATTTCGTTATCGATTGCTAAATGTGTATATACAAGAAAATCGACTTTATACCTAAATATAAGAATACGGAATTCTTCTAAATGCACTGTCGTTATGCCGCCATGGCTTTATATCAACTTCAATACGTTAAAGAAGGTTAATTAACTTAAATATGTTAAACCAGTTATTTGAAGCATTTCGATATCGATTGCTAGATGCGTATATACAACAAAATCGACTTTATACCTAAATATAAGATAACGGAATTCATATAAATATACTGCCATTATGCCGTTATGGCTTTATGTAAACTTCAGTAAGATAAAGAAGATTAATTAACTTAAATATGTTAAACCAGTTATTTGATGCATTTCGATATCGATTGCTAAATGTGTAAATACAAGAAAATCGACTTTATACCTAAATATAAGATTACGGAGTTCTTCCAAATGCACTGCCGTTATACCGTTATGGCTTTATGTACACTTCAGTAAGAAAAATAAGGTTAATTAACTTAAATATGTTAAACTAATTAGTTGAACCATCTCGATATCGATTGCTAGTGTGTATATACAACAAAATCGACTTTTTACCTAAATATAAGATTACGGAATTCTTCTAAATGCACTGCCGTTATGCCGCCATGGCTTTAAGCCAACTTCAGATCGTTAAAGAAGGTTTATTAACTTAAATATGTTAAACTAATGATTTGAAGCATTTCGATATCGATTGCTAAATGTGTATGTACAACAAAATCGACTTTATACCTAAATATAAGATTACGGAATTCTTCCAAATGCACTGCCGTTATACCGTTATGGCTTTATATCAACTTCAGTAAGAAAAATAAGGTCAATTAACTTAAATATTTTAAACTAATGATTTCAAGCATCTCGATATCGATTGCTAAATGTGCAAATACAACAAAATAGACATTTTACCTAAATATAAGTATACGGAATTCTGCCAAATGCACTGCCGTTATACCGTTATGGATTTATGTTATTTTCAGTTCGTTAAAGAATGTTTATTAACTTAAATATGTTAAACCAGTTATTTGAAGCATTTCGATATCGATTGCTTAATGCATATATAAAAGAAAATCGACTTTATACCTAAATATAAGACTTCGGAATTCTTCCAAATGTACTGTCGCTATGCCGCCATGGCTTTATATCAACTTCAATACGTTAAAGAAGGTTAATTAACTTAAATTTGTTAAACTAATGATTTGAAGCATTTCGATATCGCTTGCTAAATGTGTATGTACAAGAAAATCGAATTTATACCTAAACATAAGATTACGGAATTCTTCCAAATGTACTGTCGTTATGCCGCAATGTCTTTATGTCACCTTCATTACGTTAAAGAAGGCTAATTAACTTAAATATGTTAAACTAATGATTTGAATCATTTCGTTATCGATTGCTAAATGTGTATATACAAGAAGATCGACTTTATACCTATATATAAGATTACGGAATTCTTCTAAATGCACTGCCATGGCTTTATGCCCACATCCGTTAGTTAAAGAAGGTTAATTAACTTAAATATGTTAAACTAATGATTTGAAGCATTTCGATATCGATTGCTAAATGTGTATGTGCAACAAAATCGACTTTATACCTAAATATAAGATAACGGAATTCATATAAATATACTGCCGTTATGCCGTTATGGGTTTATGTAAACATCAGTAAGATAAAGAAGGTTAATTAACTGAAATATGCTAAACCAGTTATTTGATGCATTTCGATATCGATTGCTTAATGCATATATACCAGAAAATCGACTTAATACCTAAATATAAGACTACGGAATTCATCTAAATGTACTGTCGTTATGCCGCCATGGCTTTATATCAACTTCAATACGTTAAAGAAGGTTAATTTACTTAAATATGTTAAACTAATGATTTGAAGCATTTCGATATCGAGCGCTGTATGTGTATGTACAACAAAATCGACTTTATACCTAAATATAAGATAACGGAATTCATATAAATATACTGCCGTTATGCCGTTATGGCTTTATGTAAACATCAGTAAGATAAAGAAGGTTAATTAACTTAAATATGCTAAACCAGTTATTTCAAAGCATTTCGACATCGACTGCTTAATGCATATATACCAGAAAATCGACTTAATACCTAAATATAAGACTACGGAATTCATCTAAATGTACTGTCGTTATGCCGCCATGGCTTTATATCAACTTCAATACGTTAAAGAAGGTTAATTTACTTAAGTATGTTAAACTAATGATTTGAAGCATTTCGATATCGAGCGCTGTATGTGTATGTACAACAAAATCGACTTTATACCTAAATATAAGATAACGGAATTCATATAAATATACTGCCGTTATGGCTTTATGTAAACTTCAGTAAGATAAAGAAGGTTAATTAACTTAAATATGCTAAACAAGCTATTTGAAGCATTTCGATATCGATTGCTAAATGTGTAAATACAAGAAAATCGACTTTGTACCTAAATATAAAATTATAAAATTACGGAATTCTTCCAAATGCACTGCCGTTATACCGTTAAGGCTTTATGTAGACTTCAGTAAGCTAAAAAGCGTTTATTAACCTAATATGTTAAAGTAATAATATGAAGCATTTCGATATCGATAGCTAAATGTGAATATACAAGAAAATCGACTTTAAACCTAAATATAAGATTACGGAATTCTTCTACATGCACTGCCGTTATGCCGCCATGGCTATATGCCAACTTCAGATCGTTAAAGAGGGTTTATTAACATAAATATGTTAAACGAATGATTTGAAGCCTTTCGATATCGATAGCTAAATGTGTATATACAAGAAAATCGACTTTATACCTAAATATAAGATTACGGAATTCTTCTACATGCACTGCCGTTAGGCCGCCATGGCTATATGCCAACTTCAGATCGTTAAAGAAGATTTATTAACTTAAATATGTTAAATGAATGATTTGAAGCATTTCGATATCGATTGCTAAATGTGTATGTACAACAAAATCGACTTTGTACCTAAATATAAGATAACGGAATTCATATAAATATACTGCCGTTATGCCGTTATTGCTTTATGTAAACTTCAGTAAGATAAAGAAGGTTAATTAACTGAAATATGCTAAACCAGTTTTTTGATGCATTTCGATATCGATTGCTAAATGTTTAAATACAAGAAAATCGACTTTATACCTAAATATAAAATTATAACATTACGGAATTCTTCTAAATGCACTGCCGTTATACCGTTAAGGCTTTATGTAGACTTCTGTAAGCTAAAAAGCGTTAATTAACTTTATATGTTAAACTAATGATTTGAAGCATTTCGATATCGATAGCTTAATGTGTATATACAAGAAAATCGACTTTATACCTAAATATAAGATAACGGAATTCTTCTTAATGCACTGCCGTTATGCCGTTATGGCTATATACAACTTCAGATCGTTAAAGAATGTTTATTAACATAAATATGTTAAACTAATGAGTTGAAGCTTCTCGATATCGATCGCGAAATGTGTATATACAAGAAAAATGTTAAACTAATGATTTGAAGCATTTCGATATCGATAGCTAAATGTGTATATACAAGAAAATCGACTTTATACCTAAATATAAGATAACGGAATTCTTCTTAATGCACTGCCGTTATGCCGTTATGGCTATATGCAACTTCAGATCGTTAAAGAATGTTTATTAACATAAATATGTTAAACTAATGAGTTGAAGCTTCTCGATATCGATCGCGAAATGTGTTTAAAAAAAAACGACTTTTTACATAAATATAAGACTACGGAATTTTTCCAAATGTTTTGTCGTTATGCCGCCATGGCTTTAAATCAACTTCAATACGTTAAAGAAGGTTAATTAACTTAAATATGTTAAACTAATGATTTGAAGCATTTCGATATCGATAGCTTAATGTGTATATACAAGAAAATCGACTTTATACCTAAATATAAGATTACGGAATTCTTCTACATGCACTGCCGTTATGCCGCTATGGCCTTAAGCCAACTTCAGTTCGTTAAAGAAGGTTTAATAACTTAAATATGTTAAACCAGTTATTTGAAGCATTTCGACATCGATTGCTTAATGCATATATACCAGAAAATCGACTTTATACCTAAATATAAGACTACGGAATTCTTCTAAATGTACTGTCGTTATGCCGCCATGGCTTTATATCAACTTCAATACGTTAAAGAAGGTTAATTAACTTAAATATGTTAAACTAATGATTTGAACCATTTCGATATCGAGTGCTGAATGTGTATGTACAACAAACTTGACTTTATACCTAAATATAAGATAACGGAATTCATATAAATTATTGCCGTTATGCCGTTATGACTTTATGTAAACTTCAATAAGATAAAGAAGGTTAATTAACTTAAATATGCTAAACCAGTTATTTGAAGCATTTCGATATCGATTGCTAAATGTGTAAATACAAGAAAATCGACTTTGTACCTAACTATAAAATTATAACATTACGGAATTCTTCTAAATGCACTGCCGTTATACCGTTAAGGCTTTATGTAAACTTCAGTAAGCTAAAAAATGTTCATTAACTTAATATGTTAAACTAATGATTTGAAGCATTTCGATATCGATATCTAAATGTGTATATAAAAGAAAATCGACTTTATACTTAAATAAAAGATTACGGAATTCTTCTACATGCACTGCCGTTATGCCAACTTCAGATCGTTAAAGAAGGTTTATTAACATAAATATGTTAAACGAATGATTTGAAGCATTTCGATATCGATAGCTAAATGTGTATATACAAGAAAATCGACTTTATACCTAAATATAAGATTACGGAATTCTTCTACATGCACTGCCGTTATGCCGCCATGGCGTTATGCAAACTTCAGATC
>CM050324.1:10013181-10030996 GCA_027475135.1 Bactrocera correcta | reverse complement strand
TTTAAGTTAATAAACCTTCTTTAACGAACAGACGTTGGCTTAAAGCCATGGCGGCATAACGGCAGTGCATTTAGAAGAATTCCGTAAACTTATATTTAGGTATAAAGTCGATTTTTTTGTTTATACACATTTAGCTATCGATATCGAAATGCTTGAAATCATAAGTTTAACATATTAAATTAATAAACATTTTTTAGCATACTGAAGTCTACATAAAGACTTAACGGTATAACGGCAGTGCATTTAGAAGAATTCCGTAATCTTATATTTAAAAATAAAGTCGATTTTCTTGTATATACACATTTAGCAATCGATAACGAAATGCTTCAAATCATTAGTTTAACATATTTAAGTTAATTAGCCTTCTTTAACGTAATGAAGGTGACATAAAGACATGGCGGCATAACGACAGTACATTTGGAAGAATTCCGTAATCTTCCGTTTAGGTATAAATTCGATTTTCTTGTACATACACATTTAGCAAGTGATATCGAAATGCTTTAAATCATTAGATTAACAAATTTAAGTTAATAAACCTTCTTTAACGAACTGAAGTTGGCTTAAGGCCATGGCGGCATAACGGCAGTGCATTTAGAAGAATTCCGTAATCTTATATTTAGGTATAAAGTCGATTTTCTTGTATATACACATTTAGCTATCGATATCGAATTGCTTCAAATCATTAGTTTAACATATTTAAGATAATTAACCTTCTTTAACGTATTGAAGTTGATATAAAGCCTTGGCGGCATAACGACAGTACATTTGGAAAAGTTCCGTAGCCTTATGTTTATGTTAAAAGTCGATTTTCTTGTATATACACATTTAGCGATCGATATCGAGATGCTTCAACTCATTAGTTTAACATATTTATGTTAATAAACCTTCTTTAACGATCTGAAGTTGGGATATAGCCACGGCGGCATAACGGCAGTGCATTTAGAAGAATTCCGTTGTCTTATATTTGGGTATAAAGTCGGTTTTCTTGTATATACACATCTAGCTATCGATATCGAAATGCTTCAAATCATTAGTTTAACATATTAAGTTAATAAACGCTTTTTAGCTTATCTACATAAAGCCTTAACGGTATAACGGCAGTGCATTTAGAAGAATTCCGTAATGTTATAATTTTATATTAAGGTATAAAGTCGATTTTCTTGTATTTACACATTTAGCAATCGATATCGAAATGCATCAAATAACTGGTTTAGCATATTTCAGTTAATTAACCTTCTTTATCTTACTGAAGTTTACATAAAGCAATAATGGCATAACGGCAGTATATTATATGAATTCCGGCAGTATTATATATGAATTCCGTTATCTTATATTTAGGTATAAAGTCGATTTTGTTGTACATACACATTTAGCAATCGATATCGAAATGCTTCAAGTCATTAGTTTAACATATTTAAGTTTGTTATCCTTCTTTACCGTAATGAAGGTGATATAAAGCCATGGCGGCATAACGACAGTGCATTTAGAAGAATTCCGTAATCTTATATTTAGGTATAAAGTCGATTTTGTTGTATATACGGATTTAGCAATCGATATCGAAATGCTTCAAATCATTAGTTTAACATATTTAAGTTAATTAACCTTCTTTATCGTATTGAAGTTGATATAAAGCCATGGCGGCATAACGACAGTAGATTTGGAAGAATTCCGTAATCTTATATTTAGGTATAAAGTCGATTTTGTTGTATATACACATTTAGCAATCGATACCGAAATGCTTCAAATCATTAGTTTAACATGTTTAAGTTAACTAACCTTTTTTATCTTACTGAAGTTTACATAAAGCCAAAACGGTATAACGGCAGTGCATTTGGAAGAATTCCGTAATCTTATATTTAGGTAAAAAGTCGATTTTCTTGTATATACACATTTAGCTATCGATGTCGAAATGCTTCAAATCATTCGTTTAACATATTTAAGTTAGTTAACCTTCTTTAACGTAATGAAGGTGATGTCAAGCCATGGCGGCATAACGACAGTACATTTGGAAGAATTCCGTAATCTTATATTAAGGTATAAAGTCGGCTTTGTTGTATATACACATTTAGTAATCGATATCAAAATGCTTCAGATAACTGGTTTAACATATTCAAGTTAATAAACCTCCTTTAGCGAACTGAAGTTGACATAACGTCATAACGGCACTGCATTTGGAAGAATTCCGTAGTCTTATATTTAGGTATAAAGTCGATATTCTTGTATATAAACATTTAGCAATCGATATCGAAATGCTTCAAATCATTCATTTAACATATTTAAGTTAATAAACCTTCTTTAACGATCTGAAGTTGGCATATAGCCATGGCGGCCTAACGGCAGTGCATGTAGAAGAATTCCGTAATCTTATATTTAGGTATAAAGTCGATTTTCTTGTATATACACATTTAGCTATCGATATTGAAATGCTTCAAATCATTCGTTTAACATATTTATGTTAATAAACCTTCTTTAACGATCTGAAGTTGGCATATAGCCATGGCGGCATAACGGCAGTGCATGTAGAAGAATTCCGTAATCTTATATTTAGGTATAAAGTCGATTTTCTTGTATATTCACATTTAGCTATCGATATCGAAATGCTTCATATTATTACTTTAACATATTAGGTTAATAAACGCTTTATAGCTTACTGAAGTCTACATAAAGCCTTAACGGTATAACGGCAGTGCATTTGGAAGAATTCCGTAATTTTATAATTTTATATTTAGGTACAAAGTCGATTTTCTTGTATTTACACATTTAGCAATCGATATCGAAATGCTTCAAATAGCTTGTTTAGCATATTTAAGTTAATTAACCTTCTTTATCTTACTGAAGTTTAAATAAAGCCATAACGGCAGTATATTTATATGAATTCCGTTATCTTATATTTAGGTATAAAGTCGATTTTGTTGTACATACACATTCAGCGCTCGATATCGAAAATCGCTTCAAATCATTAGTTTAACATATTTAAGTAAATTAACCTTCTTTAACGTATTGAAGTTGATATAAAGCCATGGCGGCATAACGACAGTACATTTAGATGAATTCCGTAGTCTTATATTTAGGTATTAAGTCGATTTTCTGGTATATATGCATTAAGCAATCGATGTCGAAATGCTTCAAATAACTGGTTTAGCATATTTAAGTTAATTAACCTTCTTTATCTTACTGATGTTTACATAAAGCCATAACGGCAGTATATTTATATGAATTCCGTTATCTTATATTTAGGTATAAAGTCGCTTTTGTTGTACATACACATTTAGCAATCTATAACGAAATGCTTCAAATCATTAGTTTAACATATTTAAGTTAATTAACCTTCTTTAACTAACGGATGTTGGCATAAAGTCATGGCGGCATAACGACAGTGCATTTAGAAGAATTCCGCAATCTAATATTTAAGTATAAAGTCGATTGTCTTGTATATACACATTTAGCAATCGATAACGAAATGCTTCATATTATTACTTTAACATATTAGGTTAATAAACGCTTTATAGCTTCCTAAATCTACATAAAGCCTTAACGGTAGAACGGCAGTGCATTTGGAAGAATTCCGTAATTTTATAATTTTATATTTAGGTACAAAGTCGATTTTCTTGTATATACACATTTAGCAATCGATATCGAGATGGTTCAACTCATTAGTTTAACATATTTATGTTAATTAACCTTCTTTATCTTACTGAAGTTTACATAAAGCCATAACGGCAGTATATTTATATGAATTCCGTTATCTTATATTTAGGTATAAAGTCGATTTTGTTGCACATACACATTTAGCAATCGATATCGAAATGCTTCAAATCATTAGTTTAACATATTTAAGTTAATTAACCTTCTTTAACTAACGGATGTTGGCATAAAGCCATGGCGGCATAACGGCAGTGCATTTAGAAGAATTCCGTAATCTTATATTTAAGTATAAAGTCGATTTTCTTGTATATACACATTTAGCAATCGATAACGAAATGCTTCAAATCATTAGTTTAACATATTTAAGTTAATTAGCCTTCTTTAACGTAATGAAGGTGACATAAAGACATGCCGGCATAACGACAGTACATTTGGAAGAATTCCGTGGTCTTATATTTAGGTATAAAGTCGATTTTCTTTTATATATGCATTAAGCAATCGATATCGAAATGCTTCAAATCATTAGTTTAACATATTTAAGTTAATTAAACTTCTTTAACGTATTGAAGTTGATATAAAGCCATGGCGGCATAACGACAGTACATTTAGAAGAATTCCGTAGTCTTATATTTATGTAAAATGTCGATTTTCTTGTATATACACATTTAGCGATCGATATCGAGATGCTTCAACTCATTAGTTTAACATATTTATGTTAATAAACCTTCTTTAACGATCTGAAGTTGGGATATAGCCATGGCGGCATAACGGCAGTGCATTTAGAAGAATTCCGTTATCTTATATTTAGGTATAAAGTCGGTTTTCTTGTATATACACATCTAGCTATCGATATCGAAATGCTTCAAATAACTGGTTTAACATATTTAAGTTAATAAACCTTCTTTAACGAACTGAAGTTGGCTTATGGCCATGGCGGCATAACGGCAGTGCATTTAGAAGAATTCCGTAATCTTATATTTAGGTATAAAGTCGATTTTCTTGTATATACACATTTAGCTATCGATATCGAATTGCTTCAAATCATTAGTTTAACATATTTAACATAATTAACCTTCTTTAACGTATTGAAGTTGATATAAAGCCATGGCGGCATAACGACAGTACATTTGGAAAAGTTCCGTAGCCTTATATTTATGTAAAATGTCGATTTTCTTGTATATACACATTTAGCGATCGATATCGAGATGCTTCAACTCATTAGTTTAACATATTTATGTTAATAAACCTTCTTTAACGATCTGAAGTTGGGATATAGCCATGGCGGCATAACGGCAGTGCATTTAGAAGAATTCCGTTATCTTATATTTAGGTATAAAGTCGGTTTTCTTGTATATACACATCTAGCTATCGATATCGAAATGCTTCAAATCATTAGTTTAACATATTAAGTTAATAAACGCTTTTTAGCTTATCTACATAAAGCTTTAACGGTATAACGTCAGTGCATTTAGAAGAATTCCGTAATGTTATAATTTTATATTTAGGTATAAAATCGATTTTCTTGTATTTACACATTTAGCAATCGATATCGAAATGCATCAAATAACTGGTTTAGCATATTTCAGTTAATTAACCTTCTTTATCTTACTGAAGTTTACATAAAGCAATAACGGCATAACAGCAGTATATTATATGAATTCCGGCAGTATTATATATGAATTCCGTTATCTTATATTTAGGTATAAAGTCGATTTTGTTGTACATACTCATTTAGCAATCGATATCGAAATGCTTCAAGTCATTAGTTTAACATATTTAAGTTAGTTATCCTTCTTTACCGTAATGAAGGTGATATAAAGCCATGGCGGCATAACGACAGTGCATTTAGAAGAATTCCGTAATCTTATATTTAGGTATAAAGTCGATTTTGTTGTATATACGCATTTAGCAATCGATATCGAAATGCTTTAAATCATTAGTTTAACATATTTAAGTTAATTAACCTTCTTTAACGTATTGAAGTTGATATAAAGCCATGGCGGCATAACGACAGTAGATTTGGAAGAATTCCGTAATCTTATATTTAGGTATAAAGTCGATTTTGTTGTATATACACATTTAGCAATCGATACCGAAATGCTTCAAATCATTAGTTTAACATATTTAAGTTAACTAACCTTCTTTATCTTACTGAAGTTTACATAAAGCCAAAACGGTATAACGGCAGTGCATTTGGAAGAATTCCGTAATCTTATATTTAGGTAAAAAGTCGATTTTCTTGTATATACACATTTAGCTATCGATGTCGAAATGCTTCAAATCATTCGTTTAACATATTTAAGTTAGTTAACCTACTTTAACGTAATGAAGGTGATATAAAGCCATGGCGGCATAACGACAGTAGATTTGGAAGAATTCCGTAATCTTATATTAAGGTATAAAGTCGGCTTTGTTGTATATACACATTTAGCAATCAATATCGAAATGCTTCAAATCATTAGTTTAACATATTTAAGTTAACTAACCTTCTTTATCTTACTGAAGTTTACATAGAGCCAAAATGGTATAACGGCAGTGCATTTGGAAGCATTCCGTAATCTTATATTTAGGTAAAAAGTCGATTTTCTTGTATATACACATTTAGCAATCGATATCGAAATGCTTCAAATCAGTAGTTTAACATATTTAAGTTAACTAACCTTCTTTATCTGACTGAAGTTTACGTAAAGCCATGGCGGCATAACGACAGTGCATTTAGAAGAATTCCGTAATCTTATATTTAGGCATAAGGTCGATTTTGTTGTATATACGCATTTAGCAATCGATATCGAAATGCTTCAAATCATTAGCTTAACATATTTAAGTTAATTAACCTTCTTTTACGTATTGAAGTTGATGTAAAGCCATGGCATCATAACGACAATACATTTGGAAGAATTCCGTAGTCTTACATTTATGCATAAAGTCGATTTTCTTGTATATACACATTTATTAATCGATATCGAAATGCTTCAAATCATTAGTTTAACATATTTAAGTTAATAAACCTTCTTTAACGAACGGAAGTTGGCTTAAAGCCTTGGCGGCATAACGGCAGTGCATTTAGCAGAATTCCGTAATCTTATATTTAGGTATAAAGTCGATTTTTTTGTATATACACATTTAGCTATCGATATCGAAATGCTTCAAATCGTTAGTTTAGAATATTTAAGTTAATTAACCTTCTTTAACGTATAAAGTTGATATAAAGCCATGGCGGCATAACGACAGTGCATTTAGAAGAATTCCATAATCTTATATTTAGGTATAAAGTCGATTTTCTTGTATATATACATTTTGCAGTCGATATCGAAATGCTTCAAATAACTGGTTTAGCATATTTAAGTTAATTTACCTTCTTTGTCTTACTGAAGTTTACGTAAAGCCATAACGGCAGTATATTTATATGAATTCCGTTATCTTATATTTAGGTATAAAGTCGATTTTCTTGTATATACACATTTAGCAATCGATACCGAAATGCTTCAAATAACTGGTTTAACATATTTAAGTTAATAAACCTTCTTTAACGAACGGACGTTGGCTTAAAGCCATGGCGGCATAACGGCAGTGCATTTAGAAGAATTCCGTAAACTTATATTTAGGTATAAAGTCGATTTTTTTGTTACACATTTAGCAATCGATATCGAGATGGTTCAACTCATTAGTTTAACATATTAAGTTAATAAACCTTCTTTAACGATCTGAAGTTGGTTAAAGCCATGGCTGCATAACGGCTTTGCATTTGGAAGAATTCCGTAGTCTTATATGTAGGCATAAAGTCGATTTTGTTGTATATACGCATTTAGCAATCGATATCGAAATGCTTCAAATAACTGGTTAAGCATATTTAGATTAATTAACCTTCTTTATCTTACTGAAGTTTACATAGAGCCATAACGGCATAACGGCAGTATATTTGGGTGAATTCTGTAATCTTATATTTAGGTATGAAATCGATTCTCTTGTAAATACACATTTAGCAATCGATAACGAAATGCTTCAAATCATTAGTTTAACATATTTAAGTTAATTAACCTTCTTTATCTGACTGAAGTTTACATAAAGGCGTAACGGTATAACGCCAATGCATTTGGAAGAATTCCGTAAACATATATTTAGGTATAATGTCGATTTTGTTGTATATACACAATAAGCTATCGATATCGAGATGCTTCAAATCATTAGTTTAACATATTTAAGTTAATTAACCTTCTTTAACGATATGAAGTTGGCTTAAAGCCATGGCGGCATAACGGCAGTGCATTTAGAAGAATTCCGTAATCTTATATTTAGGTATAAAGTCGATTTTGTTGTACATACACATTTAGCAATCGATAACGAAATGCTTCAAATCATTAGCTTAACATATTTAAGTTAATTGACCTTCTTTAACGTATTGAAGTTGATATAAAGTCATGGCGGCATAACGGCAGTGCATTTAGAAGAATTCCGTAATCTTATATTTAGGTATAAAGTCGATTTTGTTGTATATACACATTAGCAATCTATATCGAGATGGTTCAACTCATTAGTTAAACATATTTAAGTTAATTAACCCTATTTTTCTTACTGAAGTGAACATAAAGCCATAACGGTATAACGGCAGTGCATTTGGAAGAATTCCGTAATCTTATATTTAGGTATAAAGTCGATTTTCTTGTATTTACACATTTAGCAATCGATATCGAAATGCATCAAATACCTGGTTTAACATATTTAAGTTAATTAATCTTCTTTATCTTACTGAAGTTTACATAAAGCCATAACGGCATAACGGCAGTATATTTATATGAATTCCGTTATCTTATATTTAGGTATAAAGTCGATTTTGTTGTATATACGCATCTAGCAATCGATATCGAAATGCTTCAAATCATTAGTTTAACATATTAAAGTTAATTAACCTTCTTTAACGTATTGAAGTTGATATAAAGCCATGGCGGCATAACAACAGTGCATTTAGAAGAATTCCGTAATCTTATATTTAGGTATAAAGTCGATTTTCTTGTATATACACATTTAGCAATCGATAACGAAATGATTCAAATCATTAGTTTAACATATTTAAGTTAATTAACCTTCTTTAACGTATTGAAGTTATGGCGGCATAACGACAGTACATTTGGAAGAATTCCGTTGTCTTATATTTAGTTATAAAGTCGATTTTCTTGTATATACGCATTTAGCAATCGATACCGAAATGCTTCAAACAACTGGTTTAACATATTTAAGTTAATAAACCTTCTTTAACGAACGGACGTTGGCTTAAAGCCATGGCGGCATAACCGCAGTGCATTTAGAAGAATTCCGTAAACTTATATTTAGGTATAAAGTCGATTTTTTTGTTTATACACATTTAGCTATCGATATCGAAATGCTTGAAATCATAAGTTTAACATATTAAGTTAATAAACATTTTTTAGCATACTGAAGTCTACATAAAGCCTTAACGGTATAACGGCAGTGCATTTAGAAGAATTCCGTAATGTTATAATATTATATTTAGGTATAAAGTCGCTTTTCTTGTATATACACATTTCGCAATCGATATCGAAATGCTTCAGATAACTGGTTTAACATATTCAAGTTAATAAACCTCCTTTTGCGAACTGAAGTTGACATAACGTCATAACGGCACTGCATTTGGAAGAATTCCGTAGTCTTATATTTAGGTATAAAGTCGATATTCTTGTATATAAACATTTAGCAATCGATATCGAAATGCGTCAAATCATTCATTTAACATATTTAAGTTAATAAACCTTCTTTAACGATCTGAAGTTGGCATATAGCCATGGCGGCCTAACGGCAGTGCATGTAGAAGAATTCCGTAATCTTATATTTAGGTATAAAGTCGATTTTCTTGCATATACACATTTAGCTATCGGTATCGAAATGCTTCAAATCATTCGTTTAACATATTTAAGTTAATTAACCTTCTTTAACGTATTGAAGTTGATATAAAACCATGGCGGCATAACGACAGTACATTTGGAAGAATTCCGTTGTCTTATATTTAGGTATAAAGTCGATTTTCTTTTATATATGCATTAAGCAATCGATACCGAAATGTTTCAAATAACTGGTTTAACATACTTAAGTTAATAAACCTTCTTTAACGAACGGAAGTTGGCTTAAAGTCATGGCGGCATAACGGCAGTGCATTTAGAAGAATTCCGTAATCTTATATTTAGGTACCAGTCATCGACTAACACTCGCTTCGTTCGGACTCGTTTCCCTAGTGCTCGTGCAGTTGATAGCTTTCTAATAGTATACAGTGCTAAACGTAGTATTCTCTTTAGTTACTTCTAAAAATAATTCATTTGTTTCAATCGGGCGTACAAATAATTTCACAAATAGTTACGCGTAGTGTATCCAATGAATCTACCACCCCCCCTCGTGGGGAATAGGTTTAGTGTGTTGCAGGACTGCGACTCACTGGCCAGCCCAAAAATCAAACGTAAGAAAAAAGAAAGAAATACAACATTTTCGGATTTCCCCGTACTACCACCAATTACCACCAACCAATTGCAACCCAAGTTTGTTGTTATCAAATCAGCGGAAAATGAAAAACCACTAGAAAATTTTAGCGTTTTTGCCAAAAAAAAGGCACTAGATTCGATTAGTACTGAGGTACAGTCAGTAAATATGCTTCGCGATGGTAGTCTTCTCATTTTAACTAAAAATCAAAAGGTAGCTGAAAAATTCATTAAGACAACTAATTTCGGTGGCTTGTGCAAAGTGTCAATTTCATTACATCAAAACCTCAACTCAACTAAAGGAACAATATTTGATAGAAATTTAATTCAAACACCAGAAGCAGAAATATTGGAAGATTTGAAAAACCAGGGCGTAATAGGCGTATATAAATTCACGAAAAAAGTTAACAGCAAGTCTGTTTACACTGGATCAATTTTGCTTACATTTGATCTCTATGCAGTTCCAAAATATATCGACATTGCGTGGTACAAACTCGGTGTTAGGGAATATTTTCCTAACCCAATGCGATGCAAAAGCTGCCAAAAGTTAGGGCATACACTCAAGCACTGCAATAGTAATCCCATTTGCGCAGGTTGTAACCTTCCCCCCCACAACCCTTCTAACTGCACGCGCAGCATGTGTGCCAATTGCTTTGGTCCTCACCCTGCCTCCGCCAACTCTTGCCCAACATACCAACAGCAAAAAGAAATATTAAAAATTAAAACCCAAAACAAATGCACTATATTTGAAGCACGACGTATTTTTAAGCAAAATAATCCACTTAGTTGTGAAGCCTCTTACGCCACTACCCTCTCTTCAAATCTTCATTCAAACCTTGACAAATCTAATATTCAAAATAACAAAACCAGTTCTACGCCCTTTTCCTCCTCCCCCTCTAATCACTCTCAACTCACAATTAACTATAATCTAACTACTGACTCTCAGAGCATAACAGAAGCACACGTTCCACTAAACAACAATACCTTTGACAACAATACTGATCAGCAAATATCAAAAACCTGTTCTAAGCCCGCCTCCCCACTTCCCGCAAATAACATCATAATCAATAATCAACACTTAACCACCGACAACGACAATCAACTTATTGAGAGCTCTGTTAACATTAGTAACAACAATAATCATAACAATGTCATATTAAATACTCCCGTCCTTCATTCTTCCTCTAATCCTCTCTCACAAATCTTCTCTTATCTAACACAAGATCAACTTAGCACAGAAAATATTCACTTATCAAACATAACTCCAAACTCAACCTCTAACGACTCTTAATTCACTATTTGCGATACACTGAGTGATTGTATTTTAATAGTGCACTGATAAGTTTTCTCTTAGTTGCTGTAATGCTGAACATTCTGCAATGGAATATTCATGGTTATTATAACAACTACTCGAACTTGGAAATATTAATTAAAGAGCAATTACCAAAGATAATTTGTCTCCAAGAGACTCACTGTAAATATAACTCAATGCCAACTATACCTAAACAATACAACGGTCATTTTCATAATTTTAGTTATAACACCTCTGCTAAGCAGGGTACAGCCTTACTGATTCACAAGAGCATACCATATAAACTTATTAACATTAATTCAAGTATTTCTGCCGTCGCAGCTGAAATAAATCTTAAAGTAAAATTCACTGTAATTTCTATTTACGTTCCCCCACAACATAATCTTCTTACTTCTGAGCTTTTCAACATCATAAACGCAACTAACAACCCACTGATAATAGTTGGCGATCTGAATGCGTGGAGCCCACTTTGGGGCTCACCAAATCAAAACCCCAAAGGAGTAATCATTGAAGACTTTCTTTTAGCATCCAATCTCTCTATCCTTAATGATGGTTCGCCCACGCATTTCAGCACGCACAACTCGTTAACTCATATTGATTTGTCACTATGCTCTTCCCAACTTGTCCCAATATGCAATTGGTACGTTATTAATGATTTGCATAATAGTGACCACTTCCCCACAATAACATCGGTTACAATTGATCGGTATACTCTACACCGCACAATTCCACTTTTCAATACCAAAAAGGCTAAATGGTCACTGTTTCAAGACAGGATTCTAGACTTGTCACATTCATTTCCCCCTGCCGATAACATCAATGCCGAAGCCGCTCGTATTAAGAAGATAATACGCTCAGCAGCAAACAATTCTATTCCCCGTACAACTTACAAACAATTTAGTAGGACTGTACCTTGGTGGTCCTCAGAGTTAAAAGCGTTACGAGATACTAAACAAAATGCTTGGAGAGCTTACAGACAGTCTTTCAGTTGTGACAATCTAATAGCATATAAAAAAGCAAACTCTGCATTTAATAAAGCTAAGAAAGAAGCTAAACAGCAAAGTTTCGCGGATTTCACCAGGAAAATTAATCCTACTACTCCCACACCAGTAGTCTGGCAAAACGTGCGTAAATTAGTAGGCACATACAAACCTTCCAATATACATACAATCGAAACGGCATCTAGCATAGTTACGGACCCCAAAGGAATCGCCGAAACCTTTGCTGGCTTCTGGTCTTCGAACTCTAATGACGCAAACTTCTCCTCTACTTTTCGTTTAGCTAAAAGCACTTCCCTCAGCCAATCCGTAAATATTTGCTCTAACTACAAATCTAGCATAATCGACTCCCCATTTCTTTCAAATGAATTAGACAACTGTTTAAAGTCATTCACTGGCACAACCCCTGGCCACGACAAAATTTCGTATCCCATGCTTGTTAATACGCCAACCACCTTCAGAAAACGGCTTAACAATCTTTTCAACAATATCTTCGATACAGGTATTATTCCACATTCCTTTAAAACGGCTACGGTCATCCCAGTAAAGAAACCCAACAAAGATGCTCGGCTGGTAGATTCCTACCGCCCCATATCGTTGCTTCCCTGTATTAGTAAGCTACAAGAAAAAATGGTCTCAAAGAGGCTAATGTGGTATTTAACATCCTCAAAGGCTCTTTCACTTAACCAATTCGGCTTTCGTCCAGGGACAAGCACGATAGATGCACTCTATTATATCGATCATATCATTTCAAAAAGCCTATCATCCAAAAGTCACCTTTCTATTCTCTCAGTAGATTTCGAAAAGGCTTTCGATAGAGTAGGTGTTCACGTTGTTCTAAACAAGCTACTTGAACTTCGAATAGGCCCAAAAATGTACAATTATATTAAATCTTTTCTGACATCGCGATCAATACGCAGCAGGGTAAACACCACACACTCATCAATTTATCCACTTTTTAATGGGATACCTCAGGGATCTCCGCTTTCAACGACGTTGTTTTTGATCGCATTCGACGAGCTTAGCAAAACACTATGCGCCCATAAGAGAATCAGCCATTGCTTCTTTGCGGACGATTTATACCTCACGTGTAACAAAAAGGACACTAAAGACACCCATACTAATTTTGCAAACGCGATATCATCAATAAGCTCTTGGTGTCAATATTCTGGAGCAAAGCTATCACTCGAAAAATGCAAGCATCTTCACGTTTGTCGGAAACATCTTTGTGACCCCATTACAATTAGGATTAATAACTTCACTGTAGAAAATGTTAAACACCTAAAAATTCTAGGTATAACTTTTGATTGTAAGCATAATTTTAAGGAACACTGTATTAATTTAAGATCTAGCCTAGTTGCCAGACTCAACCTCATAAAATACCTTTCCTCCAACAAAAGTCACATACATACCAACTCCCTCCTCAATATCACGCAGCTCACATTACTCTCCAAAATTGACTATGGATTGGCAATTTATGGCCAATGCTCCAAAACCAACCTCCTTCGTATTAAGTGCCCATATCATGCAGCCATAAGATGCAGCCTCAGAGCATTTAGAACCACGCGAACTGAAAATCTACTGGCCGAAAGTGGCTTTCTCACTATTGAAGACCGAATGCAATATGTACGATGCCGTCAAATCCGAATCATTTACTCGTCAAAAAACTCGATCATGTATAGAGAGATCAAGTTATTAAAACAGCGAAAACGCAAGATGAAATTTTCATCCGCTCTTTCATGCATGCTTAATACAGCATCGGCAAGTGATATCCAACCGGCTCCACCTCCAACTTGGAATCAGCCTCCATGGCATTTGCAAAATAAGTCCTTCCTCGACGGTCTTACAGTTCATAGAAAGCAAAACACCAACGTAGTTACCTATAAGCAATTGTTCTACGAAATTACTGACCGATTCTTGAAGGAAAACTGGATACTTCTTTTCACAGATGGTTCAAAATCAACAGACGGAACCGGTTTTGCAGTCGTCAACGCTAACGGAATCTTATTAGCACAAGGAATTTTGCCAATGGTCGCAACAGTTTTGGACGCAGAAGTGCAGGGCATACTGTCTGCTCTTCTTCTAGTTAGAGCTTCTAAAAATAAATTTATTATATGCACAGACAGCCTCTCGGCATTTGAAGCCACTAAATCCGCACGGAACTCTGCGGAACCTATTGCCGCCATACAGGAACTCATCATTCAACTAGAGAAAAGAGTCAAACTGATGTGGATTCCTGGCCACGCTGGAATCAAGGGAAATGAGCATGCAGATACAGCTGCCAAATCAGCTATAAAAGCTCCAGTTTTCACTTTCATGCCATTCTCAACCAAAGCAGTGGCGAAAAGTATTTCTAATACAGCGTACCAACGATGTGCTATCAAATGGGCAAACTATTCCCACACGTATAAGACCTATAATCCCAACAGATCAGGATCAGGCTCCCCACGACGACTACAACACACATGAACAGATGTTTCATCCGCTTCAGATTAGGACACACTAGTCTAACTCACGCTCATCTACTGGAAAACGAATCTCAACCAGCCTGTCAATTTTGTCGCAATGCTCCCTTAACCATTTCCCATATCCTCAAAGACTGTTCCCTTCTGACACATTACAGATCTTCCTTTTTTCCGAACCTCAACCCGTTAGACTTGCTAAGTACTCCAAGTGAGAAAAATATTAAACTGTTATTTGAATTTTGTAAAACAATACATATTGATAACTTAATTTAAACTGTTATACACCTTAAGCCGATAGCCCTGGCAGCTAGTGCTTAATTAATTATAATTTCAATTGTAATTAATTTAAATAAATAAATAAAAAAAAAAAAAATTTAGGTACAAAGTCGATTTTCTTGTATATACACATTTAGCAATCGATATCGAAATGCTTCAAATAACTTGTTTAACATATTTAAGTTAATTAACCTTCTTTAACGTACTGAAGTTACTAAAGCCATAACGGCAGTACATTTAGAAGAATTCCGTTATCTTATATTTAGGTATAAAGTCGATTTTTTGTATATACGCATTTAGCATCGATACCGAAATGCTTCAAATCATAGTTTAACATATTTAAGTTAATAAACCTTCTTTAACGTACTGAAGTTAGCATAAAGCCATTAACGGTATAACGCGCAGTGCATTTAGAAGAATTCCGTAATGTTACTATTTTATATTTAGGTATAAAGTCGATTTTTCTTGTATATACACATTTAGCAATCGATATCGAAATGCTTCAGATAATCATGAAGTTTAACATATTAAGTTAATAAACATCTTCTTTAGCTACTGAAGTTACATAAAGCCATTAACGGCTATAACGGCAGTTGCATTTAGAGAATTCCGTAGTCTTAAAATATTTAGGTATAAAGTCGACTTTTCTTGTATATACACATTTGCAATCGATATCGAAATGCTTCAAATCAATTGGTTTAACATATTCAAGTTAATAAACCTTCCTTTAACGAACTGAAGTTGACTATAGCCATGGCGTGCATAACGGCAGTGCATTTAGAAGAATTCCGTAGTCTTATATTTAGGTATAAAGTCGATTTTCTTGTATATACACATTTAGCAATCGTATCGAAATGCTTCAAATCATTCGTTTAACATATTTAAGTTAATAAACCTTCTTTAACGATCTGAAGTTGGCATATAGCCATGGCGGCATAACGGCAGTGCATGTAGAAGAATTCCGTAATCTTATATTTAGGTATAAAGTCGATTTTCTTGTATATACACATTTAGCTATCGATATCGAAATGCTTCAAATCATTAGTTTAACATATTTAGTTAATAAACCTTCTTTAACGTATCTGAAGTTGACATAAAGCCATGGCGGCATAACGGCAGTGCATTTGGAAGAATTCCGTAATCTTATATTTATGGTAAAAGTCGATTTTCTTGTATATTCACATTTAGCATCGATATCGAAATGCTTCAATATTAGTTTAACATATTTAGTTAATAAACCTTCTTTACTTACTGAAGTTGACATAAAGCCAGCGGATAACGGCAGTGCATTTGGAAGAATTCCGTTTTTATTATATTTAGGTATAAAGTCGATTTTCTTGTATATACACATTAGCATCGATATCGAAATGCTTCAAATCATTAGTTTACATATTAAGTTAATAAACCTTTTTAGCTTACTGAAGTCTACATAAAGCTTTACGGTATAACGGCAGTGTATTTAGAAGAATTCCGTAATGTTATAATTTTATATTTAGGTATAAAGTCGATTTTCTTGTATTTACACATTTAGCAATCGATATCGAAATGCTTCAAATAACGGGTTTAGCATATTTAAGTTAATTAACCTTCTTTATCTTACTGAAGTTACATAAAGCATAACGGCATAACGGCAGTATATTTATGAATGAATTCCGTTATCTTATATTTAGGTATAAAGTCGATTTTGTTGTATTACACATTTAGCAATCGATATCGAAATGCTTCAAATCATTAGTTTAACATATTTAAGTTAATTAACCTTCTTTACGTATGAAGTAGATATAAAGCCATGGCGGCATAACGACAGTACATTTAGAAGAATTCCGTATCTTATATTTAGGTATAAAGTCGATTTTGTTGTCCATACGCATTCAACACTCGATATCGAAATGCTTCAAATCATTAGTTTAACATATTTAAGTTAATAAACCTTCTTTAACGATTGAAGTGTTAAAGCCATGGCGGCATAACGGCAGTGCATTTAGAAGAATTCCGTAGTCTTATATTTAGGTATAAAGTCGATTTTCTGGTATATATGCATCAAGCAATCTTTGTCGAAATGCTTCAAATAACTGGTTTAACATATTTAAGTTAATAAATCTTCTTTAACGAACTGAAGTTGGCTTAAGGCCATGGCGGCATAACGGCAGTGCATTTAGAAGAATTCCGTAATCTTATATTTAGGTATAAAGTCGATTTTTTGGTATATACACATTTAGCTATCGATATCGAATTGCTTCAAATCATTAGTTTAACATATTTAAGATAATCAACCTTCTTTAACGTATAATGATAAAGCCATGGCGGCATAACGACAGTACATTTGGAAAAGTTCCGTAGCCTTATATTTATGTAAAAAGTCGATTTTCTTGTATATTCACATTTAGCGATCGATATCGAGATGCTTCAACTCATTAGTTTAACATATTTATGTTAATAAACCTTCTTTAACGATCTGAAGTTGGGATATAGCCATGGCGGCATAACGGCAGTGCATTTAGAAGAATTCCGTTATCTTATATTTAGGTATAAAGTCGGTTTTCTTGTATATACACATCTAGCTATCGATATCGAAATGCTTCAAATCATTAGTTTAACATATTAAGTTAATAAACGCTTTTTAGCTTATCTACATAA
>CM050324.1:9990289-10012181 GCA_027475135.1 Bactrocera correcta | reverse complement strand
GTGAGCTAAAAAATGTTTATTAACTTAATATGTTAAACTAATAATTTGAAGCATTTCGATATCGATATCTAAATGTGTATATAAAAGAAAATCGACTTTATACCAAAATAAAAGATTACGGAATTCTTCTACATGCACTGCCGTTATGCCAACTTCAGATCGTTAAAGAAGGTTTATTAACATAAATATGTTAAACGAATGATTTGAAGCATTTCGATATCGATAGCTAAATGTGTATATACAAGAAAATCGACTTTATACCTACATATAAGATTACGGAATTCTTCTACTTGCACTGCCGTTATGCCGCCATGGCTATATGCCAACTTCAGATCGTTAAAGAAGGTTTATTAACTTAAATATGTTAAACGAATGATTTGAAGCATTTCGATATCGATTGCTAAATGTTAATATACAAGAAAATTGACTTTATACCTAAATATAAGACTGCGGAATTCTTCCAAATGTACTGTCGTTATGCCGCCATGGCTGTATATCAACTTCAATACGTTAAAGAAGGTTAATTAACTTAAATATGTTAAACATATGATTTGAAGCATTTCGACATCGATTGCTAAATGCGTATATATAACAAAATCGGCTTTATACCTAAATATAAGATTATGGAACTGTTCTACCTGCACCGTCGTTATGCCGCCATGGCTTTATATCACCTTCATTACGTTAAAGAAGGTTAATTAACTTAAATATGTTAAACTAATGATTTGAAGCATTTCGATATCGATTGCTAAATGCGTATGTACAACAAAACTGACATTATACCTAAATATAAGATAACGGAATTCTTCTTAATGCACTGCCGTTATACAGTTACGGCTTTACGTAAACTTAAGTAAGAAAAATAAGGTCAATTAACTTAAATATTTTAAACTAATGATTTGAAGCATCTCGATATCGATTGCTAAATGTTAATATACAAGAAAATTGACTTTATACCTAAATATAAGACTGCGGAATTCTTCCAAATGTACTGTCGTTATGCCGCCATGGCTGTATATCAACTTCAATACGTTAAAGAAGGTTAATTAACTTAAATATGTTAAACATATGATTTGAAGCATTTCGACATCGATGGCTAAATGCGTATATATAACAAAATCGGCTTTATACCTAAATATAAGATTATGGAACTGTTCTACCTGCACTGTCGTTATGCCGCCATGGCTTTATATCACCTTCATTACGTTAAAGAAGGTTAATTAACTTAAATATGTTAAACTAATTATTTGAAGCATTTAGTTATCGATTGCTTAATGTGTATATACAAGAAAATCAACTTTATACCTAAATATAAGATTACGGAATTCTTCCAAATGCACTGCCGTTATACAGTTACGGCTTTACGTAAACTTAAGTAAGAAAAATAAGGTCAATTAACTTAAATATTTTAAACTAATGATTTGAAGCATCTCGATATCGATTGCTAAATGTGCAAATACAACAAAATCGACTTTTTACCTAAATATAAGTATACGGAATTCTTCCAAATGCACTGCCGTTATACCGTTGTGGCTTTACGTTAACTTCAGTTCGTTAAAGAAGGTTTATTAACTTAAATATGTTAAACCAGTTATTTGAAGCATTTCGATATCGATTGCTTAATGCATATATAAAAGAAAATCGACTTTATACCTAAATATAAGACTACGGAATTCTTCCAAATGTACTGTCGTTATGCCGCCATGGCTTTATATCAACTTCAATACGCTAAAAAAGATTAATTAACTTAAATTTGTTAAATTAATAATTTGAAGCATTTCAAAATCGATTGCTAAATGTGTATGTAAAACAAAATCGAATTTATACCTAAACATAAGATTACGGAATTCTTCCAAATGTACTGTCGTTATGCCGCCATGTCTTTATATCACCTTCATTACGTTAAAGAAGGCTAATTAACTTAAATATGTTAAACTAATGATTTGAAGCATTTCGTTATCGATTGCTAAATGTGTATATACAAGAAAATTGACTTTATACGTAAATATAAGATTACGGAATTCTTCTTAATGCACTGCCGTTATGCCGCCATGGCTTTATGCCAACATCCGTTCGTTAAAGAAGGTTTATTTACTTAAATATGTTAAACTAATGAATTGAAGCATTTCGATACCGATTGCTATAGTGTATATACAAGAAAATCGACTTTATACCTAAATATAAGATTACGGAATTCTTCTAAATGCACTGCCGTTATGCCGCCATGGCTTTAAGCCAAATTCAGATCGTTAAAGAAGGTTTATTAACTTAAATATGTTAAACTAATGATTTGAAGCATTTCGATACCGATTGCTATAGTGTATGTACAACAAAATCGACTTTTTACCTAAATATAAGATAACGGAATTCATACAAATATACTGCCGTTATGGCTTTATGTAAACTTCAGTAAGAGGTTAATTAACTTAAATATGCTAAACCAGTTATTTGAAGCATTTCGATATCGATTGCAAAATGTGTATATACAAGAAAATCGACTTTATACCTAAATATAATATTACGGAATTCTTCTAAATGCACTGTCGTTATGCCGCCATGGCTTTATATCAACTTCAATACGTTAAAGAAGTTTTATTAACTTAAATATGTTAAACTAATGATTTGAAGCATTTCGATATCGATTGCTATAGTGTATATACAAGAAAATCGACTTTATACCTAAATATAAGATTACGGAATTCTTCCAAATGCACTGCCGTCATACCGTTATGACTTTACGTAAACTTCAGTAAGAAAAATAAGGTTAATTAACTTAAATATGTTAAACTAATGATTTGAAGCGTCTCGATATCGATTGCTAAATGTGTATATACAACAAAATCGACATTATACCTAAATATAAGTTTACGGAATTCTTCCAAATGCACTGCCGTTATACCGTTATGGCTTTATGTAAACTTCAGTAAGATAAAGAAGGTTAATTAACTTATATATGTTAAGCTAATGATTCGAAGCATTTCGTTATCGATTGCTAAATGTGAATATACAAGAAAATCGACTTTATACATAAACATATGATAACGGAATTCTTCTAAGTGCACTGCCCTTATGCAGTTATGGCTTTATGTTAACTTCAGTTCGTTAAAGAAGGTTTATCAACTTAAATATGTTAAATCAGTTATTTGGAGCATTTCGATATCAATTGCTTAATGCATATATAAAAGAAAATCGACTTTATACCTAAATATAAGACTACGGAATTCTTCCAAATGTACTGTCGTTATGCCGCCATGGCTTTATATCAACTTCAGTACGTTAAAGAAGGTTAATTAACTTAAATTTGTTAAACTAATGATTTGAAGCATTTCGATATCGATTGCTAAATGCGTATGTACAACAAAATCGAATTTATACCTAAACATAAGATTACGGAATTCTTCTAAATGCAGTGTCGTTATGCCGCCATGGCTTTATATAATCTTCATTACGGTAAAGAAGGTTGATTAACTTAAATATGTTAAACTAATGATTTGAAGCATTTCGATATCGATTGCTAAATGTGTATGTGCAACAAAATCGACTTTATACCTAAATATAAGATAACGGAATTCATATAAATATACTGCCGTTATGGCTTTATTTAAACTTCAGTAAGATAAAGAAGGTTAATTAACTTAAATATGTTAAACTAATGAGTTGAACCATCTCGATATCGATTGCTAAATGTGTATATACAAGAAAATCGACTTTATACCTAAATATAAGATTACGGAATTCTTCCAAATGCACTGCCGTTATACCGTTATGGCTTTATATCAACTTCAGTAAGAAAAATAAGGTCAATTAACTTAAATATTTTAAACTAATGATTTCAAGCATCTCGATATCGATTGCTAAATGTGCAAATACAACAAAATCGACATTAAATATAAGTATACGGAATTCTTCGAAATGCACTGCCGTTATACCGTTATGGCTTTATGTTAACTTCAGTTCCTTAAAGAATGTTTATTAACTTAAATATGTTAAACCAGTTATTTGAAGCATTTCGATATCGATTGCTTAGTGCATATATAAAAGAAAATCGACTTTATACCTAAATATAAGACTACGGAATTCTTCCAAATGTACTGTCGCTATGCCGCCATGGGTTCATATCAACTTCAATACGTTAAAGAAGGTTGATTAACTTAAATTTGTTAAACTAATGATTTGAAGCATTTCGATATCGCTTGCTAAATGTGTATGTACAAGAAAATCGAATTTATACCTAAACATAAGATTACGGAATTCTTCCAAATGTACTGTCGTTATGCCGCCATGTCTTTATGTCACCTTCATTACGTTAAAGAAGGCCAATTAACTTAAATATGTTAAACTAATGATTTGAAGCATTTCATTATCGATTGCTAAATGTGTATATACAAGAAAATCGACTTTATACCTAAATATAAGATTACGGAATTCTTCTTAATGCACTGCCGTAATGCCGCCATGGCTTTATGCCAACATCCGTTAATTAAAGAAGGTTAATTAACTTAAATATGTTAAACTAATGATTTGAAGCATTTCGTTAAAGATTGCTAAATGTGTATGTACAACAAAAGCGACTTTATACCTAAATATAAGAAAACGGGATTCATATAAATATACTGCCGTTATGGCTTTATGTAAACATCAGTAAGATGAAGAAGGTTAATTAACTTAAATATGCTAAACCAGTTATTTGAAGCATTTCGACATCGACTGCTTAATGCATATATACCAGAAAATCGACTTAATACCTAAATATAAGACTACGGAATTCATCTAAATGTACTGTCGTTATGCCGCCATGGCTTTATATCAACTTCAATACGTTAAAGAAGGTTAATTTACTTAAATATGTTAAACTAATGATTTGAAGCATTTCGAAAAAGAGCTAAATGTGTATGTACAACAAAACGACTTTAACCTAAATATAAGATAACGGAATTCATATAAATATACTGCCGTTATGGCTTTATGTAAACTTCAGTAAGATAAAAAGGTTAGTTAACTTAAATATGCTAAACAAGCTATTTGAAGCATTTCGATATCGATTGCTAAATGTGTAAGTACAAGAAAATCGACTTTGTACCTAAATATAAAATTACAAAATTACGGAATTCTTCCAAATGCACTGCCGTTATACCGTTAGGGCTTTATGTAGACTTCAGTAAGCTAAAAAGCGTTTATTGACCTAATATGTTAAAGTAATAATATGAAGCATTTCGATATCGATAGCTAAATGTGAATATACAAGAAAATCGACTTTATACCTAAATATAAGATTACGGAATTCTTCTACATGCACTGCCGTTATGCCGCCATGGCTATATGCCAACTTCAGATCGTTAAAGAAGGTTTATTAACATAAATATGTTAAACGAATGATTTGAAGCATTTCGATATCGATAGCTAAATGTGTATATACAAGAAAATCGACTTTACACCTAAATATAAGATTACGGAATTCTTCTAAAAGCACTGTCGTTATGCCGCCATGGCTTTATATCACCTTCATTACGTTAAAGAACGTTAATTAACTTAAATATGTTAAACTAATGATTTTAAGCATTTCGATATCGATTGCTAAATGTGTATGTAAAAGAAAATCGAATTTATACCTAAACATAAGATTACGGAATTCTTCTAAATGTACTGTCGTTATGCCGCCATGGCTTTATATCAACTTCAATACGTTAAAGAAGGTTAATTAACTTAAATATGTTAAACTAATGATTTGAACCATTTCGATATCGAGTGCTGAATGTGTATGTACAACAAATTTGACTTTATACCTAAATATAAGATAACGGAATTCATATAAATATACTGCCGTTATGCCGTTATGGCTTTATGTAAACTTCAATAAGATAAAGAAGGTTAATTAACTTAAATATGCTAAACCAGTTATTTGAAGCATTTCGATATCGATTGCCAAATGTGTAAATACAAGAAAATCGACTTTGTACCTAAATATAAAATTATAACATTACGGAATTCTTCTAAATGCACTGCCGTTATACCGTTAAGGCTTTATGTAAACTTCAGTAAGCTAAAAAATGTTCATTAACTTAATATGTTAAACTAATGATTTGAAGCATTTCGATATCGATATCTAAATGTGTATATAAAAAAAAATCGACTTTATACTTAAATAAAAGATTACGGAATTCTTCTACATGCACTGCCGTTATGCCAACTTCAGATCGTTAAAGAAGGTTTATTAACATAAATATGTTAAACGAATGATTTGAAGCATTTCGATATCGATAGCTAAATGTGTATATACAAGAAAATCGACTTTATACCTAAATATAAGATTACGGAATTTTTCCCAATGACTGCCGTTATGCCGCCATGGCGTTATGCCAACTTCACATCGTTAAAGAAGGGTTATTAACTTAAATATGTTAAACGAATAATTTGAAGCATTTCGATATCGATTGCTAAATGTTTATATACAAGAAAATTGACTTTATACCTAAATATACGACTGTGGAATTCTTCCAACTGTACTGTCGTTATGCCGCCATGGCTTTATATCAACTTCAATACGTTAAAGAAGGTTAATTAACTTAAATATGTTAAACGTATGATTTGAAGCATTTCGATATCGATTGCTAAATGCGTATATACAACAAAATCGACTTTATACCTAAATATAAGATTACGGAACTCTTCTACCTGCACTGTCGTTATGCCGCCATGGCTTTATATCACCTTCATTACGTTAAAGAAGGTTAATTAACTTAAATATGCTAAACTAATGATTTGAAGCATTTCGATATCGATTGCTAAATGCGTATGTACAACAAAATCGACATTATACCTAAATATAAGATAACGGAATTCATATAAATATACTGCCGTTATGCCGTTATGGCTTTATGTAAACTTCATTAAGGTAAAGAAGGTTAATTAACTTAAATATGCTAAACCAGTTATTTGAAGCATTTCGACATCGATTGCTTAATGCATATATACCAGAAAATCGACTTTATACCTAAATATAAGATTACGGAATTCTCCTACATGCACTGCCGTTATGCCGCCAATGGCTTTATGCCAACTTCAGTTCGTTAAAGAAGGTTTATTAACTTAAATATGTTAAACTAATGAGTTGAAGCATCTCGATATCGATTGCTAAATGTGTATATACAATAAAATCGACTTTATACCTAAATATAAGATAACGGAATTCTTCTACATGCACTGCCGTTATACCGTTAAGGCTTTATGTAGCCTTCAGTGAGCTAAAAAATGTTTATTAACTTAATATGTTAAACTAATAATTTGAAGCATTTCGATATCGATATCTAAATGTGTATATAAAAGAAAATCGACTTTATACCAAAATAAAAGATTACGGAATTCTTCTACATGCACTGCCGTTATGCCAACTTCAGATCGTTAAAGAAGGTTTATTAACATAAATATGTTAAACGAATGATTTGAAGCATTTCGATATCGATAGCTAAATGTGTATATACAAGAAAATCGACTTTATACCTACATATAAGATTACGGAATTCTTCTACTTGCACTGCCGTTATGCCGCCATGGCTATATGCCAACTTCAGATCGTTAAAGAAGGTTTATTAACTTAAATATGTTAAACGAATGATTTGAAGCATTTCGATATCGATTGCTAAATGTTAATATACAAGAAAATTGACTTTATACCTAAATATAAGACTGCGGAATTCTTCCAAATGTACTGTCCTTATGCCGCCATGGCTGTATATCAACTTCAATACGTTAAAGAAGGTTAATTAACTTAAATATGTTAAACATATGATTTGAAGCATTTCGACATCGATTGCTAAATGCGTATATATAACAAAATCGGCTTTATACCTAAATATAAGATTATGGAACTGTTCTACCTGCACTGTCGTTATGCCGCCATGGCTTTATATCACCTTCATTACGTTAAAGAAGGTTAATTAACTTAAATATGTTAAACTAATGATTTGAAGCATTTCGATATCGATTGCTAAATGCGTATGTACAACAGAACTGACTTTATACCTAAATATAAGATTACGGAATTCTTCTAAATGCACTGCCGTTATACAGTTACGGCTTTACGTAAACTTAAGTAAGAAAAATAAGGTCAATTAACTTAAATAGTTTAAACTAATGATTTGAAGCATCTCGATATCGATTGCTAAATGTTAATATACAAGAAAATTGACTTTTTTACCTAAATATAAGACTGCGGAATTCTTCCAAATGTACTGTCGTTATGCCGCCATGGCTTATATCAACTTCAATACGTTAAAGAAGGTTAATTAACTTAAATATGTTAAACATATGATTTGAAGCATTTCGATATCGATTGCTAAATGCGTATATATAAGAAAATCGGCTTTATACCTAAATATAAGATTATGGAATTTCTCCTGCACTGTCGTTATCCGCCATGGCTTTATATCAACTTCATTACGTTAAAGAAGGTTAATTAACTTAAATATGTTAAACTAATTATTTGAAGCATTTCGTATCGATTGCTAATGTGTATATACAAGAAAATCACTTTATACCTAAATATAAGATTACGGAATTCTTCCAAATGCACTGCCGTTATACAGTTACGGCTTTACGTAAACTTAAGTAAGAAAAATAAGGTCAATTAACTTAAATATTTTAAACTAATGATTTGAAGCATCTCGATATCGATTGCTAAATGTGCAAATACAACAAAATCGACTTTTTACCTAAATATAAGTATACGGAATTCTTCCAAATGCACTGCCGTTATACCGTTGTGGCTTTACGTTAACTTCAGTTCGTTAAAGAAGGTTAATTAATTTAAATATGCTAAACCAGTTATTTGAAGCATTTCGATATCGATTGCTTAATGCATATATAAAAGAAAATCGACTTTATACCTAAATATAAGACTACGGAATTCTTCCAAATGTACTGTCGTTATGCCGCCATGGCTTTATATCAACTTCAATACGTTAAAAAAGATTAATTAACTTAAATTTGTTAAATTAATGATTTGAAGCATTTCAAAATCGATTGCTAAATGTGTATGTAAAACAAAATCGAATTTATACCTAAACATAAGATTACGGAATTCTTCCAAATGTACTGTCGTTATGCCGCCATGTCTTTATATCACCTTCATTACGTTAAAGAAGGCTAATTAACTTAAATATGTTAAACTAATGATTTGAAGCATTTCGTTATCGATTGCTAAATGTGTATATACAAGAAAATTGACTTTATACGTAAATATAAGATTACGGAATTCTTCTTAATGCACTGCCGTTATGCCGCCATGGCTTTATGCCAACATCCGTTCGTTAAAGAAGGTTTATTTACTTAAATATGTTAAACTAATGAATTGAAGCATTTCGATACCGATTGCTATAGTGTATATACAAGAAAATCGACTTTATACCTAAATATAAGATTACGGAATTCTTCTAAATGCACTGCCGTTATGCCGCCATGGCTTTAAGCCAAATTCAGATCGTTAAAGAAGGTTTATTAACTTAAATATGTTAAACTAATGATTTGAAGCATTTCGATACCGATTGCTATAGTGTATGTACAACAAAATCGACTTTTTACCTAAATATAAGATAACGGAATTCATACAAATATACTGCCGTTATGGCTTTATGTAAACTTCAGTAAGAGGTTAATTAATTTAAATATGCTAAACCAGTTATTTGAAGCATTTCGATATCGATTGCAAAATGTGTATATACAAGAAAATCGACTTTATACCTAAATATAATATTACGGAATTCTTCTAAATGCACTGTCGTTATGCCGCCATGGCTTTATATCAACTTCAATACGTTAAAGAAGTTGTATTAACTTAAATATGTTAAACTAATGATTTGAAGCATTTCGATATCGATTGCTATAGTGTATATACAAGAAAATCGACTTTATACCTAAATATAAGATTACGGAATTCTTCCAAATGCACTGCCGTCATACCGTTATGACTTTACGTAAACTTCAGTAAGAAAAATAAGGTTAATTAACTTAAATATGTTAAACTAATGATTTGAAGCGTCTCGATATCGATTGCTAAATGTGTATATACAACAAAATCGACATTATACCTAAATATAAGTTTACGGAATTCTTCCAAATGCACTGCCGTTATACCGTTATGGCTTTATGTAAACTTCAGTAAGATAAAGAAGGTTAATTAACTTAAATATGTTAAACTAATGATTCGAAGCATTTCGTTATCGATTGCTAAATGTGAATATACAAGAAAATCGACTTTATACATAAACATATGATAACGGAATTCTTCTAAGTGCACTGCCCTTATGCAGTTATGGCTTTATGTTAACTTCAGTTCGTTAAAGAAGGTTTATCAACTTAAATATGTTAAACCAGTTATTTGGAGCATTTCGATATCAATTGCTTAATGCATATATAAAAGAAAATCGACTTTATACCTAAATATAAGACTACGGAATTCTTCCAAATGTACTGTCGTTATGCCGCCATGGCTTTATATCAACTTCAGTACGTTAAAGAAGGTTAATTAACTTAAATTTGTTAAACTAATGATTTGAAGCATTTCGATATCGATTGCTAAATGCGTATGTACAACAAAATCGAATTTATACCTAAACATAAGATTACGGAATTCTTCTAAATGCAGTGTCGTTATGCCGCCATGGCTTTATATAATCTTCATTACGGTAAAGAAGGTTGATTAACTTAAATATGTTAAACTAATGATTTGAAGCATTTCGATATCGATTGCTAAATGTGTATGTACAACAAAATCGACTTTATACCTAAATATAAAATTATAACATTAAGGAATTCTTCTAAATGCACTGCCGTTATACCGTTAAGGCTTTATGTAGACTTCTGTAATCTAAAAAGCGTTTATTAACTTAATATGTTAAACTAATGATATGAAGCATTTCGATATCGATAGCTAAATGTGTATATACAAGAAAATCGACTTTATACCTAAATATAAGATAACGGAATTCTTCTAAATGCACTGCCGTTATGCCGCCATGGCTATATGCCAACTTCAGATCGTTAAAGAAGGTTTATTAACATAAATATGTTAAACTAATGAGTTGAAGCGCCTCGATATCGATCGCTAAATGTGTATATACAAGAAAAGCGAATTTTTACATGAATATAAGATTACGGAATTCTTCTAAATGCACTGCCGTTATGCCGCCATGGCCTTAAGCCAACTTCAGTTCGTTAAAGAAGGTTTATTAACTTAAATATGTTAAACCAGTCATTTGAAGCATTTCGACATCGATTGCTTAATGCATATATACCAGAAAATCGACTTTATACCTAAATATAAGACTACGGAAGTTTTCCAAATGTACTGTCGTTATGCCGCCATGGCTTTATATCAACTTCAATACGTTAAAGAAGGTTAATTAACGTAAATATGTTAATCTAATGATTTGAAGCATTTCGATATCGATAGCTAAATGTGTATATACAAGAAAATCGACTTTATACCTAAATATAAGATTACGGAATTCTTCTAAATGCACTGCCGTTATGCCGCCATGGCCTTAAGCCAACTTCAGTTCGTTAAAGAAGTTTTATTAACTTAAATATGTTAAACCAGTTATTTGAAGCATTTCGACATCGATTGCTTAATGCATATATACCAGAAAATCGACTTTATACCTAAATATAAGACTACGGAATTCTTCTAAATGTACTGTCGTTATGCCGCCATGGCTTTATATCAACTTCAATACGTTAAAGAAGGTTAATTAACTTAAATATGTTAAACTAATGATTTGAAGCGTTTCGATATCGAGTGCTGAAAGTGTAAATACAATAAAATCGACTTTGTACCTAAATATAAAATTATAACATTACGGAATTCTTCTAAATGCACTGCCGTTATACCGTTAAGGCTTTATGTAGACTTCAGTAAGCTAAAAAGCGGTTATTAACTTAATATGTTAAACTAATAATATGGAGCATTTCGATATCGATAGCTAAATGTGTATATACAAGAAAATCGACTTTATATCTAAATATAAGATTACAGAATTCTTCTAAATGCACTGCCGTTATGCCGCCATGGCTATATGCCAACTTCAGATCGTTAAAGAAGGTTTATTAACATAAATATGTTAAACTAATGAGTTGAAGCGCCTCGATATCGATCGCTAAATGTGTATATACAAGAAAATCGACTTTTTACATGAATATAAGATTACGGAATTCTTCTAAATGCACTGCCGCCATGGCCTTAAGCCAACTTCAGATCGTTAAAGAAGGGTTATTAACTTAAATATGTTAAACGAATGATTTGAAGCATTTCGATATCGATTGCTAAATGTTTGTATACAAGAAAAATGACTTTATACCTAAATATAAGACTGCGGAATTCTTCCAAATGTACTGTCTGTTTAATCCAAACAAATACTCCTCTGCATTACTCCCACAAATTACAAAAAGTAATAGAGGCGTAATGTAGAGGAGTATAAACCGCCCCAACTTCACGCAACAGGCGAAAAAGGAGGAATGAAGGAGACGATTTTCCCGCGCTTTCACAAAAAAGGCATTATTATCCCGCCAACAGCAGCGATCAACAAACATATAACAAGTGAAAAACACAGGAGTGAATATCAAAAGCGAAAGTGTGCCAGAAGAAGTGAAGAAGTGAACTGCAAGTGATATAGAAGTGAACGAAACCAAGTTTTCTATAATTATACAAAGCGATATAAGCGAACACGGACAACAAATTTACTTTATTCCAATATAGTGAACCCGACCGTAAGGGAAAACATTTGGCACCTTTTTTCTTCAACAACAACCTTTTGATCAACAACAACAACACAGGAGATAAAGCAGCAGCAGGTTACAATCATTTATAAATTAACATAGATTTACATGTATCTATAAAGTAACACAATTAACTATTATTAATAACCCATACACACACCCATATACATATTTATATATACACGATTAAACTCAAATTTTATAACGTTTGAACTCAAATTGATCATCTTTTAATTATTCGAAATCGGCCCCCTACGTCGACATACCCCGACATTTTTGGTCCTATCGAGCCGGATTAATTAAAAGAAAAAGTCTTCGTGGGAATTTTAACAACAATATCATCGTTGGAATTCCACAACCCAACCTGAAGGTTTTAAAAGAGTGCACCCAACAAACAAAAACTCTACACGCTGAAGCAACAAATACCCCAGCAAGTAAATAAAAACAAAAACAAACCGAAATTAACAAACCGGAAAAAATTTGTAAGTGCGACCCATATATTTCTAAATATATTATAATAATACAATATAAAGTGCAAATCAAAAAATTGTTAAAAAACACCCAATTGCCAAATTGTGTCCTTGAACCGACTTAAGCACAATTTATTTGTTTTATTGGGTTAACAAAAATTTGATCTGCACTATTTAATTATATGTATATACACATATTTACATATACTTACCCAAGAGAAGAAGTGCAATAATAAAATATATGCATATAATTTGCCGTCGGCTATTGCATTCTTCTCGTTGAACTCAAATTATATATATAAATAAATATACACCCGCCGCTACATACCTGCATACGAATAGCGCACCCATTCGTTTATATTTGTTGGTGACAAAATTTGTTGGCGAACAGCGCGTCAAAATACAATTACCCAGTAGGAAATTAAAAAGGTGACCCAGTAGGAAAAAGTGCAAAACCCTGCAAATTTTTTATTTATCTATTTTTTTCTACGATTCATCGGAAATTTAATAATTTCGCATCAACATTAACAATCGGACACCATCGAGATAAGAACAAGCCAATTAATTTGAAATTTTGAAAATAAATAAATCACTATACAAAAGTTTTTTAAAGTTTGTTTTCTTACATTTTCGTAACACTACGCGACTCATTTTCTCATTTAACACAAAAATCAAAGATATTTTACTCAAAAATGGAAATGGAGGATTTCAAAATCACAACAACAGATTTGATTGAATTCGTGGAAGACCATCTTCAGATCCAAAGTGAAGATGATTCGGTCTATACCCTAGAAATTAAAAGGGTCGAACTAAATTCGCTCTATGAAAAAGCAAAGCGCTCATACGATGCGATCAGAAGAATTTCTCGCGAAAGTCATGAAACCATCGATTTCTTTAAAGTGAAAGAAAAATATCAAAAAAGTTATCAAATGTACCTCTCTTGCTTAGCTTCCATCAACGAAGATGTAGATGCGCGTAAAACACAAGTGTCAACCCAACCCATTAAGGAAAGGACTTCAGAAGCCACAATGATGGATTTCGCTCCTGCAGTTCACCTTCCACCATGCGACACCGACATCTTTTACGGAGATTACACAACTTGGCCCACCTTTCGGGATATGTTTACAGCCCTGTATATCCGTAACCCAAGGATTAGTAACGTTGAAAGACTCTTTCACCTTACTCAGAAGACCCGAGGAGAAGCAAGAGAGGTTATTCAAAACGCACCCCTAACAAATGATGGTTTCATACTCGCCTGGAAGAATTTAGTCGACCAATACGAAAATAAGAGGTTGCAGGTAAACACCCAATTAAAGACCCTTTTTAACCTACCCCAAGTAACTCAGGAAACAGGTTGTGCTATAAAAAGCTTACAACGTTCGGTCAATAACGTTTTAACCAATTTACACAATCTTGAGATTGACACACAAAGCTGGGATCCGATATTAATATATCTTTGTAGTTCCAAACTACCTAAACAAACTCTCGAAATGTTTGAATATACTCTAGCTGATAATTCAGATATACCGACGTGGTCAAATTTCGACAGTTTTTTAACCCACAAATACAAAACCCTCGAATCTGTTGGAAACTTCAAAGCTTCAGTAGCAAAATTACCCCCATTCCACACCGGTGCAGTTAAAAGAACAGATGAAAAGAAATACAACACTTTTCATGCAAACGTGGCTGAAACGCCAATTGCTAGACCCTCTAATACCCAAAGAAATAATAATTTCAACTTTACTCAACATAATACAGATACAGAAAGCTGTAAGCTCTGTAAAAAGCAGCACCCTAGTCGAGAATGTCCCAAATTTCTCGCAATGAATGTGGAGTCACGTATCTCCACAATCAAAAAATATGGTTATTGCTATAACTGCTTGGCCATATCACACAGCTACAAGAACTGTGTGAGTAAATTCTCGTGTCGTAAGTGTCACAAAAAACACAATACTCTGATACACAGAGAATCCAGCTTTCGACCTGAATCCACTCCGGAAATACCAAACGTCACTAGTTCGAACCATGAAACGCTTCAAGTACCGCTACCACTACCCGCCCAAAGCACAAATACAAATCGGCAAGCCTACACTACAACTATACAGTCCACTATATCATCAACCCAAGACCCACCCAACCCAAGTAGGAAGCAGATATTACTCGGTACTGCAATGGTTCAAATAGAACATAATGGCCAGCGATATTCCGCGAGAGCCCTTATTGATTCAGGATCGGAAGCCACATTTATATCTCGAAGACTTCAGAGAAGCTTGGATATACCCACCCACCCTGTATCAGCCCAAGTGACCGGACTAAACAATGCAGTTTCAGCAACACCAACGAACATTTGTGAAATAACGCTTTGCTCACCCTTAAATACAAATTATAAGCTATCAGCACAAGCATTTATACTAAATAGCCTAACTGATAATTTACCCTCATACCTTATAGATCCAAAGCAGTGTCTTAAAAATCTTGGATTCACTTTAGCCGACACCCAATTTCACAAACCCAGACCCGTGGATATATTAATCGGCAGTGATATTTATCCAAGTATTTTACTCAATGGAGTAAAGAGGAACATACTAGGTTCACTCTTAGCTCAAGAGACAGAATTCGGATGGATATTGTCCGGACCCATAACTCAACCCTCCCAAAATCCCGCCATAGTATCATTTCACAATAAAGTGAATCCCGAGAGTCTTCTCACACGTTTTTGGGAGGTGGAGGAAATCCCAAAGGAATCCGTAGTTTCCAAATCGGACCAAATTTGTGAGGAAATTTTCCAAAAAACTACCCGTCGTAATCCAGATGGGCGCTATATAGTAACCCTACCCTTCAAAGAACCCGACAATATTGATATCGGGCAATCTAGACATATAGCGTTGGCCCAATTTCTCAGAAATGAACGAGCTTTACTTAAAAAACCCGAAGTGAAAGCAGAATACGACAAAGCAATCATGGAATATTTGGAACTCGGACAAATGAAGAAAGTAGAGTATGACCCTTCTGGTAAAGCGACCCAATATTACTTACCACACCACGCGGTCATTAAACCCGACCGTATAACCACGAAATTGCGTGTGGTATTTAACGCATCTTGCCCGACGTCAAATCACAAAAGCTTGAATGACGTCTTACATATCGGGCCTACTTTACAGAAAGACCTTGTCATTCTGATAACAAATTGGCGACTCTTCCAATTCGTTTTTAATGCGGATATTCAGAAAATGTACCGGCAAATACTCGTAGACCCTAAACACACTCGGTTCCAAAGGATACTATTTAGGAAGTCCCCAGAAGACACAATAGAAGACTTCGAATTGCACACAGTCACGTTCGGCATAAATTGTGCGCCGTATTTAGCGATCCGTACCCTCATGAAGCTAGCCGATGATGTTGAAGAAACCCACCCATTAGCAGCCAAAATACTTCGCCAGGAAATGTATGTAGACGATGTTTTAGCTGGAACACATGACCTGACCACGGCAAAGTCAGCACGAGATGAACTCATTTCCGCTCTGAAGACCCCAGGATTCGCTCTGCGAAAATGGACCTCCAATGACCCACACATTCTGAAAGGACTTCCACAGGATCATCTTTTAGAGACGGAAACACTCAACCTTTCGGAACCCGAGAAAACCAAAACCCTAGGCATTCGATGGAACTCCAAAAAGGATTCATTTTTCTTCCTCGTCAACCCAATGGAGAAAAAACCCGCATACACCAAACGTGAAGTTTTATCAGCCATAGCAAAATTGTTTGACCCAGGCGGTTGGCTTAGTCCAATAATAATCACGGCAAAAATAATTATGCAACAAATATGGCTGGATAAAACTGACTGGGATGAAAGCCTAAAGCCCCTCACCCTTCATCGATGGAACAGCTTCGTAAAGGATTACGACAACATAAACAAAATTGAAATACCCAGGTGGACCCATTTCAAGCCAACAGCCACCATTGAATTCCACGGTTTCTCTGATGCTTCAGAAAAAGCATATGCCGCGACACTTTATATAAGGGTTTCAGTTGGAGACAAAATATGGACAACTCTCTTAGTCTCAAAAACAAGAGTTGCTCCCATTAAAACCGTATCCCTACCTAGATTGGAACTCTGCGGAGCGGTTCTGCTAGCTAACCTTGTTAACTCTACTCTATCCCAACTTCACCTAACCCAATATAAAAATTATTTTTGGACTGACTCAACCATAGTTCTTGCTTGGTTAAACAAACCACCCTGTTCATGGACCACTTTCGTTTCACATCGAGTAGCTGCAATCACCGAGAAAGTGGGAGTCGATAATTGGAACCATGTGGAAAGCCAAGACAATCCCGCAGACTTGGCAAGCCGAGGATGTACACCCACCGATCTATTGAATTACAACCTCTGGTGGCATGGACCCCAATGGCTACAACACGAAAAGGAGCATTTTCCAGCATCGGAGAAAACATACAACACTACCGTGGAGTTCAAACCCGTTAAGACGTTTGCGATAACCACCCAAGAGGATATACTAGAAAGGTTTTCCTCATTCCCCAGAGCTATTCGCGTTATCGCTTACCTATTCAGGTTTTGCGCAAATGCCTCACCAAGGAGGCGAGGAATTGTTTACTTAAACCACGAAATAACCCCGGAAGAGTTCAAAACAACCCGAATGAAGTTAATTATTCAAACCCAAAAAACACATTTCCGAGAAGAATATGATGCATTGACCCGTAAAACCCAAATACATAAGAAAAGTTTATTATTGACTTTAAATCCATTCATTGACCCTAAAGGAGTTATGCGAAGTGACGGAAGATTAACTAATTCCGCAGCACTATCATATAACGAGCGTCACCCTATCCTATTACCCTATAATAGCCGTATGACAAAATTACTAACTCAATTTACCCATTTAGCAACGCTACACGGCGGAAATCAGCTAGTTCTTCGACTCCTAAGGACAGAATTCTGGATACCCAAAGCAAAGATGCTGATTAAAACAATCATTCATCAATGCAAAACGTGCATCATACACAACAAGGCTCAACAAACCCAAATAATGGCAGCTCTTCCAAATGAACGAACCATCCTAACCCGGCCGTTTGCTAACACTGGTATCGATTTCGCTGGACCCTATGACATCAAAAACTACACTGGGAGAGCATGTCTAATCACCAAAGGATATATATGTGTATTTGTATGCTTCTCAACTAAAGCAATACATCTCGAACCCGTTAGCGATCTCACTACACAAGCCTTCCTAGCAGCATTCTCTCGTTTCTTCTCGAGGCGTGGATGCCCCGCCAATCTTTATTCCGACAACGGAACAAACTTTATAGGAGCTTCACAGTTGCTAGTTAAAGATCGGCGTGAATTCTTACATACACTTCGAACTCAAATTGCATCTCTCCATAGCCATCAAAATATCTCATGGCACTTCAACCCACCAGGAGCTCCACATATGGGTGGATTATGGGAAGCAGGCGTAAAAAGTCTAAAAACCCACCTAAAAAAGATCGCAAAACTACAAAAATTCACGTTCGAAGAATTTGCTACCCTATTGACCCGCATTGAAAGCTGTTTAAACTCTCGACCCATAAGCCCCATAAGTGATGACTCAACAAGCTTGGAACCTCTAACTCCAGGACACTTCCTTATAGGTACCCCATTGCTAACCCCTGCCGAACCCAATTTAGAGGATGCAAATTTAAGCGTCGTTAACAGATGGCAGAAACTAAAAATACTCTACCAGCACATTTGCAAGAGATGGAAGGAAGAGTACCTTAAGGAACTACACAAACGATATAAATGGAAATACCCACATCGTAATGTTGAAGTTAACGACTTAGTCGTTATAAGAAACGACAATACTTCACCCAACGAATGGAAGCTCGGTCGAATCCAAAAGGTCTTCCCCGGCTTAGACCATAAAACACGAGTGGTTGAAATCCGAACTGCTCAAGGCACAGTAACCCGCCCTATCACAAAAATTGTGATATTAAATACAGAATAACATACAAGTTTTCTCTTCTTTTTTAGTGAAATGGCCCCAACAATCACCAACTCACCCAAACCTCGTTCTATGAGCCCAACAATCACCAACTCACCCAAACCTCGTTCTATGAGCCCAACAATCACCAACTCACCCAAACCTCGTCGCATGAGCTCAGCAATTACCATCCAGTCCCGTAGCGCAACCCGTAGCATCACACCGATTTCGGAAGACGAAACGATGTCCCGACGTATTCAACGTTTCAAGTCGACCCTTCCCACTATTCGTGAAGAAAAGGAATGTGATGATCGTACAACACGAAAAACGATCTCACATCGAAGAAAACACACATCATCCCGTCATGTCGCTTGCGGAATATGCAAAAAAGACCACCGTCTAGTGACTTGCGCTACGTACTCGGCATATAATATAAACAAAAAATACGAAGCAGTAATAAAATACCACTACTGCGTTAATTGCTTAGCCAGGTCGCACAAGACAGAAGGATGTACAAGCAAAAATAGATGTTCCGTTTGTCATGGAAAACATCATTCATCCCTACACGGACATCCGAGGCTATACCCGACCAACGATGCCAATGTTGTGGAGAAACATCCACTTGCAATAGAGACCCGACTACCATCCTTACTGGCCCTACCCTCAAAATCACGAATATAGCAGCTGAACTCGTCAAACACTTAAAACTGCCAATTACATACCTCAACACCTATCGTATTTGTAGCATACAAATCAGCTCAAATAATGACACAAAGTTTTCTCTGGAATGTAACGCAGTTATCACCCACAAGCCACCCAAAAAACCCTATGAGCGAGATCTAAGCGACGATGTGCAAATGCGCTTTGAACACTTAGTTCTCGCTGACCCTCAATTCCACAGCAACAGGGAGATAACGTTGGAGATTGGAGCAGATGTGTACCCTCAAATCATCAGAAATGGACTATTTAAACCCGATAATGGTACGGTGGTAGCGCAGAATACAGCATTTGGCTGGACCCTTACTGGCACCATCTAACCATAAGTATATTGCTGATAAATACTCAAAAAAAAAAAAATCTCAATTTTTTCAATACCCAATCAGTTACCCTATTAATACTCAATTATTTCGCAGATTCTGCAAGGTGGCCGGGATGTTTAATCCAAACAAATACTCCTCTGCATTACTCCCACAAATTACAAAAAGTAATAGAGGCGTAATGTAGAGGAGTATAAACCGCCCCAACTTCACGCAACAGGCGAAAAAGGAGGAATGAAGGAGACGATTTTCCCGCGCTTTCACAAAAAAGGCATTATTATCCCGCCAACAGCAGCGATCAACAAACATATAACAAGTGAAAAACACAGGAGTGAATATCAAAAGCGAAAGTGTGCCAGAAGAAGTGAAGAAGTGAACTGCAAGTGATATAGAAGTGAACGAAACCAAGTTTTCTATAATTATACAAAGCGATATAAGCGAACACGGACAACAAATTTACTTTATTCCAATATAGTGAACCCGACCGTAAGGGAAAACATTTGGCACCTTTTTTCTTCAACAACAACCTTTTGATCAACAACAACAACACAGGAGATAAAGCAGCAGCAGGTTACAATCATTTATAAATTAACATAGATTTACATGTATCTATAAAGTAACACAATTAACTATTATTAATAACCCATACACACACCCATATACATATTTATATATACACGATTAAACTCAAATTTTATAACGTTTGAACTCAAATTGATCATCTTTTAATTATTCGAAATCGGCCCCCTACGTCGACATACCCCGACACTGTCGTTATGCCGCCATGGCTTTATATCAACTTCAATACGTTAAAGAAGGTTAATTAACTTAAATATGTTAAACTTATGATTTGAAGCATTTCGATATCGATTACTAAATGCGTATATACAACAAAATCGACTTTATACCTAAATATAAGATTACGGAACTCTTCTACCTGCACTGTCGTTATGCCGCCATGGATTTATATCACTTTCATTACGTGAAAGAAGAATAATTAACTTAAATATGTTAAACTAATGGGTTGAAGCATTTCGATATCGATTGCTAAATGCGTATGTACAACAAAATCGACTTTATACCTAAATATAACATAACGGAATTCATATAAATATACTGCCGTTATGCCGTTATGGCTTTATGTAAACTTCATTAAGATAAAGAAGGTTAATTAACTTAAATATGCTAAACCAGTTATTTGAAGCATTTCGATATATATTGTTAAATGTGTAAATACAAGAAAATCCACTTTATACCTAAATATAAGATTAGGGAGTTCTTCCAAATGCACTGCCGTTATACCGTTTTGGCTTTATGTACACTTCAGTAAGAAAAATAAGGTTAATTAACTTAAATATGTTAAACCAGTTATTTGAAGCATTTCGATATCGATTGCTTAATCAATGAGTTGAACCATCCCGATATTGATTGCTAATGTGTATATACAACAAAATCGACTTTATACCTAAATATAAGATTACGGAGTTCTTCTAAATGCACTGCCGTTATACCGTTAAGGCTTTATGTAGACTTCTGTAATCTAAAAAGCGTTTATTAACTTAATATGTTAAACTAATGATATAAAGCATTTCGATATCGATAGCTAAATGTGTATATACAAGAAAATCGACTTTATACCTAA
>CM050324.1:9970163-9989289 GCA_027475135.1 Bactrocera correcta | reverse complement strand
ATATCGAGATGGTTTAACTCATTAGTTTAACATATTTTAGTTAATTAACCGTATTTTTCTTACTGAAGTGTACATAAAGCTATAGCGGTATAACGGCAGTGCAATACATAAAGCCTTAACAGTATAACGGCAGTGCATTTAGAAGATATCCGTAATGTTATAATTTTATATTTAGGTATAAAGTCGATTTTCTTGTATTTACACATTTAGCAATATAAATCGAAATGCTTCAAATAACTCGTTTAGCATATTTAAGTTAATTAATCTTCTTTATCTTAATGAAGTTTACATAAAGCCATAACGGCATAACGGCAGTATATTTATATGAATTCCGTTATCTTATATTTAGGTATAATGTCGATTTTGTTGTACATACGCATTTAGCAATCGATAACTAAATGCTTCAAATTATTAGTTTAACATATTTAAGTTAATTAACCTTCTTTAGCGTAATGAAGGTGTTATAAAGCCATGGCAGCATAACGACAGTGCAGGTAGAAGAGTTCCATAATCTTATATTTAAGTATAAAGTCGATTTTCTTGTATTTACACATTTAACAATATATATCGAAATGCTTCAAATAACTGGTTTAGCATATTTAAGTTAATTAACTTAATGAAGTTTACATAAAGCCATAACGGCATAACGGCAGTATATTTATATGAATTCCGTTATCTTATATTTAGGTATAAAGTCGATTTTGTGGTACATACGCATTTAGCATTCGATATCGAAATGCTTCAAATCATTAGTTTAACATATTTAAGTTAATTAACCTTCTTTAACGTATTGAAGTTGATATAAAGCCATGGCGGCATAACGACAGTACATTTGGAAGAATTCCGCAGTCTTATATTTAGGTATAAAGTCAATTTTCTTGTATATAAACATTTAGCAATCGATATCGAAATGCTTCAAATCATTCGTTTAACATATTTAAGTTAATAAACCTTCTTTAACGATCTGAAGTTGGCATATAGCCATGGCGGCATACGGCAGTGCATGTAGAAGAATTCCGTAATCTTATATTTAGGTATAAAGTCGATTTTCTTGTATATACACATTTAGCTATCGATATCGAAATGCTTCAAATCATTAGTTTAACATATTAATGTTAATAAACCTTCTTTAACGATCTGAAGTTGGCATATAGCCATGGCGGCATAACGGCAGTGCATGTAGAAAAATTCCGTAATCTTATATTTAGGTATAAAGTCGATTTTCTTGTATATACACATTTAGCTATCGATATCGAAATGCTTCATATTATTAGTTTAACATATTAAGTTAATAAACGCTTTTTAGCTTACTGAAGTCTACATAAAGCCTTAACGGTATAACGCAGTGCATTTAGAAGAATTCCGTAATGTTATATTTTTATATTTAGGTACAAAGTCGATTTTCTTGTATTTACACATTTAGCAATCGATATCGAAATGCTTCAAATAACTGGTTTAGCATATTTAAGTTAATTAACCTTCTTTATCTTACTGAAGTTAACATAAAGCCATAACGGCATAGCGGCAGTATATTTATATGAATTCCGTTATCTTATATTTAGGTATAAATTCGATTTTGTTGTACATACACATTCAGCACTCGATATCGAAATGCTTCAAATCATTAGTTTAACATATTTAAGTTAATTAACCTTCTTTAACGTATTGAAGTTGATATAAAGCCATGGCGGCATAACGACAGTACATTTGGAAGAATTCCGCAGTCTTATATTTAGGTATAAAGTCAATTTTCTTGTATATAAACATTTAGCAATCGATATCGAAATGCTTCAAATCATTCGTTTAACATATTTAAGTTAATAAACCTTCTTTAACGATCTGAAGTTGGCATATAGCCATGGCGGCATACGGCAGTGCATGTAGAAGAATTCCGTAATCTTATATTTAGGTATAAAGTCGATTTTCTTGTATATACACATTTAGCTATCGATACCAAAATGTTTCAAATCATTCGTTTAACATATTTAAGTTAGTTAACCTTCTTTAACGTAATGAAGGTGATATAAAGCCATGGCGGCATAACGACAGTGCATATAGAAGAATTCCGTAATCTTATATTTAGGTATAAAGTCGATTTTGTTGTATATACGCATTAAGCAATCGATATCGAAATGCTTCAAACCATTAGTTTAACATATTTAAGTTAATTAACCTTCTTTAACGTATTGAAGTTGATGTAAAACCATGGCAGCATAACGACAATACATTTGGAAGAATTTTGTAGTCTTACATTTATGTATAAAGTCGATTTTCTTGTATATACACATTTAGCAATCGATATCGAAATGCTTCAAATCATTAGTTTAACATATTTAAGTTAATAAACTTTCTTTAACGAACGGAAGTTGGCTTAAAGCCATGGCGGCATAACGGCAGTGCATTTAGAAGAATTCCGTAAACTTATATTTAGGTATATAGTCGATTTTCTTGTATATACATATTTAGCTATCGATATCGAAAATCTTCAAATCATTAGTTTAACATATTAAGATAATAAACATTTTTTAGCATACTGAAGTCTACATAAAGCCTTAACGGTATAACGGCAGTGCATTTAAAAGAATTCCGTAATGTTATAATTTGATATATAAAGTCGATTTTCTTGTATATATACATTTCGCAATCGATATCGAAATGCTTCGGATAACTGGTTTAACATATTTAAGTTAATTAACCTTCTTTATCTTACTGAAGTTTACATAAAGCCATAACGGCAGTTCATGTAGAAGAATTCCGTAATCTCATATTTAGGTATAAAGTCGATTTTGTTGTACATACACATTTAGCAATCGATATCGAAATGCTTCAAATCATTAGTTTAACATAATTAAGTTAATTAACCTTCTTTAACTAACGGATGTTGGCATAACGCCATGGCGGCATAACGGCAGTGCCGTTAGAAGAATTCCGTAATCTTATATTTAGGTATATAGTCGATTTTCTTGTATACAAACATTTAGCAATCGATAACGAAATGCTTCAAATCATTAGTTTAACATATTTAAGTTAATAAGCTTCTTTAACGTAATGAAGGTGACATAAAGACATGGCGGCATAACGACAGTACATTTGGAAGAATTCCGTAATCTTATGTTTAGGTATAAATTCGATATTCTTTAAATACACATTTAGCAAGCGATATCGAAATGCTTTAAATCATTAGTTTAACAAATTTAAGTTAATTAACCTTCTTTAACGTATTGAAGTTGATATAAAGCCATGGCGGCATAACGACAGTACATTTAGAAAAATTCCGTAGTCTTATATTTATGTAAAAAGTCGATTTTCTTGTACATACACATTTAGCGATCGATATCGAGACGCTTCAACTCATTAGTTTAACATATGTATGTTAATAAACCTTCTTTAACGATCTGAAGTTGGCATATAGCCATGGCGGCATAACGGCAGTGCATGTAGAAGAATTCCGTTATCTTATATTTAGGTATAAAGTCGATTTTCTTGTATATACACATTTAGCTATCGATATCGAAATGCTTCAAATCATTGGTTTAACATATTAAGTTAATAAACGCTTTTTAGCTTACAGAAGTCTACATAAAGCCTTAACGGTATAACGGCAGTGCATTTAGAAGAATTCCGTAATGTTGTAATTTTATATTTAGATATAAAGTCGATTTTCTTGTATTTAAACATTTAGTAATCGATTTCGAAATGCATCAAATAACTGGTTTAGCATATTTCAGTTTATTAACCTTCTTTATCTTACTGAAGTTTACATAAAGCAATAACGGCATAACGGCAGTATATTTATATGAATTCCGTTATCTTATATTTAGGTATAAAGTCGATTTTGTTGTATATACACATTAGCAATCGATATCGAGATGGTTCAACTCAGTAGTTTAACATATTTAAGTTAATAAACCTTCTTTAACGATCTGAAATTGGCCTAAAGCCATGGCGGGATAACGGCAGTGCATTTAGAAGAATTCCGTAATCTTATATTTAGGTATAAAGTCGATTTTCTTGTATATACACATTTAGCAATCGATAACTAAATGCTTCAAATCATTAGTTTAACATATTTAAGTTAATTAACCTTCTTTAACATATTGGAGTTGATATAAAGTCATAGCGGCATAACGGCAGTGCATTTAGAAGAATTCCGTAATCTTATATTTAGGTATAAAGTCGATTTTCTTGTATTTACACATTTAGCAATCGATATCGAAATGCTTCTAATAACTGGTTTAGCATATTTAAGTTAATTAACCTTCTTTATCTTACTGAAGTTTACATAAAGCCATAACGGCATAGCGGCTGTATATTTATATGAATTCCGTTTTCTTAGATTTAGGTATAAAGTCGATTTTGTTGTACATACACATTCAGCACTCGATATCGAAATGCTTCAAATCATTAGTTTAACATATTTAAGTTAATTAACCTTATTTTTCTTACTGAAGTGTACATAAAGCCATAACGGTATAACGGCAGTGAATTTGGAAGAACTCCGTAATCTTATATTTAGGTATAAAGTCGATTTTCTTGTATTTACACATTTAACAATATATATCGAAATGCTTCAAATAACTGGTTTAGCATATTTAAGTTAATTAACCTTCTTTATCTTACTGAAGTTTACATAAAGCCATAAAGGCATAACGACAATACATTTGGAAGAATTCCGTAGTCTTATATTTAGGTATAAAATCAATTTTCTTGTATATACATATTTAGCAATCGATAGCGAAAATCTTGAAATCATTAGTTTAACATATCTAAGTAATTAACCTTCTTTAACGATCTGAAGTTGGCATATAGCCATGGCGGCATAACGGCAGTGCATGTAGAAGAATTCCGTAATCTTATATTTAGGTATAAAGTCGATTTTGTTGTATATACGCATTTAGCAATCGATATCGAAATGCTTCAAAGCATAAGTTTAACATATTTATGTTAATAAACCTTCTTTAACGATCTGAAGTTGGCATATAGCCATGGCGGCATAACGGCAGTGCATGTAGAAGAATTCCGTAATCTTATATTTAGGTATAAAGTCGATTTTCTTGTATATACACATTTAGCTATCGATATCGAAATGCTTCAAATCATTCGTTTAACATATTAATGTTAATAAACCTTCTTTAACGATCTGAAGTTGGCATATAGCCATGGCGGCATAACGGCAGTGCATGTAGAAAAATTCCGTAATCTTATATTTAGGTATAATGTCGATTTTCTTGTATATACACATTTAGCTATCGATATCGAAATGCTTCATATTATTAGTTTAACATATTAAGTTAATAAACGCTTTTTAGCTTACTGAAGTCTACATAAAGCCTTAACGGTATAACGCAGTGCATTTAGAAGAATTCCGTAATGTTATATTTTTATATTTAGGTACAAAGTCGATTTTCTTGTATTTACACATTTAGCAATCGATATCGAAATGCTTCAAATAACTGGTTTAGCATATTTAAGTTAATTAACCTTCTTTATCTTACTGAAGTTAACATAAAGCCATAACGGCATAACGGCAGTATATTTATATGAATTCCGTTATCTTATATTTAGGTATAAAGTCGATTTTGTGGTACATACGCATTTAGCAATCGATATCGAAATGCTTCAAATCATTAGTTTAACATATTTAAGTTAATTAACCTTCATTAACGTATTGAAGTTGATATAAAGCCATGGCGGCATAACGACAGTACATATGGAAGAATTCCCCAGTCTTATATTTAGGTATAAAGTCAATTTTCTTGTATATAAACATTTAGCAATCGATATCGAAATGCTTCAAATCATTCGTTTAACATATTTAAGTTAATAAACCTTCTTTAACGATCTGAAGTTGGCATATAGCCAAGGCGGCATACGGCAGTGCATGTAGAAGAATTCCGTAATCTTATATTTAGGTATAAAGTCGATTTTCTTGTATATACACATTAAGCTATCGATACCGAAATGTTTCAAATCATTCGTTTAACATATTTAAGTTAGTTAACCTTCTTTAACGTAATGAAGGTGATATAAAGCCATGGCGGCATAACGACAGTGCATATAGAAGAATTCCGTAATCTTATATTTAGGTATAAAGTCGATTTTGTTGTATATACGCATTAAGCAATCGATATCGAAATGCTTCAAACCATTAGTTTAACATATTTAAGTTAATTAACCTTCTTTAACGTATTGAGGTTGATGTAAAACCATGGCAGCATAACGACAATATATTTGGAAGAATTTTGTAGTCTTACATTTATGTATAAAGTCGATTTTCTTGTATATACACATTTAGCAATCGATATCGAAATGCTTCAAATCATTAGTTTAACATATTTAAGTTAATAAACTTTCTTTAACGAACGGAAGTTGGCTTAAAGCCATGGCGGCATAACGGCAGTGCATTTAGAAGAATTCCGTAAACTTATATTTAGGTATATAGTCGATTTTCTTGTATATACACATTTAGCTATCGATATCGAAAATCTTCAAATCATTAGTTTAACATATTAAGTTAATAAACATTTTTTAGCATACTGAAGTCTACATAAAGCCTTAACGGTATAACGGCAGTGCATTTAAAAGAATTCCGTAATGTTATAATTTGATATATAAAGTCGATTTTCTTGTATATATACATTTCGCAATCGATATGGAAATGCTTCAGATAACTGGCTTAACATATTTAAGTTAATAAACCTAATTAAGCGAACTGAAGTTGACATAAAGCCATAACGGCACTGCATTTGGAAGATTTCCGTAGTCTTATATTTAGGCATAAATTCGATTTTCTTGTATATACACATTTAGCAATCGATTTCGAAATGCATCAAATAACTGGTTTAGCATATTTCAGTTTATTAACCTTTTTTACTTTACTGAAGTTTACATAAAGCAATAACGGCATAACGGCAGTATATTTATATGAATTCCGTTATCTTATATTTAGGTATAAAGTCGATTTTGTTGTATATACACATTAGCAATCGATATCGAGATGGTTCAACTCATTAGTTTAACATATATAAGTTAATAAACCTTCTTTAACGATCTGAAATTGGCCTAAAGCCATGACGGGATAACGGCAGTGCATTTAGAAGAATTCCGTAATCTTATATTTAGGTATAAAGTCGATTTTCTTGTATATACACATTTAGCAATCGATAACTAAATGCTTCAAATCATTGGTTTAACATATTAAAGTTAATTAACCTTCTTTAACATATTGAAGTTGATATAAAGTCATAGCGGCATAACGGCAGTGCATTTAGAAGAATTCCGTTATCTTATATTTAGGTATAAAGTCGATTTTCTTGTATTTACAAATTTAGCAATCGATATCGAAATGCTTCAAATAACTGGTTTAGCATATTTAAGTTAATTAACCTTCTTTATCTTACTGAAGTTTACATAAAACCATAACGGCATAGCGGCTGTATATTTATATGAATTCCGTTTTCTTATATTTAGGTATAAAATCGATTTTGTTGTACATACACATTCAGCACTCGATATCGAGATGGTTCAACTCATTAGTTTAACATGTTTAAGTTAATTAACCTTATTTTTCTTACTGAAGTGTACATAAAGCCATGAATTTGGAAGAACTCCGTAATCTTATATTTAGGTATAAAGTCGATTTTCTTGTATTTACACATTTAACAATATATATCGAAATGCTTCAAATAACTGGTTTAGCATATTTGAGTTAATTAACCTTCTTTATCTTAATGAAGTTTACATAAAGCCATAACGGCAGTATATTTATGTGAATTTCGTTATCTTATATTTAGGTATAAAGTCGATTTTGTTGTTCATGCGCATTTAGCAATCGATGTCGAAATGCTTCAAATCATTCGTTTAACATATTTAAATTAATAAACCTTCTTTAACCCATCTGAAGTTGGCATAACGGCAGTGCATGTAGAAGAATTCCGTAATCTTATATTTAGGTATAAAGTCGATTCTCTTGTATATACACATTTAGCTATCGATATCAAAATGCTTTAAATCATTCGCTTAACATATTTATGTTAATAAACCTTCTTTAACGATCTAAAGTTGGCATAACGGCAGTGCATGTAGAAGAATTCCGTAATCTTTTATTTAGGTTTAAAGTCGATTTTCTTTTATATACACATTTAGATATCGATGTCGAAATGCTTCAAATTATTAGTTTAACATATTAAGTTAATAAACATTTTTTAGCTTACAGAAGTCTTCATAAAGCCCTAACGGTATAACGGCAGTGCATTTAGAAGAATTCCGTAATGTTTTAATTTTATATTTAGGTATAAAGTCGATTTTCTTGTATTTAAACATTTAGCAATCGATATCGAAATGCATCAAATAACTGGTTTAGCATATTTCAGTTAATTAACCTTCTTTATCTTACTGAAGTTTAAACAAAGCAACAACGGCTTAACGGCAGTGCATTGAGAATAATTCCGTTATCTTATATTTAGGTATAAAGTCGATTTTGTTGCACATACACATTTAGCAATCGATATGGAAACGCTTCAAATCATTAGTTTAACATATTTAAGTTAGTTAACCTTCCTTAACGTAATGAAGGTGCTATAAAGCCATGGCGGCATAACGACAGTGCATTTATAAGAATTCCGTAATCTTATGTTTAGGTATATAGTCGATTTTCTTTTACATACACATTTAGCAAGCGATATCGAAATGCTTTAAATCATTAGTTTAACAAATTTAATTTAATTAACCTTCTTTAACGTACTGAGGTTGATATAAAGCCATGGCGGCATAACGACAGTACATTTGGAAGAATTCCGTAGTCTTATATTTAGGTATAAAGTCGATTTTCTTTTATATATGCATTAAGCAATCGATATCGAAATGCTTCAAATAACTGGTTTAATATATTTAAGTTGATAAACCTTCTTTAACGAACTGAAGTTAACATAAAGCCATAACGGCATAACGGCAGTGCATTTAGAAGAATTCCGTTATCTTATATTTAGGTATAAATTCGATTTTGTTGCACATACACATTTAGCAATCGATGTGGAAATGCTTCAAATCATTAGTTTAACATATTTAAGTTAGTTAACCTTCCTTACCGTAATGAAGGTGCTATAAAGCCATGGCGGCATAACGACAGTGCATTTATAAGAATTCCGTAATCTTATGTTTAGGTATATAGTCGATTTTCTTTTACATACACATTTAGCAAGCGATATCGAAATGCTTCAAATCATTAGTTTAACAAATTTAAGTTAATTAACCTTCTTTAACGTACTGAAGTTGATATAATGCCATGGCGGCATAACAACAGTACATTTAGAAGAATTCCGTAATCTAATATTTAGGTATAAAGTCGATTTTCTTGTATATGCACATTTAGCAATCGATAACGAAATGCTTCAAATCATTAGTTTAACATATTTAAGTTAATTAACCATCTCTAACATATTGAAGTTGATATAAAGTCATAACGGCAGTGCATTTAGAAGAATTCCGTAATCTTATATTTAGGTATAAAGTCGATTTTGTTGTATATACACATTAGCAATCGATATTGAGATGGTTCAACTCATTAGTTTAACATATTTAAGTTAATTAACCTTCTTTAGCATATTGATGTTGATATAACCTTATATTTAGTTATAAAGTCGATTTTGCTGTATATACACATTATCAATCGATATCGAGATGGTTCAACTCATTAGTTTAACATATTAAGGTTAATAAACCTTCTTTAACGATCTAAGTTGGCTTAAAGCCTTGGCGGCATAACGGCAGTGCATTTAGAAGAATTCCGTAATCTTATATTTAGGTATAAAGTCGATTTTCTTGTATTTACACATTTAACAATATATATCGAAATGCTTCAAATAACTGGTTTAGCATATTTAACTTAATTAACCTTCTTTATCTTAATGAAGTTTACATAAAGCCATTACGGCATAACGGCAGTATATTTATGTGAATTTCGTTATCCTATATTTAGGTATAAAGTCGATTTTGTTGTACATACGCATTTAGCAATCGATATCGAAATGCTTCAAATCATTAGTTTAACATATTTAAGTTAATTAACCTTCTTTAACGTAATGAAGGTGATATAAAGCCATGGCGGCATTACGACAGTGCAAGTAGAAGCGTTCCGTAATCTCATATTTAGGTATAAAGTCGATTTTGTTGTACATACGCATTTAGCAATCGATATCGAAATGCTTCAAATCATATGTTTAACATATTTAAGTTAATTAAACTTCTTTAACGTATTGAAGTTTATATAAAGCCACGGCGGCATAACGACAGTACATTTGGAAGAATTCCGCAGTCTTATATTTAGGTATAAAGTCAATTTTCTTGTATATAAACATTTAGCAATCGATATCGAAATGCTTCAAATCATTCGTTTAACATATTTAAGTTAATAAACTTTCTTTAACGATCTGAAGTTGGCATATAGCCGTGCCGGCATAACGGCAGTGCATGTAGAAGAATTCCGTAATCTTGTATTTAAATATAAAGTCGATTTTCTTGTATATACACATTTAGCAATCGATATCGAAATGCTTTATATAACTGGTTTAGCATATTTAAGTTAATCAACCTCCTTTATCTTACTGAAGTTCACATAAAGCCATAACGGCATAACGGCAGTATATTTATACGAATTCCGTTATCTTATATTTAGGTATAAAGTCGATTTTGTTGTACATACACATTCAGCACTCGATATCGAAATGCTTCAAATCATTAGTTTAACATATTTAAGTTAATTAACTTTCTTTAACGTATTGAAGTTGACATAAAGCCATGGCGGCATAACGACAGTACATTTAGAAGAAATCCGTAGTCTTGTATTTAGGTATAAAGTCGATTTTCTGGTATATATGCATTAAGCAATCGATGTCGAAATGCTTCAAATAACTGGTTTAACATATTTATGTTAATAAACCTTCTTTAACGAGCTGAAGTTGGCTTAAGGCCATGGCGGCATAACGGCAGTGCATTTAGAAGAATTCCGTAATCTTATATTTAAATATAAAGTCGATTTTCTTGTATATACACATTTAGCTATCGATATCGAAATGCTTCAAATCATTAGTTTAACATATTTAAGTTAATTAACCTTCTTTAACGTATTGAAGTTGATATAAAGCCATGGCGGCATAACGACAGTGCATTTAGAAGAATTCCGTAATCTTATATTTAGGTATAAAGTCGATTATCTTATATATACACATTTAGTAATCGATAACGAAATGCTTCAAATAACTGGTTTAGCATATTTAAGTTAATCAACCTCCTTTATCTTACTGAAGTTCACATAAAGCCATAACGGCATAACGGCAGTATATTTATACGAATTCCGTTATCTTATATTTATGTAAAAAGTCGATTTTCTGGTATATTCACATTTAGCGATCGATATCGAGATGCTTCAACTCATTAGTTTAACATATTTATGTTAACAAACCTTCTTTAACGATCTGAAGTTGGCATATATCCATGGCAGCATAACGACAATACATTTAGAAGAATTCCGTAGTCTTACATTTATGTATAAAGTCGATTTTCTTGTATCTACACATTTAGCAATCGATATCGAAATGCTTCAAATCATCAGTTTAACATATTTAAGTTAATAAACCTTCTTTAACGAACGGAAGTTGGAATAAAGCCATGGCGGCATAACGGCAGTGCATTTAGAAGAATTCCGTTATCTTATATTTAGGTATAAAGTCGATTTTTTTGTATATACACATTTAGCTATCGATATCGAAATGCTTCAAATCATTAGTTTACATATTAAGTTAATAAACATTTTTTAGCATACTGAAGTCTAGATAAAGCCTTAACGGTATAGCGGCAGTGCATTAAGAAGTATTCCGTAATGTTATAAATTTATATATAAAGTCCATTTTCTTGTATGTATATATTTCGCAATCGATATCGAAATGCTTCAGATAACTGGTTTAACATATTTAAGTTAATAAACCTCCTTTAGCGAACTGAAGTTGACATAAAGCCATAACGGCACTGCATTTGGAAGAATGCCGTAGTCTTATATTTAGGCATAAAGTCGATTTTCTTGTATATACATATTTGCAATCGATATGGAAATGCTTCAAATAACTGGCTTAGCATATTTAAGTTAATTAACCTTCTTTATCTTACTGAAGATTACATAAAGCCATAACAGCATAACGGCAGTATATTTATATGAACTCCGTTATCTTATATTTAGGTATAAAGTCGATTTTGTTGTACATACAAATTTAACAATCGATATTGAAATGCTTCAAATCATTAGTTTAACATATTTAAGTTAATTAACCTTCTTTAACGTAATGAAGGTGATATAAAGCCATGGCGGCATAACGGCAGTGCATTTAGAAGAATTCCGTAATCTTATATTAGTATATACACATTTAGCAATCGATACCGAAATGCTTCAAATCATTAGTTTAACATATTTAAGTTAACTAACCTTCTTTATCTTACTGAAGTTTACATAAAGCCAAAAGGGTATAACGGTAGTGCATTTGGAAGGATTCCGTAATCTTATATTTAGGTAAAAAGTCGATTTTCTTGTATATACACATTTAGCTATCGATGTCGAAATGCTTCAAATCATTCGTTTAACATATTTAAGTTAGTTAACTTTCTTTAACGTAATGAAGGTGATATAAAGCCATGGCGGCATAACGACAGTAGATTTGGAAGAATTCCGTAATCTTATATTAAGGTATAAAGTCGGCTTTGTTGTATATACACATTTAGCAATCAATATCGAAATGCTTCAAATCCTTAGTTTAACATATTTAAGTTAACTAACCTTCTTTATCTTACTGAAGTTTACATAGAGCCAAAACGGTATAACGGCAGTGCATGTAGAAGAATTCCGTAATCTTATATTTAAGTAAAAAGTCGATTTTCTTGTATATACACATTTAGCAATCGATATCGTGATGCTTTAAATCAGTAGTTTAACATATTTAAGTTAACTAACCTTCTTTATCTGACTGAAGTTTACGTAAAGCCATGGCGGCATAACGACAGTGCATTTAGAAGAATTCCGTAATCTTATATTTATGTATAAGGTCGATTTTGTTATATATACGCATTTAGCAATCGATATCGAAATGCTTCAAATCATTAGTTTAACATATTTAAGTTAATTAACCTTCTTTTACGTATTGAAGTTAATGTAAGGCCATGGCAGCATAACGACCATACATTTGGAAGAATTCCATAGTCTTACATTTATGTATAAAGTCGATTTTCTTGTATCTACACATTTAGCAATCGATATCGAAATGCTTCATATCGTTACTTTAACATATTTAAGTTAATAAACCTTCTTTAACGAACGGAAGTTGGCTTACGTCCATGGCGGCATAACGGCAGCGCATTTAGAAGAATTTCATAATCTTATATTTAGGTATAAAGTCGGCTTTGTTGTATATACACATTTAGCAATCAATATCGAAATGCTTCAAATCATTAGTTTAACATATTTAAGTTAACTAACCTTTTTTATCTTACTGAAGTTTACATAAAGCCATAACGGCATAACGGCAGTATATTTATATGAACTCCGTTATCTTATATTTAGGTATAAAGTCGATTTTGTTGTACATACAAATTTAACAATCGATAGCGAAATGCTTCAAATCATTAGTTTAACATACATATTTAAGTTAATAAGCCTTCTTTAACGTAATGAAGGTGACATAAAGCCATGGCGGGATAACGACAGTACATTTGGAAGAATTCCGTAACCTTATGTTTAGGTATAAAGTCGATTTTCTTGTACATGCACATTTAGCAATCGATAGCGAAATGCTTCAAATCATTAGTTTAACATATTTAAGTTAATTAGCCTTCTTTAACGTAATGAAGGTGACATAAAGCCATGGCGGGATATCGACAGTACATTTGGAAGAATTCCGTAATCTTATGTTTAGGTATAAATTCGATTTTCTTTTACATACACATTTAGCAAGCGATATCGAAATGCTTCAAATCATTAGTTTAACAAATTTAAGTGAATTAACCTTCTTTAACGTACTGAAGTTGATATAAAGCCATGGCGGCATAACGACAGTACATTTAGAAGAATTCCGTAGTCTTATATTTAGGTATAAAGTCGATTTTCTTGTACATACACATTAAGCAATCGATAACGAAATGCTTCAAATCATTAGTTTAACATATTTAAGTTAAGTAACCTTCTTTATCTGACTGAAGTTTACATAAAGCCATAACGGTATAACGGCAGTGCATTTAGAAGAATTCCGTTATCGTATATTTATGTATAAAGTCGATTTTCTTGTATATTCACATTTAGCAATCGATAACGAAATGCTTCAAATCATTAGTTTAACATATTTAAGTTAATTAACCTTCTTTATCTTACTGAAGTTTACATAAAGCCAAAACGGTATAACGGCAGTGCATTTGGAAGAATTCCGTAAGCTTATATTTAGGTATAAAGTCGATTTTGTTGTATATACACATTAGCAATCGATATCGAGATGGTTAAACTCATTAGTTTAACATATTTAAGTTAATAAACCTTCTTTAACGATCTGAAGTTGGCTTAAAGCCATGGCGGCATAACGGCAGTGCATTTAGAAGAATTCCGTAATCTTATATTTAGGTATAAATTCGATTTTCTTGTATATACACATTAAGCAATCTATAAAGAAATGCTTCAAATCGTTAGTTTAACATATTTAAGTTAATTAAACTTCTTTAACGTATTGAAGTTGATATAAAGCCATGGCGGCATAACGACAGTGCATTTAGAAGAATTCCGTAATCTTATATTTAGGTATAAAGTCGATTATCTTATATATACACATTTAGTAATCGATAACGAAATGCTTCAAATAACTGGTTTAGCATATTTAAGTTAATAAACCTTCTTTAACGAACTGAAGTTAACATAAAGCCACAACGGTATAACGGCAGTGCATTTGGAAGAATTCTTTATACTTATATTTAGGTATAATGTCGATTTTGTTGTATTTACACATTTAGCAATCGATATCGAAATGCTTCAAATCATTAGTTTAACATATTTAAGATAATTAATCATATTTTTCTTACTGAAGTTTACGTAAAGCCATAACGGTATAACGGCAGTGCATTTGGAAGAATTCCGTAATTTCATATTTAGGTATAAAGTCGATTTTGTTGTATATACACATTAGCAATCGATATCGAGATGGTTCAACTCATTAGTTTAACATATTTAAGTTAATAAACCTTCTTTAACGATGTGAAGTTGGCTTAAAGCCATGGCGGCATAACGGAAGTGCATTTAGAAGATTTCCGTAATTTTATATTTAGGTATAAAGTCGCTTTTCTTGTATATACACATTTAGCAATGCATAACGAAATGCCTCAAATCATTAGTTTAACATATTTAAGTTAATTAGCCTTCTTTAACGTATTGAAGTTGATATAGAGTCATGGCGGCATAACGGCAGTGCATTTAGAAGAATTCCGTAACCTTATATTTAGGTATAAAGTCGATTTTGTTGTATATACACATTAGCAATCGATATCGAGATGGTTCAACTCATTAGTTTAACATATTTAAGATAATTAACCATATTTTTCTTACTGATGTGTACATAAAGCCATAACGGTATAACGGCAGTGCATTTGGAAGAAGTCCGTAATCTTATATTTAGGTATAAAGTCGATTTTCTTGTATTTACACATTTAGCAATCGATATCGAAATGCATCAAATAACTGGTTTAGCATATTTATGTTAATTAATCTTCTTTATCTTACTGAAGTTTACATAAAGCCATAACGGCATAACGGCAGTGCATTTAGAAGAATTCCGTAACCTTATATTTAGGTATAAAGTCGATTCTGTTGTACATGCGCATTTAGCAATCGATATCGAAATGCTTCAAATCATTAGTTTAACATATTTAAGATAATTAATCATATTTTTCTTACTGAAGTGTACATAAAGCCATAACGGTATAACGACAGTACATTTGGAAGAATTCCGTAATCTTATATTTAGGTGTTAAGTCGATATTGTTGTATATACACATTTAGCAATCGATATCGAAATGCTTGAAATCATTAGTTTAACATATTTAAGTTAATTAACCTTCTTTAGCGTAATGAAGGTGATATAAAGCCATGGCGGCATAACGACAGTGCATGTAGAAGAATTCCGTAATCTTATATTTAGGTATATAGTCGATTTTCTTGTATTTACACATTTAGCAATCGATATCGAAAATCTTCAAATCATTAGTTTAACATATTTAAGTTAGTTAACCTTCTTTAACGTAATGAAGGTGAAATAAAGCCATGGCGGCATAACGACAGTGCATTTAGAAGAATTCCGTATTCTTATAATAAGGTATAAAGTCGATTTAGTTGTATATACGCATTTAGCAATCGATATCGAAATGCTTCAAATCATTAGTTTAACATATTTAAGATTATTAACCTTCTTTAACGTACTGAAGTGGATATAAAGCCATGGCGGCATAACCACAGTACATTTGGAAGAATTCTGTAAACATATATTTAGGTATAATGTCGATTTTGATGTATATACACATTTAGCAATCGATATCGAGATGGTTTAACTCATTAGTTTAACATATTTAAGTTAATAAACCTTCTTTAACGATCTGAAGTTGTTTAAGCTATGGCGGTATAACGGCACTGCATTTGGAAGAATTCCGCAGTCTTATATGTAGGCTTAAAGTCGATATTGTTGTATATACACATTAAGCAATCGATATCGAGATGCTTCAAATCATTAGTTTAACATATTTAAGATAACTAACCTTCTTTATCTGACTGAAGTTTACGTAAAGCCATAACGGTATAACGGCAGTGCATTTGGAAGAATTCCGTAATCTTATATTTAGGTATAAAGTCGATATTGTTGTATATACACATTTAGCAATCGATATCGAGATGGTTCAGCTCATTACTTTAAATTATCTAACCAATGCTTTATGTTCGACCCACCTCGTTCAAACAGTTTACCCGCTAGAGCGTTATCAAAAATGAAACAAAAATGTGCCAAGCGCCTATTACGAGTAGAAGAAAGAAAGAAGGTTTTCCTAAGATGTTTTTGAATTATTTAACCATTGCTCTATGTTTGACCCACCTCGTTCCAATAGTTTAGCCTCAGAGCGTTAACAAAGTTGAAACAAAAATGTGACTATTGCCACACCCCTGGTAGATGTAGAAGAAAGATTGAAGACTTTCCTGAGAGCTCTTTAAATTATCTAACCAATGCTTAATGTTTGACTCACCTCATTCCAATAGTTTAGCCTCAGAGCGTTAGCAAAGTTGAAACAAAAATGTGACTATTGCCAAGCCCCTGGTAGATGTAGAAGAAAAACTGGGGACTTTCCTGAGAGCTCTTTAAATTATCTAACCAATGCTTTATGTTTGACTCACCTCGTTCAAACAGTTTACCCGCTAGGACCGTTATCAAAGTTGAAACAAAAATATGACTATTGCCAAGCCCCTGATAGAAGTAGAAGAAAGAGTGAAGATTTTCCTAAGAGCGCTTTAAATTATCTAACCAATGCTTTATGTTTAACCCACCTCGTTCCAATAGTTTAGCCGCTAGAGCGTTAGCAAAGTTGAAACAAAAATGTGACAATTGCCAAGCCCCTGGTAGGAGTAGAATAAAGATTGATGACTTTCCTGAGAGCTCTTTTAATTAACTAACCAATGCTTTATGTTTGACCCACCTCGTTCAAATAGTTTAGCCTCAGAGCGTCAGCAAAGTTGAAACAAAAATTTGACCATTGCCAAGCCCCTGGTAGGAGTAGAAGAAAGATTTTAGACTTTCCTGAAAGCTCTTTAAATTATCTAACCAATGTTTTATGTTTGACTCACCTCGTTCAAATAGTTTAGCCGCTAGAGCTTTAGCAAAGTTGAAACAAAAATGTGACTATTGCCAAGCCCCTGATAGGAGTAGAAGAAAGATTGAAGACTTTCCTTGAGGCTCTTTAAATTATGTAACCAAAAGCTTTTGACGTAAAAGATGTACCTCTATCAGTTATTATTTGGGATGGTAGGCCAAATTAGGATGACATTTCATTTAGCGTCTTGAGAACGTGACTAGTTTTTGTATCACGTACGGCTTTAACTATTACAAATTTGCTGAAAGCGTCAGAAATGGCTAATACATAGGAATTTCCCTGCTTGCTGCGTATAAATGGACCCATATGATCGAGATGAATGCGATGAAACGGAATTGGCTTGATAGAATCAAAATGCATAACACCTTCGGGTTTGCCTGAGCGTTGTTTCTGATAACAACACTTAATACATGCTGCTATGTAGTTTCTAACGTATTTTCTCATTTTTGGATACCAATATGTCTGTCTGATATGTTGAATAGTCGTTTCTAGCGCTGTATGTCCTACTTGGTCATGGCAGAACTAAACAATGCGCCAGCGTACCCCTTTTGGGACCACAAATTTTGGTCCATCGGGCTCCTTGCGATATAAACGATGATTGCGTAGCTGGTACTCAGCCTTTAGAGTTAAATCATTTGGTGATGTTACGTTTCCCTTCAAGACGTTAATAATTTCGAGTAATTTTTCATCTTGGAGTTGTATTGTGAGAAGCCAATCGTTGTCATTACTGGCTACTGTAAGGACAAAACCTGCTGGATCGACTTCGTTTGCAGGTTGATCAGGCGCTCGACTTAAAGCATCGACATGCTGTAAGCGACTACCTTGACGATGTACAATAACGAAATTGTATTCAAGTAATTTGAGCCACCAGCGAGCTATTTTAGATTTTAATTCTTAATGCTCTTTTACGTGAGCAATCGCAGAGCAATCGGTTACGATTTTGAATTGTGTCCCCAGTAGGTAGATGCGAAATCTCTCTAATGTCTCGACAACAGCTAAAACTTCAAGTTCATAACTATGATATCGGCTTTCTGTATTAGTACAATGGCGACTATAATAGCACACCGGACGCCATGTACTACCGTCAGTTGATTGTAAAAGTACGCCTGCTAAACCAATGCTGCTGGCATCGGTATGTACTTCATGTTGAGCATTGACATCGTATAAAACAAGAATAGGTTCATTAGTTAACGCTTTGATGAGGGTT
>CM050324.1:9949613-9969163 GCA_027475135.1 Bactrocera correcta | reverse complement strand
ACATCGATTGCTTAATGCATATATACCAGAAAATCGACTTTATACCTAAATATAAGACTACGGAATTTTTCCAAATGTACTGTCGTTATGCCGGCATGGCTTTATATCAACTTCAATTTGTTAAAGAAGGTTAATTAACTTAAATATGTTAATCTAATGATTTGAAGCATTTCGATATCGATAGCTGTATGTGTATATACAAGAAAATCGACTATACCTAAATATAAGATAACGGAATTCTTCTACCTGCACTGTCGTTATGCCGCCATGGCTATATGCCAACTTCAGATCGTTAAAGAAGGTTTATTAACATAAATATGTTAAACTAATGAGTTGAAGCGCCTCGATATCGATCGCTAAATGTGTATATACAAGAAAATCGACTTTTTACATAAATATAAGATTACCGAATTCTTCTAAATGCACTGCCGTTATGCCGCCATGGCCTTAAGCCAACTTCAGTTCGTTAAAGAAGGTTTATTAACTTAAATATGTTAAACCAGTCATTTGAAGCATTTCGACATCGATTGCTTAATGCATATATACCAGAAAATCGAATTTATACCTAAACATAAGATTACGGAATTCTTCTAAATGCACTGTCGTTATGCCGCCATGGCTTTATATCAGCTTCATTACGGTAAAGAAGGTTAATTAACTTAAATATGTTAAACTAATGATTTGAAGCATTTCGATATCGATTGCTAAATGTGTATGTACAACAAAATTGAGTTTATACCTAAATATAAGATAACGGAATTCATATAAATATACTGCCGTTATGCCGTTATGGCTTTATGTAAACTTCAGTAAGATGAAGAAGGTTAATTAACTTAAAAATGCTAAACCAGTTATTTGAAGCATTTCGATATAGATTGCTAAATGTGTAAATACAAGAAAATCGACTTTGTACCTAAATATAAAATTATAACATTACGGAATTCTTCTAAATGCACTGCCGTTATACCGTTAAGGCTTTATGTAGACTTCAGTAAGCTAAAAAGCGTTTATTAACTTAATATGCTAAACTAATAATATGAAGCATTTCGATATCGATAGCTAAATGTGTATATACAAGAAAATCGACTTTATACCTAAATATAAGATTACGGAATTCTTCTACATGCACTGCGGTTATGCCGCCCTGGCTTTATGCCAAATTCAGATCGTTAAAGAAGGGTTATTAACTTAAATATGTTAAACGAATGATTTAAAGCATTTCGATATCGATTGCTAAATGTTTGTATACAAGAAAAATGACTCTATACCTAAATATAAGACTGCGGAATTCTTCCAAATGTACTGTCGTTATGCCGCCATGGCTTTATATCAACTTCAATACGTTAAAGAAGGTTAATTAACTTAAATATGTTAAACTTATGATTTGAAGCATTTCGATATCGATTGCTAAATGCGTATATACAACAAAATCGACTTTATACCTAAATATAAGATTACGGAACTCTTCTACCTGCACTGTCGTTCTGCCGCCATGGATTTATATCACCTTCATTACGTGAAAGAAGGTTAATTAACTTAAATATGTTAAACTAATGATTTGAAGCATTTCGATATCGATTGCTAAATGCGTATGTACAACAAAATCGACTTTATACCTAAATATGACATAAAGGAATTCATATAAATATACTGCCGTTATGCCGTTATGGCTTTATGTAAACTTCATTAAGATAAAGAAGGTTAATTAACTTAAATATGCTAAACCAGTTATTTGAAGCTTTTCGATATATATTGTTAAATGTGTAAATACAAGAAGATCCACTTTATACCTAAATATAAGATTAGGGAGTTCTTCCAAATGCACTGCCGTTATACCGTTTTGGCTTTATGTACACTTCAGTAAGAAAAATAAGGTTAATTAACTTAAATATGTTAAACTAATGAGTTGAACCATCCCGATATCGATTGCTAATGTGTATATACAACAAAATCGACTTTATACCTAAATATAAGATTACGGAGTTCTTCTAAATGCAATGCCGTTATGCCGCTATGACTTTATATCAACTTCAATACGTTAAAGAAGGTTAATTAACTTAAATATGTTAAACTAATGATTTGAAGCATTTCGTTATCGATTGCTTAATGTGTATATACAAGAAAATCGACTTTATACCTAAATATAAGGTTACAGAATTCTTTTAAATGCACTCCCGTTATGTCGCCATGGCTTTAAGCCAAATTCAGATCGTTAAAGAAGGTTTATTAACTTAAATATGTTAAACTAATGAGTTGAACCATCTCTGTATCGATTGCTAATGTGTATATACAACAAAATCGACTTTATACCTAAATATAAGATTACGGAATTCTTCCAAATGCACTGCCGTCATACCGTTATGACTTTACGTAAACTTCAGTAAGAAAAATAAGGTTAATTAACTTAAATATGTTAAACTAATGATTTGAAGCATCTCGATATCGATTGCTAAATGTGTATATTCAACAAAATCGACATTATAACTAAATATAAGTTTACGGAATTCTTCCAAATGCACTGCCGTTATACCGTTATGGCTTTATGTAGACTTCAGTAAGGTAAAGAAGGTTAATTAACTTAAATATGTTAAACAAATGATTTGAAGCATTTCGTTATCGATTGCTAAATGTGAATATACAAGAAAATCGACTTTATACATAAACATACGATAACGGAATTCTTCTAAGTGCACTGCCGTTATGCAGTTATGGCTTTATGTTAACTTCAGTTCGTTAAAGAAGGTTTATCAACTTAAATATGTTAAACCAGTTATTTGGAGCATTTCGATATCGATTGCTTAATGCGTATATAAAAGAAAATCGACTTTATACCTAAACATAAGATTACGGAATTCTTCCAAATGTACTGTCGTTATGCAGCCATGGCTTTATATCAACTTCAGTACGTTAAAGAAGGTTAATTAACTTAAATTTGTTAAACTAATGATTTGAAGCATTTCGATATCGCTTGCTAAATGTGTATGTAAAAGAAAATCGAATTTATACCTAAACATAAGATTACGGAATTCTTCTAAATGCACTGTCGTTATGCCGCCATGGCCTTATATCACCTTCATTACGGTAAAGAAGGTTAATTAACTTAAATATGTTAAACTAATGATTTGAAGCATTTCGATATCGATTGCTAAATGTGTATGTACAACAAAATGGAATTTATACCTAAATATAAGATAACGGAATTCATATAAACATACTGCCGTTATGCCGTTATTGCTTTATGTAAACTTCAGTAAGATAAAGAAGGTTAATTAACTGAAATATGCTAAACCAGTTATTTGATGCATTTCGATATCGATTGCTAAATGTTTAAATACAAGAAAATCGACTTTATACCTAAATATAAAATTATAACATTAAGGAATTCTTCTAAATGCACTGCCGTTATACCGTTAAGGCTTTATGTAGACTTCTGTAGGCTAAAAAGCGTTTATTAACTTAATATGTTAAACTAATGATATGAAGCATTTCGATATCGATAGCTAAATGTGTATATACAAGAAAATCGACTGCATACCTAAATATAAGATAACGGAATTCTTCTAAATGCGCTGCCGTTATGCCGCCATGGCTATATGCCAACTTCAGATCGTTAAAGAAGGTTTATTAACATAAATATGTTAAACTAATGAGTTGAAGCGCCTCGATATCGATCGCTAAATGTGTATATACAAGAAAATCGACTTTTTACATAAATATAAGATTACGGAATTCTTCTAAATGCACTGCCGTTATGCCGCCATGGCCTTAAGCCAACTTCAGTTCGTTAAAGAAGGTTCATTAACTTAAATATGTTAAACCAGTCATTTGAAGCATTTCGACATCGATTGCTTAATGCATATATACCAGAAAATCGACTTTATACCTAAATATAAGACTACGGAATTTTTCCAAATGTACTGTCGTTATGCCGCCATGGCTTTATATCAACTGCAATACGTTAAAGAAGGTTAATTAACGTAAATATGTTAATCTAATGATTTGAAGCATTTCGATATCGATGCTAAATGTGTATATACAAGAAAATCGACTTTATACCTAAATATAAGATTACGGAATTCTTCTAAATGCACTGCCGTTATGCCGCCATGGCCTTAAGCCAACTTCAGTTCGTTAAAGAAGTATAGCTAGATGTGTATATACAAGAAAACCGACTTTATACCTAAATATAAGATAACGGAATTCTTCTAAATGTACTGCCGTTATGCCGCCATGGCTATATCCCAACTTCCGTTCGTTAAAGAATGTTTATTAACTTAAATATGTTAAACCAGTTATTTAAAGCATTTCGATATTGCTTAATGCATATATAAAAGAAAATCGACTTTATACCTAAATATAAGACTACGGAATTCTTCCAACTGTACTGTCGCTATGCCGCCATGGCTTTATATCAACTTCAATACGTTAAAGAAGGTTAATTATCTTAAATGTGTTAAACTAATGATTTGAAGCAATTCGATATCGATAGCTAAATGTGTATATACAAGAAAATCGACTTTATACCTAAATATAAGATTACGGAATTCTTCTAAATGCACTGCCGTTATGCCGCCATGGCCTTAAGCCAACTTCAGTTCGTAAAAGAAGGTTTATTAACTTAAATATGTTAAACCAGTTATTTGAAGCATATCGACATCGATTGCTTGATGCATATATACCAGAAAATCGACTTTATACCTAATTATAAGACAACGGAATTCTTCTAAATGTACTGTCGTTATGCCGCCATGGCTTTATATCAACTTCAATACGTTAAAGAAGGTTAATTAACTTAAATATGTTAAACTAATGACTTGAAGCATTTCGATATCGAGTGTTGAATGCGTATGGACAACAAAATCGACTTTATACCTAAATATAAGATAACGGAATTCATATAAATATACTGCCGCTATGCCGTTATGGCTTTATGTTAACTTCAGTAAGATAAAGAAGGTTAATTAACTTAAATATGCTAAACCCGTTATTTGAAGCATTTCAATATCGATTGCTAAATGTGTAAATACAAGAAAATCGACTTTGTACCTAAATATAAAATTATAACATTACGGAATTCTTCTAAATACACTGCCGTTATACCGTTAAGGCTTTATGTAGACTTCAGACTTCGACTTTATACCTAAATATAAGATTACAGAATTCTTCTACATGCACTGCCGTTATGCCGCCATGGCTATATGCCAACTTCAGATCGTTAAAAAAGGTTTAATAACTTAAATATGTTAAACGAATGATCTGAAGCATTTAGGTATCGATTGCTAAATGTTTATATACAAGAAAATTGACTTTATACCTAAATATAAGACTGCGGAATTCTTCCAAATGTACTGTCGTTATGCCGCCATGGCTTTATATCAACTTCAATACGTTAAAGAAGGTTAATTAACTTAAATATGTTAAACATATGATTTGAAGCATTTCTATATCGATTGCTAAATGCGTATATACAACAAAATCGACTTTATACCTAAATATAAGATTACGGAACTCTCCTACCTGCAATGTCGTAATGCCGCCAAGGCTTTATATCACCTTCATTACGTTAAAGAAGGTTAATTAACTTAAATATGTTAAACTAATGATTTGAAGCATTTCGATATCGATTGCTAAATGCGTATGTACAACAAAATCGACTTTATACCTAAATATAAGATAACGGAATTCATATAAATATACTGCCGTTATGGCTTTATGTAAACTTCATTAAGATAAAGAAGGTTAATTAACTTAAATATGCTAAAACAGTTATTTGAAGCATTTCGATATATATTGTTAAATGTGTAAATACAAGAAAATCGACTTTATACCTAAATATAAGATTACGGAGTTCTTCCAAATGCACTGCCGTTATACCGTTATGGCTTTATGTACACTTCAGTAAGAAAAATAAGGTTAATTAACTTAAATATGTTAAACTAATGAGTTGAACCATCTCGATATCGATTGCTAATGTGTATATACAACAAAATCGACTTTATACCTAAATATAAGATTACGGAATTCTTCTAAATGCACTGCCGTTATGCCGCCATGGCTTTAAGCCAACTTCAGATCGTTAAAGAAGGTTTGTTAACTTAAATATGTTAAACTAATGATTTGAAGCATTTCGATATCGATTGCTAAATGTGTATGTGCAACAAAATCGACTTTATACCTAAATATAAGATAACGGAATTCATATAAATATACTGCCGTTATGGCTTTATGTAAACTTCATAAAAATAAAGAAGGTTAATTAACTTAAATATGTTAAACTAATGAGTTGAACCATCTCGATATCGATTGCTAAATGTGTATATACAAGAAAATCGACTTTATACCTAAATATTAGATTGCGGAATTCTTCTAAATGCACTGTCGTTATGCCGCCATGACTTTATGCCAACGTCCGTTAGTTAAAGAAGGTTAATTAACTTAAATATGTTAAACTAATGATTTGAAGCATTTCGTTATAGATTGCTAAATGTGTATGTACAACAAAATCGACTTTATACCTAAATATAAGATAACGGAATTCATATAAATATACTGCCGTTATGGCTTTATGTAAACTTCAAAGAGATAAAGAAGGTTAATTAACTTAAATATGTTAAACTAATGAGTTGAACCATCTCGATATCGATTGCTAAATGTGTATATACAAGAAAATCGACTTTATACCTAAATATTAGATTGCGGAATTCTTCTAAATGCACTGTCGTTATGCCGCCATGACTTTATGCCAACATCCGTTAGTTAAAGAAGGTTAATTAACTTAAATATGTTAAACTAATGATTTGAAGCATTTCGTTATAGATTGCTAAATGTGTATGTACAACAAAAGCGACTTTATACCTAAATATAAGATAACGGAATTCAAATAAATATACTGCCGTTATGGCTTTATGTAAACATCAGTAAGATGAAGAAGGTTAATTAACTTAAATATGCTAAACCAGTTATTTGAAGCATTTCGACATCGACTGCTTAATGCATATATACCAGAAAATCGACTTAATACCTAAATATAAGACTACGGAATTCATCTAAATGTACTGTCGTTATGCCGCCATGGCTTTATATCAACTTCAATACGTTAAAGAAGGTTAATTTATTTAAATATGTTAAACTAATGATTTGAAGCATTTCGATATCGAGCGCTGAATGTGTATGTACAACAAAATCGACTTTATACCTAAATATAAGATAACGGAATTCATATAAATATACTGCCGTTATGGCTTTATGTAAACTTCAGTAAGATAAAGAAGGTTAATTAACTTAAATATGCTAAACAAGCTATTTGAAGCATTTCGATATCGATTGCTAAATGTGTAAATACAAGAAAATCGACTTTGTACCTAAATATAAAGTTATAAAATTACGGAATTCTTCCAAATGCACTGCCGTTATACCGTTAAGGCTTTATGTAGACTTCAGTAAGCTAAAAAGCGTTTATTAACCTAATATGTTAAAGTAATAATATGAAGCATTTCGATATCGATAGCTAAATGTGAATATACAAGAAAATCGACTTTATACCTAAATATAAGATTACGGAATTCTTCTACATGCACTGCCGTTATGCCGCCATGGCTATATGCCAACTTCAGATCGTTAAAGAAGGTTTATTAACATAAATATGTTAAACGAATGATTTGAAGCATTTCGATATCGATAGCTAAATGTGTATATACAAGAAAATCGACTTTATACCTAAATATAAGATTACGGAATTCTTCTACATGCACTGCCGTTAGGCCGCCATGGCTATATGCCAACTTCAGATCGTTAAAGAAGATTTATTAACTTAAATATGTTAAATGAATGTTTTGAAGCATTTCGATATCGATTGCTAAATGTTTATATACAAGAAAATTGTCTTTATACCTAAATATAAGACTGCGGAATTCTTCCAAATGTACTGTCGTTATGCCGCCATGGCTTTATATCAACTTTAATACGTTAAAGAAAGTTAATTAACTTAAATATGTTAAACATATGATTTGAATCATTTCGACATCGATTGCTAAATGCGTATATACAACAAAATCGACTTTATACTTAAATATAAGATTATGGAACTGTTCTACCTGCACCGTCGTTATGCCGCCATGGCTTTATATCACCTTCATTACGTTAAAGAACGTTAATTAACTTAAATATGTTAAACTAATGATTTGAAGCATTTCGATATCGATTGCTAAATGTGTATGTAAAAGAAAATCGAATTTATACCTAAACATAAGATTACGGAATTCTTCTAAATGAACTGTCGTTATGCCGCCATGGCTTTATATCACCTTCATTACGGTAAAGAAGGTTAACTAACTTAAATATGTTAAACTAATGATTTGAAGCATTTCGATATCGATTGCTAAATGTGTATGTACAACAAAATCGACTTTATACCTAAATATAAGATAACGGAATTCATATAAATATACTGCCGTTTTGCCGTTATTGCTTTATGTAAACTTCTGTAAGATAAAGAAGATTAATTAACTGAAATATGCTAAACCAGTTATTTGATGCATTTCGATAACGATTGCTAAATGTTTAAATACAAGAAAATCGACTTTATTCTTAAATATAAAATTATAACATTACGGAATTCTTCTAAATGCACTGCCGTTATACCGTTAAGGCTTTATGTAGACTTCTGTAAGCTAAAAAGCGTTAATTAACTTTATATGTTAAACTAATGATTTGAAGCATTTCGATATCGATAGCTAAATGTGTATACACAAGAAAATCGACTTTATACCTAAATATAAGATAACGGAATTCTTCTTAATGCACTGCTGTTATGCCGCCATGGCTATATGCAACTTCAGATCGTTAAAGAATGTTTATTAACATAAATATGTTAAACTAATGAGTTGAAGCGTCTCGATATCGATTGCTAAATGTGTATATACAAGAAAAACGACTTTTTACATAAATATAAGACTACGGAATTTTTCCAAATGTACTGTCGTTATGCCGCCATGGCTTTAAATCAACTTCAATACGTTAAAGAAGGTTAATTAACTTAAATATGTTAAACTAATGATTTGAAGCATTTCGATATCGATAGCTAAATGTGTATATACAAGAAAATCGACTTTATACCTAAATATAAGATTATGGAATTCTTCTAAATGCACTGCCGTTATGCCGCCATGGCCTTAAGCCAACTTCAGTTCGTTAAAGAAGGTTTAATAACTTAAATATGTTAAACCAGTTATTTGAAGCATTTCGACATCGATTGCTTAATGCGTATATACCAGAAAATCGACTTTATACCTAAATATAAGACTACGGAATTCTTCTAAATGTACTGTCGTTATGCCGCCATGGCTTTATATAAACTTCAATACGTTAAAGAAGGTTAATTAACTTAAATATGTTAAACTAATGTTTTGAAGCATTTCGATATCGATAGCTAAATGTGTATATACAAGAAAATCGACTTTATACCTAAATATAAGATAACGGAATTCTTCTTAATGCACTGCTGTTATGCCGCCATGGCTATATGCAACTTCAGATCGTTAAAGAATGTTTATTAACATAAATATGTTAAACTAATGAGTTGAAGCGTCTCGATATCGATCGCTAAATGTGTATATACAAGAAAAACGACTTTTTACATAAATATAAGACTACGGAATTTTTCCAAATGTACTGCCGTTATGCCGCCATGGCTTTAAATCAACTTCAATACGTTAAAGAAGGTTAATTAACTTAAATATGTTAAACTAATGATTTGAAGCATTTCGATATCGATAGCTAAATGTGTATATACAAGAAAATCGACTTTATACCTAAATATAAGATTACGGAATTCTTCTAAATGCACTGCCGTTATGCCGCCATGGCCTTAAGCCAACTTCAGTTCGTTAAAGAAGGTTTAATAACTTAAATATGTTAAACCAGTTATTTGAAGCATTTCGACATCGATTGCTTAATGCATATATACCAGAAAATCGACTTTATACCTAAATATAAGATTACGGAATTCTCCTACATGCTCTGCCGTTATGCCGCCAATGGCTTTATGCCAACTTCAGTTCGTTAAAGAAGGTTTATTAACTTAAATATGTTAAACTAATGAGTTGAAGCATCTCGATATCGATTGCTAATTGTGTATATACAAGAAAATCGACTTTATACCTAAATATAAGATAACGGAATTCTTCTACATGCACTGCCGTAATACCGTTAAGGTTTTATGTAGACTTCAGTGAGCTAAAAAATGTTTATTAACTTAATATGTTAAACTAATAATTTGAAGCATTTCGATATCGATATCTAAATGTGTATATAAAAGAAAATCGACTTTATACCAAAATAAAAGATTACGGAATTCTTCTACATGCACTGCCGTTATGCTAACTTCAGACCGTTAAAGAAGGTTTTTTAACATAAATATGTTAAACGAATGATTTGAAGCATTTCGATATCGATAGCTAAATGTGTATATACAAGAAAAACGACTTTATACCTACATATACGATTACGGAATTCTTCTACATGCACTGCCGTTATGCCGCCATGGCTCTATGCCAACTTCGGATCGTTAAAGAAGGTTTATTAACTTAAATATGTTAAACGAATGATTTGAAGCATTTCGATATCGATTGCTAAATGTTTATATACAAGAAAAATTTACTTTATACCTAAATATAAGACTGCGGAATTCTTCCAAATGTACTGTCGTTATGCCGCCATGGGTGTATATCAACTTCAATACGTTAAAGAAGGTTAATTAACTTAAATATGTTAAACATATTTATTTGAAGCCTTTCGACATCGATTGCTAAATGCGTATATACAACAAAATCGACTTTATACCTAAATATAAGATTATGGAACTGTTCTACCTGCACTGTCGTTATGCCGCCATGGCTTTATATCACCTTCATTACGTTAAAGAAGGTTAATTAACTTAAATATGTTAAACTAATGATTTGAAGCATTTCGATATCGATTGCTATAGTGTATATACAAGAAAATCGACTTTATACCTAAATATAAGATTACGGAATTCTTCTAAATGCACTGCCGTTATGCCGCCATGGCTTTAAGCCAAATTCAGATCGTTAAAGAAAGTTTATTAACTTAAATATGTTAAACTAATGATTTGAAGCATTTCGATACCGATTGCTATAGTGTATGTACAACAAAATCGACTTTATACCTAAATATAAGATAACGGAATTCATACAAATATACTGCCGTTATGGCTTTATGTAAACTTCAGTAAGATAAAGAAGGTTAATTAACTTAAATATGCTAAACCAGTTATTTAAAGCATTTCGATATCGATTGCAAAATGTGTATATACAAGAAAATCGACTTTATACCTAAATATAATATTACGGAATTCTTCTAAATGCACTGTCTTTATGCCGCCATGGCTTTATATCAACTTCAATACGTTAAAGAAGTTTAATTAACTTAAATATGTTAAACTAATGATTTGAAGCATTTCGATATCGATTGCTATAGTGTATATACAAGAAAATCGACTTTATACCTAAATATAAGAATACGGAATTCTTCTAAATGCACTGCCGTTATGCCGCCATGGCTTTAAGCCAAATTCAGATCGTTAAAGAAGGTTTATTAACTTAAATATGTTAAACTAATGAGTTGAACCATCTCTATATCGATTGCTAATGTGTATATACAACAAAATCGACTTTATACCTAAATATAAGATTACGGAATTCTTCCAAATGCACTGCCGTCATACCGTTATGACTTTACGTAAACTTCAGTAAGAAAAATAAGGTTAATTAACTTAAATATGTTATACTAATGATTTAAAGCATCTCGATATCGATTGCTAAATGTGTATATACAACAAAATCGACATTATACCTAAATATAAGTTCACGGAATTCTTCCAAATTCACTGCCATTATACCGTTATGGCTTTATGTAAACTTCAGTAAGATAAAGAAGGTTAATTAACTTAAATATGTTAAACTAATGATTTGAAGCATTTCGTTATCGATTGCTAAATGTGAATATACAAGAAAATCGACTTTATACATAAACATACGATAACGGAATTCTTCTAAGTGCACTGCCGTTATGCAGTTATGGCTTTATGTTAACTTCAGTTCGTTAAAGAAGGTTTATCAACTTTAATATGATAAACCAGTTATTTGGAGCATTTCGATATCAATTGCTTAATGCATATATAAAAGAAAATCGACTTTATACCTGAATATAAGACTGCGGAATTCTTCCAAATGTACTGTCGTTATGCCGCCATGGCTTTATATCAACTTCAGTACGTTAAAGAAGGTTAATTAACTTAAATTTGTTAAACTAATGATTTGAAGCATTTCGATATCGCTTGCTTAATGCGTATGTACAACAAAATCGAATTTAGACCTAAACATAAGATTACGGAATTCTTCTAAATGCACTGTCGTTATGCCGCCATGGCTTTATATCACCTTCATTACGTTAAAGAAGGTTGATTAACTTAAATATGTTAAACTAATGATTTGAAGCATTTCGATATCGATTGCTAAATGTGTATGTACAACAAAATCGACTTTATACCTAAATAAAAAGATAACGGAATTCATATAAATATGCTGCCGTTATGCCGTTATTGCTTTATGTAAACTTCAGTAAGATAAAGAAGGTTAATTAACTGAAATATGCTAAAACCCGTTATTTGATGCATTTCGATATCGACTGCTAAATGTTTAAATACAAGAAAATCGACTTTATACCTAAATATAAAAAATTTTAACATTAAGGAATTCTTCTAAATGCACTGCCGTTTTTACCGTTAAGGCTTTATGTAGACTTCTGTAAGCTAAAAAGCGTTTATTAACTTAATATGTTAAACTAATGATATGAAGCATTTCGATATCGATATCTAAATGTGTATATACAAGAAAATCGACTTTATACCTAAATATAAGATAACGGAATTCTTCTAAATGCACTGCCGTTATGCCGCCATGGCTATATGCCAACTTCAGATCATTAAAGAAGGTTTATTAACATAAATATGTTAAACTAATGAGTTGAAGCGCCTCGATATCGATATCTAAATGTGTATATACAAGAAAATCGACTTTTTACCTAAATATAAGATAACGGAATTCTTCTAAATGCACTGCCGTTATGCCGCCATGGCCTTAAGCCAACTTCAGTTCGTTAAAGAAGGTTTATTAACTTAAATATGTTAAACCAGTCATTTGAAGCATTTCGACATCGATTGCTTAATGCATATATACCAGAAAATCGACTTTAAACCTAAAAATAAGACTACGGAATTTTTCCAAATGTACTGTCGTTATGCCGCCATGGCTTTATATCAACTTCAATACGTTAAAGAAGGTTAATTAACGTAAATATGTTAAACTAATGATTTGAAGCATTTCGATACCGATTGCTATAGTGTATATACAAGAAAATCGACTTTATACCTAAATATAAGATTACGGAATTCTTCTAAATGCACTGCCGTTATGCCGCCATGGCCTTAAGCCAACTTCAGTTCGTTAAAGAAGTTTTATTAACTTAAGTATGTTAAACCAGTCATTTGAAGCATTTCGACATCGATTGCTTAATGCATATATACCAGAAAATCCACTTTATACCTAAATATAAGACTACGGATTTCTTCTAAATGTACTGTCGTTATGCCGCCATGGCTTTATATCAACTTCAATACGTTAAAGAAGGTTAATTAACTTAAATATGTTAAACTAATGATTTGAAGCATTTCGATATCGAGTGCTGAATGTGTAAATACAAGAAAATCGACTTTGTACCTAAATATAAAATTATAACATTACGGAATTCTTCTAAATGCACTGCCGTTATACCGTTAAGGCTTTATGTAGACTTCAGTATGCTAAAAAGCGTTTATTAACTTAATATGCTAAACTAATAATATGAAGCATTTCGATATCGATAGCTAAATGTGTATATACAAGAAAATCGACTTTATACCTAAATATAAGATTACAGAATTCTTCTACATGCACTGCCGTTATGCCGCCATGGCTATATGCCAACTTCAGATCGTTAAAGAAGGGTTATTAACTTAAATATGTTAAACGAATGATTTGAAGCATTTCGATATCGATTGCTAAATGTTTGTATACAAGAAAAATGACTTTATACCTAAATATAAGACTGCGGAATTCTTCCAAATGTACTGTCGTTATGCCGCCATGGCTTTATATCAACTTCAATACGTTAAAGAAGGTTAATTAACTTAAATATGTTAAACTTATGATTTGAAGCATTTCGATATCGATTGCTAAATGCGTATATACAACAAACTCGACTTTATACCTAAATATAAGATTACGGAACTCTTCTACCTGCACTGTCGTTATGCCGCCATGGATTTATATCACCTTCGTTACGTGAAAGAAGAATAATTAACTTAAATATGTTAAACTAATGGTTTGAAGCATTTCGATATCGATTGCTAAATGCGTATGTACAACAAAATCGACTTTATACCTAAATAAAACATAACGGAATTCATATAAATATACTGCCGTTATGCCCTTATGGCTTTATGTAAACTTCATTAAGATAAAGAAGGTTAATTAACTTAAATATGCTAAACCAGTTATTTGAAGCATTTCGATATATATTGTTAAATGTGTAAATACAAGAAAATCCACTTTATACCTAAATATAAGATTAGGGAGTTCTTCCAAATGCACTGCCGTTATACCGTTTTGGCTTTATGTACACTTCAGTAAGAAAAATAAGGTTAATTAACTTAAATATGTTAAACTAATGAGTTGAACCATCCCGATATCGATTGCTAATGTGTATATACAACAAAATCGACTTTATACCTAAAAATAAGATTACGGAGTTCTTCTAAATGCAATGCCGTTATGCCGCTATGACTTTATATCAACTTCAATACGTTAAAGAAGGTTAATTAACCCTTTAAAAATGTTAAACTAATGATTTGAAGCATTTCTTTATCGATTGCTTAATGTGTATATACAAGAAAATCGACTTTATACCTAAATATAAGATTACGGAATTCTTCTAAATGCACTGCCGTTATGCCGCCATGGCCTTAAGCCAACTTCAGTTCGTTAAAGAAGTTTTATTAACTTAAGTATGTTAAACCAGTCATTTGAAGCATTTCGACATCGATTGCTTAATGCATATATACCAGAAAATCCACTTTATACCTAAATATAAGACTACGGATTTTCTAAATGTACTGTCGTTATGCCGCCATGGCTTTATATCAACTTCAATACGTTAAAGAAGGTTAATTAACTTAAATATGTTAAACTAATGATTTGAAGCATTTCGATATCGAGTGCTGAATGTGTAAATACAAGAAAATCGACTTTGTACCTAAATATAAAATTATAACATTACGGAATTCTTCTAAAAGCACTGCCGTTATACCGTTAAGGCTTTATGTAGACTTCAGTAAGCTAAAAAGCGTTTATTAACTTAATATGCTAAACTAATAATATGAAGCATTTCGATATCGATAGCTAAATGTGTATATACAAGAAAATCGACTTTATACCTAAATATAAGATTACAGAATTCTTCTACATGCACTGCCGTTATGCCGCCATGGCTATATGCCAACTTCAGATCGTTTTAAAAAAGGGTTATTAACTTAAAAATGTTAAACGAATGATTTGAAGCATTTCGATATCGATTGCTAAATGTTTGTATACAAGAAAAATGACTTTATACCTAAATATAAGACTGCGGAATTCTTCCAAATGTACTGTCGTTATGCCGCCATGGCTTTATATCAACTTCAATACGTTAAAGAAGGTTAATTAACTTAAATATGTTAAACTTATGATTTGAAGCATTTCGATATCGATTGCTAAATGCGTATATACAACAAACTCGACTTTATACCTAAATATAAGATTACGGGAAATCTTCTACCTGCACTGTCGTTATGCCCCCATGGATTTATATCACCCTCATTACGTGAAAGAAGAATAATTAACTTAAATATGTTAAACTAATGGTTTGAAGCATTTCGATATCGATTGCTAAATGCGTATGTACAACAAAATCGACTTTATACCTAAATAAAACATAACGGAATTCATATAAATATACTGCCGTTATGCCGTTATGGGGTTTATGTAAACTTCATTAAGATAAAGAAGGTTAATTAACTTAAATATGCTAAACCAGTTATTTGAAGCATTTCGATATATATTGTTAAATGTGTAAATACAAGAAAATCCACTTTATACCTAAATATAAGATTAGGGAGTTCTTCCAAATGCACTGCCGTTACACCGTTTTTGGGTTTATGTACACTTCAGTAAGAAAAATAAGGTTAATTAACTTAAATATGTTAAACTAATGAGTTGAACCATCCCGATATCGATTGCTAATGTGTATATACAACAAAATCGACTTTATACCTAAATATAAGATTACGGAGTTCTTCTAAATGCAATGCCGTTATGCCGCTATGACTTTATATCAACTTCAATACGTTAAAGAAGGTTAATTAACTTAAATATGTTAAACTAATGATTTGAAGCATTTCTTTATCGATTGCTTAATGTGTATATACAAGAAAATCGACTTTATACCTAAATATAAGATAACGGAATTCTTTTAAATGCACTCCCGTTATGTCGCCATGGCTTTAAGCCAACTTCAGATCGTTAAAGAAGGTTTATTAACTTAAATATGTTAAACTAATGAGTTGAACCATCTCGATATCGATTGCTAATGTGTATGTACAACAAAATCGACTTTATACCTAAATATAAGATTACGGAATTTTTCCAAATGCACTGCCGTAATACCGTTATGGCTTTACGTAAACTTCAGTTCGTTAAAGAAGGTTAATTAACTTAAATATGTTAAACCAGTTATTTGAAGCATTTCGATATCGATTGCTTAATGCATATATAAAAGAAAATCGACTTTATACCTAAATATAAGACTACGGAATTCTTCCAAATGTATTGTCGTTATGTCGCCATGGCTTTATATCAACTTCAATACGTTAAAGAAGACTAATTAACCCTTTTAAAATTTTTAAACTAATGATTTGAAGCATTTCGATATCGCTTGCTAAATGTGTATGTAAAAGAAAATCGAATTTATACCTAAACATAAGATTACGGAATTCTTCCAAACGTACTGTCGTTATGCCGCCATGTCTTTATGTCACCTTCATTACGTTAAAGAAGGCTAATTAACTTAAATATGTTAAACTGATGATTTGAAGCACTTCGTTATCGATTGCAAAATGTGTATATACAAGAAAATCGACTTTATACCTAAATATAAGATTACGGAATTCTTCTAAATGCACTGCCGTTATGCCGTTATGGCTTTATGTTAACTTCAGTTCGTTAGAGAAGGTTTATCAACTAAAATATGCTAAACCAGTTATTTGAAGCATTTCCATATCGATTGCTAAATGTGTAAATTCAAGAAAATCGACTTTATACCTAAATATAAAAGTATAACATTACAGAATTCTTCTAAATGGACTGCCGTTATACCGTTAAGGCTTTATGTAGACTTCAGTAAGCTAAAAAGCGTTTATTAACCTAATATGTTAAACTAATGATATGAAGCATTTCGATATCGATAGCTAAATGTGTATATACAAGAAAATCGACTTTATACCTAAATATAAGATTACGGAATTCTTCTACATGCACTGCCGTTATGCCGCCATGGCTATATGCCAACTTCAGATCGTTGAAGAAGGTTTATTAACATAAATATGTTAAACGAATGATTTGAAGCATTTCGATATCGATAGCTCTCTATGTATATACAAGAAAATCGAATTTATACCTAAATATAAGATTACGGAATTCTTCTACATGCACTGCCGTTATGCCGCCATGGCTATATGCCAACTTCGGATCGTTAAAGAAGGTTTATTAACTTAAATATGTTAAACGAATAATTTGAAGCATTTCGATATCGATTGCTAAATGTTTATATACAAGAAAATTGACTTTATACCTAAATATAAGACTGCGGAATTCTTCCAAATGTACTGTCGTTATGCTGCAATGGCTTTATATCAACTTCAATACGTTAAAGAAGGTTAATTAACTTAAATATGTTAAACTAATGATTTGAAGCATTTCGATATCGATTGCTAAATGCGTATATACAACAAAATCGACTTTATACCTAAACATAAGATTACGGAACTCTTCTACCTGCACTGTCGTTATGCCGCCATGGCTTTATATCACCTTCATTACGCTAAAGAAGGTTAATTAACTTAAATATGTTAACCTAATGATTTGAAGCATTTCGATATCGCCTACTTAATGTGTATATACAAGAAAATCGACTTTATACCTAAATATAAGATAACGGAATTCATATAAATATACTGCCGTTATGTCGTTATGGCTTTATGTAAACTTCATTAAGTTAATTAACTTAAATATGCTAAACCGGTTATTTGAAGCATTTCGATATATATTGTTAAATGTGTAAATACAAGAAAATCGATTTTATACTTAAATATAAGATTACGGAGTTCTTCCAAATGCACTGCCGTTATACCGGTATGGCTTTATGTACACTTCAGTACGAAAAATAAGGTTAATTAACTTAAATATGTTAAACTAATGAGTTGAACCATCTCGATATCGATTGCTAACGTGTATATACAAGAAAATCGACTTTATACCTAAATATAAGATTACGGAATTCTTCTAAATGCACTGCCGTTATGCAGCCATGACTTTATATCAACTTCAATACGTTAAAGGAGGTTAATTAACTTAGATATGTTAAACTTATGTTTTGAAGCATTTCGTTATCGATTGCTAAATGTGTATATACAAGAAAATCGACTTTATACCTAAATATAAGATAACGGAATTCTTCTAAATGCACTGCCGTTATGCCGCCATGGCTTTAAGCCAACTTCAGATCGTTAAAGAAGGTTTATTAACTTAAATATGTTAAACTAATGAGTTGAACCATCTCGATATCGATTGCTAATGTGTACATACAACAAAATCGACTTTATACCTAAATATAAGATTACGGAATTCTTCCAAATGCACTGCCGTTATACCGTTATGGCTTTACGTAAACTTCAGTAAGAAAAATAAGGTTAATTAACTTAAATATTTTAAACTAATGATCTGAAGCATCTCGATATCGATTGCTAAATGTGCAAATACAACAAAATCGACATTATACCTAAATATAAGTATACGGAATTCTTCCAAATGCACTGCCGTTATACCGTTATGGCTTTATGTTAACTTCAGTTTATTAAAGCAGGTTTATTAACTTAAATATGTTAAACTAATGAGTTCAACCATCTCGATATCGATTGCTAATGTGTATATACAACAAAATCGACTTTATACCTAAATATAAGATTACGGAATTCTTCCAAATGCACTGCCGTTATACCGTAATGGCTTTACGTAAACTTCAGTTCGTTAAAGAAGGTTAATTAACTTAAATATGTTAAACCAGTTATTTGAAGCATTTCGATATCGATTGCTTAATGCATATATAAAAGAAAATCGACTTTA
>CM050324.1:9932613-9948613 GCA_027475135.1 Bactrocera correcta | reverse complement strand
GTGTATGTAAAAGAAAATCGAATTTATACCTAAACATAAGATTACGGAATTCTTCCAAATGTACTGTCGTTATGCCGCCATGTCTTTATGTCACCTTCATTACGTTAAAGAAGGCTAATTAACTTAAATATGTTAAACTAATGATTTGAAGCATTTCATTATCGATTGCAAAATGTGTATATACAAGAAAATCGACTTTATACCTAAATATAGATAGATAGATAGATATTTATTTATTTCATGCACAATAAATATACAGAAAATAAGAGAAAAAAAACAGCACTAGCTCGTGGCCATCAGCTGGTTTTACAAAATAAATACTAATTTACATTTCGTTTATGGATTACAAATATTATACAGTTAAGGTTAACTAAATTAAATGAGATAGGTTGCATGAGGCTATAAAACTAGATATCTTGCTTATGTTAAGTGCTGTAGTGTCGGAAAGAAGTTGTGATGGAACAGTCAAGCCAAAAATCCGTTGCCTTTGAATAGAAAAACGAGGGCAGATGTCCAAGATATGCTTCACAGATGTGCTCATTGCCCCGCAAACGTTGCATAATGATACTCCATGACTAAGAAGATGTTCCGTGAGTGATCTGCGTGTGGCCCAAACGAAGTCTTGTGAAAACGAGAATGTCTGACTGTTTAGCATCGGAAGGAAAAGTAGGCCTAATTTTTGTTGGATTAATATCTGCATAATGGTGAACATATTCTTTCCACTTTAGTAAGGATTTATTGTTAATATACTGCCGTACATGTCTCGACAAATCGGCCTTTTCAAAAGTGTCAAAACAGATAGCTGGGTTATTGTGAAGACTCTTCGCAACAGAGTCAACTAGTTCATTGCCTTGGATGCCACAATGGCCAGGAATCCACATCAATTTAATTTTGTTTTTGTTTTTAAAGTTAGCAAATCCCTGGTGTGGGTTACTAGGACGCTGTCCTTTTTGAATTTCCAGAGGGCATCAATGGCAGACCGACTGTCAGTACAAATGCAGAAATTGCCCTTGGTTTTTGATGCAATTAAGGCGGCTTGATAGATAGCAAAGATTTCACTGGTGTAGATGGAGCAATGATTAGGCAGGATACCTTTTCTTAAAACATCAAGGTTTTCAGAGACTACTGCAAATGAGGTTGAAAATTTGGTTTTCGAACCATCGGTAAAAATAAAGTTGAATGCTTTTTGACTTAGCTCAGCTTTATATTCCAGAAAATTTTGCGCGTAAAGTTGTGGACAGGTGTTTTGCTTCTGAAATGTTTGTAAACGGGTTTCAATTGATAAGTCTGACAGGTGACTGGGTACACTTTCCGAGTTGGTTTAACTGATACATTTAATTTCTTGGCAGTGATCAGTACACGGTGTATCGCTGAGAGCCGCTTTGGAAGATACTTTCGATTGGAAGCTTTAAGTATTTCGTCAAAGAGGTGGCTGTTATTGCAGCATAAAATTTTGTATATAAGGCTTGCAGTCATGTATTCGATTCTCTCATTTATGCTAGGGAGTCCAGATTCAGTTAGCATGTTGTCGACGGGGGTAGTGGTGAAGGCCCGTAAGCTTTTCCGCACCGCTGCGTAATATGGAGCACAGAGAAGATTTAAGTTGCTTTTGGCACAGGTTCCATAGATTGGCAGCGCGTAGTCAATTACAGTTAAAAATAATGCTTTAACAATATTACAAAGTGTAGTAGTATGAACAAATGATTTTTTAGACGAAAAATATTTTATAATATTGAGGCGTTTGATAAGTTTATTTCTAATATAATTACAGTGAAACCTAAAAGTGTATTTACAATCAAATAAAACGCCTAATATTTTCAAACTGCTGACATTGCTTACATACAAATTGTTATGACATAGTTTTATATTTGGGCAGCATTTTTTCCGACAGATATGCAAGGTATTGCACTTCTCATATGATATAATCGCTCCTGACTGAGCCGACCAGACAGTAATGTCATTAAGGACTTTACAAAAAATCGCCTGAACCGTTTCAAGGCTGTCCTCTTTAGTATATATTAAAACGTCATCAGCATAAATCCCGTAACTTACTTTGTACTTATCTATAATTTGACTTATTTCGTCAAATGCAATAATAAATAACACTACCGAAAGAGGAGAACCTTGAGGAATCCCATTTTGCAAGTCATATATCTCGGATGAAACGCCATTTACTCTGACTATAAATTTTCTATTCGTTAGAAAGTTTTTGACAAAGTTATACATTCTGCCACCCACTTTCCACTTTCTTAGTTGCCTTAAAACTACGTGTGCTCCAATGCGGTCAAAAGCCTTTTGGAAGTCAAGGGAAAGAGCTGTGATGTGTTTTTTACTGGATAAAGCATTCGAACAGAAATGATCGAAAGTTAATAGGGAATCGATGGTACTATGACCGCTTTTAAACCCAACTTGAGTAGGGCTTAACAATTTGTTTCTAGAAGCAAACCACATCAACCTGTGGGCAATTATTTTCTCCAGAACTTTACTATTACATACGAGTAGGGATATGGGCCGAAAACTTGATATATTATCCGCTGGTTTGTTTGGCTTGTGGATGGGAGATACAAAAGCGCACTTCCAACTTTGAGGAAAAATACCAGATGAAAAAATGCTGTTATATAGGTTTATCAGTCTCATTTTAAATGAATCGGGGAGATTTTTGATCATTACGTAAGTAATGCGGTCGTGTCCTGGAGAGGAGCCCTTAACCCTGTTAACGAAATTGTTAAATTCCTCCTTCGTGATTGGATTATCAATTTCTTTTGCAGATAGAAGGAGATTAGGAGGGGGAAAATATATTTCGCTTAACAGGCGAGTTTTGTCAGCTACAAAAGTTTGAGAAAAATTTGTATCATTTGAATAACCAGACCAGTCCTTAGCAAACAAATTTGCAGCTTCCTTAGTAGATGGTGAGGGGTTATTGCCTGCCACAAGGTGGGGAAAATTGGAAATACTGTAAGACCCCGATAACTTTTTAAGGTTTTTCCATATTTCTTTGGGTGAAGTTGTAGGATTAATAGAGCTAGTAATATTGCTAAAGGCTTCTTTTTTTGCCTTTTTTGCCGCTAACTTGAATTTGGCGTTTGCTGCTTTATAAGACAGAAGGTTTTGGTTAGATCGTAAACGTTTGTAGATATACCAGGCAGATTGCTTTATGGCTCGCAATTCAGCGATTTCCTTATTCCACCAAAGGACACATTTTTTCGAGAAATATGGCCTGCTTTGGGGTATAGATAAAGAAGCTGCAGTAAGGATAACCTTTTTAACTTGAGCGGCTTCCTTGTTGATGTTGTTGCTGGCGGGATAAAGGTTGTTAATTTTCTCACATAAGTTATGGTACTTTTCCCAATTGGCCTTTTCAGTTAAGAATTTGGGAGCATGCTTGATCATATTTGCTTTGTTACAATTTAAGTAAAAAATTATTGGATAATGATCACTGCCACAGAGATCATCCAAGACTTTCCAAGAAAAGAGTGGGTAAATATTCGTTGATGATAATGAAACATCTACATGAGTAAATGTTTTGTGTGTAGAGAAGTGCGTAGGTGTTTTATTATTTAGGACAGATAATGCAAGTGAACAAATGAGTTCCTCAAAGCTTTTGCCCCTACGGTTTTGGATAGGGGAGCCCCAAAGCGGGCTCCACGCGTTAAAGTCCCCACAAAAGATGAGTGGTTCAGGTAGAGAAATCAAAATACTTTTCAGCTCGTGGAAATCAATAGCACTGCTTGGCGGAAAATAAACTGAGATCATTGTGAAAGTTAACATAGCTTTGATTTGGAGGGCAATTATATTTAAGTTAGTTTCGATCTGAATACGTTTGTGGCAAATGTTTTTTTTAATCAGCAAACCAACGCCGTGAATATTAGTTTGATTCGTATTGTGGAAATATGCTACGTATGGAGAAGGTGCTGAAAATGTATTCCCATATCCAATATTGGTCTCTTGCAGAGCAATAAGATCTGGTTTAAATTCAGTAATGAGTAACTGAAGCTCATGATAATTATTAAATAAACCATTTATATTCCATTGTAAAAAAGTTAACATATTTAATGGCTGGAATTAGAAGCTGAAAGTAATTATTATATTGATATATACGGAAAACTAAGTTGCATTAACTGTCCGAATCATCAGACATTTTCTGTAATTGTGTAAGAGAAAGAACTCTGTTAATTGATGCAGGTGGAGAGAAAACAATTGCCGAAAAACTGTCATCATTGGTAAAGTTGTTATTCATAGTTGTGATTTGAGTAGAATTTTGAAGAGAGTTATTTTGATTATTGGGCTGTTGATTAGTAAGACTATTGCTTGAGAAAATTTGTGTTTGGTCGCTGGAGACTTTTGGATTTGAAGGTGATTTATGAATGATAGTTGATGAATTGGTGCTAGAATTCTCCTTGTTCTCATTAATTACCGTTTGTGAGGAACCGGTATTAGCACGTGCGTTTGCTGGAGACGAAAGCACAGTGGCGTAGGAGATTATGGGGTTAGCTGGGGGTAAAGTGACTTGCTTTAGATATATATTTTTGGCTTCCTTCATCGAGCATTTATTTCTGGTTTTTATAGTTAAAATTTCTTTAGCTTGCTTAAACCTTTTACACTCACTTGAGGATGACGGATGTGGCTCAGAACAATTGGCACACTTAACTCGAGTGCAGTCGTTTGGGTGATGGGGAGGAAAGGAGCATGTTACACATGTCGGACTATTTTTGCACCAGTTTGCGGTGTGCCCTAGCAATTTGCACGATCTGCACCTCATAGGGTTGGGAATGTACTCCCTAACCTTTACAGAGTGCCACGAAATATCTATTTTGCTGGGGAGTTTGTATGAGTCGAAGGACAGGAGAACAACCCCACTGGGAGTTGCCTTACCGTCAACTACTTTGTTGAATTTATGTATTGCAGTAACGCCTTGGTTGCTTAATTCTTTTACAATTTCCTCATCACTTACTTTATTGAGGTAAGGAGCATATATTGTTCCCTTTGTTGTGTTCAGCGAGGCATGAAATGAAAATTTGACGGAGCATACACCATGTAGTTGCGTAGTGGCCAGAAATTTTTGGGCAATTTTTATATCTTTTACTAGAAGCAGAAGGTTTCCGTCTCTAAGCTCAGATATGGAAATAACATATTTGCTGATGATTTGTATGGCTTTGTGCACGGCAAAACATGAGAAGTCTGAAATTTTTTTATTAACATCATCACATGCTAGAATAAGAAATTTTGGGTCTGCCACAACGACGTTTGGTAGTTCGGGGAAAACATTAACAGGCGAACCATTAGAAAGTTTTTTCTTTTTGCGTGGGTAATCGTTTGCAAGTAGTGCAAAACGATTCACCCTACTAGCACTTGCCCCTAGGGGCATTTCACAATTTAAACAAACTCACCAAGCCTGAATAAAAAATATTCAGTGAATGATAAATATGAAGCAAAGCTTTACACTAATCAACGAATAGAGGCAAAAGAAAATAACGGAACTGAGACCGCACTGAAATCACTATAATAGCGAACTTAACACGACCAAACACTTTGAGTGATAGACGCTGACTGTATACCTAAATATAAGATTACGGAATTCTTCTAAATGCACTGCCGTTATGCCGCCATGGCTTTATGCCAACATCCGTTAGTTAAAGAAGGTTAATTAACATAAATATGTTAAACTAATGAACTGAAGCATTTCGATATCGATTGCTAAATGTGTATGTACAACAAAATCGACTTTATACCTAAATATAAGATAACGGAATTCATATAAATATACTGCCGTTATGGCTTTATATAAACTTCAGTAAGATAAAGAAGGTTAATTAACTTAAATATGCTAAACCAGTTATTTGAAGCATTTCGATATCGATTGCAAAATGTGTATATACAAGAAAATCGACTTTATACCTAAATATAAGATTACGGAATTCTTCTAAATGCACTGCCGTTATGCCGCCATGGCTTTAAGCCAACTTCAGATCGTTAAAGAAGGTTTATTAACTTAAATATGTTAAACTAATGAGTTGAACCATCTCGATATCGATTGCTAATTTGTATATACAACAAAATCGACTTTATACAAAAATATACGATAACGGAATTCTTCTAAATGCACTGCCGTTAAGCCGATTGCTAATGTGTATATACAACAAAATCGACTTTATACCTAAATATAAAATTACGGAATTCTTCCAAATGTACTGCCGTTATAAAGTTATGGCTTAACGTAAACTTCAGTAAGAAAAATAAGGTTAATTAACTTAAATATTTTAAACTAATGATTTGAAGCATTTCGATATCGATTGCTAAATGTGTAAATACAAGACAATCGACTTTATACCTAAATATAAGATTACGGAATTCTTCCAAATGCACTGCCGTTATACCGCTTTGACTTTACGTAAACTTCAGTAAGAAAAATAAGGTTAATTAACTTAAATATGTTAAAATAATTATTTGAAGCATCTCGATATCAATTGCTAAATGTGTATATACAACAAAACCGACATTATAACCAAATATAAGTTTACGGAATTCTTCCAAATGCACTGCCGTTATACCGTTATGGCTTTATGTAAACTTCAGTAAGATAAAGAAGGTTAATTAACTTAAATTTGTTAAACTGATGATTTGAAGCATTTCGATATCGATTGCTTAATGCATATATAAAAAAAAATCGACTTTATACCTAAATATAAGACTACGGAATTCTTCCAAATGTACTGCCGTTATGCCGCCATGACTTTATATCAACTTCAATACGATAAAGAAGGTTTATTAACTTAAATATGTTAAACTAATGAGTTGAACCATCTCGATATCGATTGCTAATGTGTATATACAACAAAATCGACTTTATACCCAAATATAAAATTACGGAATTCTTCCAAATGCACTGCCGTTATAAAGTTATGGCTTTACGTAAACTTCAGTAAGAAAAATAAGGTTAATTAACTTAAATATTTTAAACTAATGATTTGAAGCATTTCGATATCGATTGCTAAATGTGTAAATACAAGACAATCGACGTTATACCTAAATATAAGATTACGGAATTCTTCTAAATGCACTGCCGTTATGCCGCCATGGCCTTAAGCCAACTTCAGTTCGTTAAAGAAGGTTTATTAACTTAAATATGTTAAACCAGTTATTTGAAGCATTTCGATATCGATTGCTTAATGCATATATAAAAAAAAATCGACTTTATACCTAAATATAAGACTACGGAATTCTTCCAAATGTACTGTCGTTATGCCGCCATGGCTTTATATCAACTTCAATACGTTAAAGAAGGTTAATTAACTTAAATTTGTTAAACTGATGATTTGAAGCATTTCGATATCGCTTACTAAATGTGTATGTAAAAGAAAATCGAATTTATACCTAAACATAAGATTACGGAATTCTTCCAAATGTACTGTCGTTATGCCGCCATGTCTTTATGTCACCTTCATTACGTTAAAGAAGACTTATTAATTTAAATATGCTAAACCAGTTATTTGAGGCATTTCGATATCGATAGCTAAATGTGTATATACAAGAAAATCGACTTTATACCTAAATATAAGATTACGGAACTCTTCCAAATGCACTGCCGTTATGCCGGCATGGCTATATGCCAACTTCAGATCGTTAAAGAAGGTTTATTAACATAAATATGTTAAACCAGTTATTTGAAGCATTTCGACATCGATTGCTTAATGCATATATACCAGAAAATCGACTTTATACCTAAATATAAGACTACGGAATTCTTCCAAATGTACTGTCGTTATGCCGCCATGGCTTTATATCACTTTCAATACGTTAAAGAAGGTTAATTAACTCAAATATGTTAAACTAATCATTTGAAGCATTTCGATATCGAGTGCTGAATGTGTATGTACAACAAAATCGACTTTATACCTAAATATAAGATAACGGAATTCATATAAATATACTGCCGTTATGCCGTTATGGCTTTATATAAACTCCAGTAAGATAAAGAAGGTTAATTAACTTAAATATGCTAAACCAGTTATTTGAAGCATTTCGATATCAATTGCTAAATGTGTAAATACAAGAAAATCGACTTTGTACCTAAATATAAAATTATAACATCACGGAATTCTTCTAAATGCACTGCTATACCGTTAAGGCTTTATGTAGACTTCAGTAAGCTAAAAAGCGTTTATTAAATTAATATGTTAAACTTATAATATGAAGCATTTCGATATCGAAAGCTAAATGTGTATATACAAGAAAATCGACTTTACACCTAAATATAAGATTACGGAATTCTTCTACATGCACTGCCGTTATGCCGCTATGGCTTTATATCAAATTCAATACGTTAAAGAAGGTTTATTAACTTAAATATGTTAAACTAATGATTTGAAGCATTTCGATATCGATTGCTAAATGTGTATATACAAGAAAATCGACTTTATACCTAAAGATAAGATTACGGAATTCTTCTACATGCACTGCCGTTATGCCGCCATGGCTATATGCAACCTTTAGATCGTTAAATAAGGTTGATTAACTTAAATATTTTAAACTAATGATTTGAAGCACCTCGATGTCGATTGCTTAATGCATATATAAAAGAAAATCGACTTTATACTTAAATATAAGATTACGGAATTCTTCTAAATGCACTGTCGTTATGCCGCCATGGCTTTATATCAACTTCAATACGCTAAAGAAGGTTAATTAACTTAAATATGTTAAACTTATGATATGAAGCATTTCGTTATAGATTGCTAAATGTGTATATACAAGAAAATCGACTTTATACCTAAATATAAGATTAGGGAATTCTTCTAAATGCACTGCCGTTATGCCGCCATGGCTTTAAGCCAACTTCAGATCGTTAAAAAGGTTTATTAACTTAAATATGTTAAACTAATGAGTTGAACCATATCGATATCGATTGCTAATGTGTATATACAACAAAATCGACTTTATACCTAAATATTAGATTATGAAATTCTTCCAAATGCACTGCCGTTATACCGTTATGACTTTACGTAAACTTCAGTAAGAAAAATAAGGTTAATTAACTTAAATATGTTAAACTAATTATTTGAAGCATCTCGATATCGATTGCTAAATATGTATATACAACAAAATCGACATTATACCTAAATATAAGTTTACGGAATTCTTCAAAATGCACTGCCGTTATATCGTTATAGCTTTATGTTAACTTCAGTTCGTTAAAGAAGGTTTATTAACTTAAATATATTAAACCAGTTATTTGAAGCATTTCGAAATCGATTGCTAAATGTGTAAATACAAGAAAATCGACTTTGTACCTAAATATAAAATTATAACATTACGGAATTCTTCTAAGTGCACTGTCGTTATGCCGCCATGGCTTTATATCACCTTCATTACGGTAAAGAAAGTTAACTAACTTAAATATGTTAAACTAATGATTTGAAGCATTTCGATATCGATTGCTTAATGTGTATGTACAACAAAATCGACTTTATACCTAAATAAAAGATAACGGAATTCATATAAATATACTGCCGTTATGCCGTTATTGCTTTATGTAAACTTCAGTAAGATAAAAAAGGTTAATAAACTGAAATATGCTAAACCAGTTATTTGATGCATTTCGATATCGATTGCTAAATGTGTAAATACAAGAAAATCGACTTTATACCTAAACATAAAATTATAACATTACGGAATTCTTCTAAATGCACTGCCGTTATACCGTTAAGGCTTTATGTAGACTTCTGTAAGCTAAAATGCGTTTATTAACTTAATATGTTAAACAAATGATTTGAAGCGTTTTGTTATCGCTTGCTAAATGCGTATATACGACAAAATCGACTTTATACCTAAATATAAGATTACGGAACTCTTCTACCTGCACTGTCGTTATGCCGCCATGACTTTATATCAACTTCAATACGTTAAAGAAGGTTAATTAACTTAAATATGTTAAACTAATGATTTGAAGCATTTTGTTATCGATTGCTAAATATGTATATACAACAAAATCGACATTATACCTAAATATAAGATAACGGAATTCATATAAATATACTGCCATTATGCCGTTATTGCTTTATGTAAACTTCAGTAAGATAAAGAAGGTTAATTAACTGAAATATGCTAAACCAGTTATTTGATGCATTTCGATATCGATTGCTAAATGTGTAAATACAAGGAAATCGACTTTATACCTAAATATAAAATTATAACATTATGGAATTCTTCTAAATGCACTGCCGTTATACCGTTTAGGCTTTATGTAGACTTCTGTAAGCTAAAAAGCGTTTATTAACTTAATATGTTAAACTATTGATTTGAGGCATTTCGATATCGATAGCTAAATGTGTATATACAAGAAAATCGACTTTATACCTAAATATAAGATTACGGAACTCTTCTACCTGCACTGTCGTTATGCCGCCATGGCTTTAAGCCAAATTCAGATGGTTAAAAAGGTTTTTAACTTAAATATGTTAAACTAATGAGTTGAACCATATCGATATCGATTGCTAATGTGTATATACAACAAAATCGACTTTATACCTAAATATTAGATTACGGAATTCTTCCAAATGCACTGCCGTTATACCGTTATGACTTTACGTAAACTTCAGTAAGAAAAATAAGGTTAATTAACTTAAATATTTTAAACTAATGATTTGAAGCACCTCGATATCGATTGCTAAATGTGCAAATACAAGAAAATCGACCTTATACCTAAATATAAGATTACGGAATTCTTCTAAATGCACTGCCGTTATGCCGCCATGGCTTTAAGCCAACTTCAGATGGTTAAAAAGGTTTTTAACTTAAATATGTTAAACTAATGAGTTGAACCATATCGATATCGATTGCTAATGTGTATATACAACAAAATCGACTTTATACCTAAATATAAGATTACAGAATTCTTCCATATGCACTGCCGTTATACCGTTATGGCTTTACGTAAACTTCAGTAAGAAAAATAAGGTTAATTAACTTAAATATTTTAAACTAATAATTTGAAGCACCTCGATATCGATTGCTTAATGCATTTATAAAAGAAAATCGACTTTATACCTAAATATAAGATTACGGAATTCTTCTAAATGCACTGTCGTTATGCCGCCATGGCTTTATATACTCTTCAATACGTTAAAGAAGGTTAATTAAATTAAATATGTTAAACTAATGATATGAAGCATCTCGTTATAGATTGCTTAATGTGTATATACGAGAAAATCGACTTTATACCTAAATATAAGATTAGGGAATTCTTCTAAATGCACTGCCGTTATGCCGCCATGGCTTTAAGCCAAATTCAGATGGTTAAAAAGGTTTTTAACTTAAATATGTTAAACTAATGAGTTGAACCATATCGATATCGATTGCTAATGTGTATATACAACAAAATCGACTTTATACCTAAATATTAGATTACGGAATTCTTCCAAATGCACTGCCGTTATACCGTTATGACTTTACGTAAACTTCAGTAAGAAAAATAAGGTTAATTAACTTAAATATGTTAAACTAATTATTTGAAGCATCTCGATATCGATTGCTAAATATGTATATACAACAAAATCGACATTATACCTAAATATAAGATAACGGAATTCATATAAATATACTGCCATTATGCCGTTATTGCTTTATGTAAACTTCAGTAAGATAAAGAAGGTTAATTAACTGAAATATGCTAAACCAGTTACTTGATGCATTTCGATATCGATTGCTAAATGTGTAAATACAAGGAAATCGACTTTATACCTAAATATAAAATTATAACATTATGGAATTCTTCTAAATGCACTGCCGTTATACCGTTTAGGCTTTATGTAGACTTCTGTAAGCTAAAAAGCGTTTATTAACTTAATATGTTAAACTATTGATTTGAGGCATTTCGATATCGATAGCTAAATGTGTATATACAAGAAAATCGACTTTATACCTAAATATAAGATTACGGAACTCCTCCAAATGCACTGCCGTTATGCCTCCATGGCTATATGCCAACTTCAGATCGTTCAAGAAGGTTTATTAACGTAAATATGTTAAACCAGTTAATTGAAGCATTTCGAAATCGATTGCTTAATGCATATATAAAAGAAAATCGACTTTATACCTAAATATAAGACTACGGAATTCTTCCAAATGTATTTTCGTTATGCCGCCATGGCTTTATATCAACTTCAGTACGTTAAAGAAGGTTAATTAACTTAAATTTGTTAAACTAATGATTTGAAGCATTTCGATATCGGTTGCTAAATGTGCATGTAAAAGAAAATCGAATTTATACCTAAACATAAGATTACGGAATTCTTCCAAATGTACTGTCGTTATGCCGCCATGACTTTATGTCACCTTCATTACGTTAAAGAAGGCTTATTAACTTAAATATGTTAAACTAATGATTTGAAGCATTTCGATATCGATTGCTAAATGTGTATATACAAGAAAATCGACTTTATACCTAAATATAAGATTACGGAATTCTTCTAAATGCACTGCCGTTATGCCGCCATGGCTTTAAGCCAACTTCAGATCGTTAAAAAGGTTTATTAACTTAAATATGTTAAACTAATGAGTTGAACCATATCGATATCGATTGCTAATGTGTATATACAACAAAATCGACTTTATACCTAAATATAAGATTACGGAATTCTTCCATATGCACTGCCGTTATACCGTTATGGCTTTACGTAAACTTCAGTAAGAAAAATAAGGTTGATTAACTTAAATATTTTAAACTAATGATTTGAAGCACCTCGATATCGATTGCTTAATGCATATATAAAAGAAAATCGACTTTATACTTAAATATAAGATTACGGAATTCTTCTAAATGCACTGTCGTTATGCCGCCATGGCTTTATATCAACTTCAATACGCTAAAGAAGGTTAATTAACTTAAATATGTTAAACTTATGATATGAAGCATTTCGTTATAGATTGCTAAATGTGTATATACAAGAAAATCGACTTTATACCTAAATATAAGATTAGGGAATTCTTCTAAATGCACTGCCGTTATGCCGCCATGGCTTTAAGCCAACTTCAGATCGTTAAAAAGGTTTATTAACTTAAATATGTTAAACTAATGAGTTGAACCATATCGATATCGATTGCTAATGTGTATATACAACAAAATCGACTTTATACCTAAATATTAGATTATGAAATTCTTCCAAATGCACTGCCGTTATACCGTTATGACTTTACGTAAACTTCAGTAAGAAAAATAAGGTTAATTAACTTAAATATGTTAAACTAATTATTTGAAGCATCTCGATATCGATTGCTAAATATGTATATACAACAAAATCGACATTATACCTAAATATAAGTTTACGGAATTCTTCAAAATGCACTGCCGTTATATCGTTATAGCTTTATGTTAACTTCAGTTCGTTAAAGAAGGTTTATTAACTTAAATATATTAAACCAGTTATTTGAAGCATTTCGAAATCGATTGCTAAATGTGTAAATACAAGAAAATCGACTTTGTACCTAAATATAAAATTATAACATTACGGAATTCTTCTAAGTGCACTGTCGTTATGCCGCCATGGCTTTATATCACCTTCATTACGGTAAAGAAAGTTAACTAACTTAAATATGTTAAACTAATGATTTGAAGCATTTCGATATCGATTGCTTAATGTGTATGTACAACAAAATCGACTTTATACCTAAATAAAAGATAACGGAATTCATATAAATATACTGCCGTTATGCCGTTATTGCTTTATGTAAACTTCAGTAAGATAAAAAAGGTTAATAAACTGAAATATGCTAAACCAGTTATTTGATGCATTTCGATATCGATTGCTAAATGTGTAAATACAAGAAAATCGACTTTATACCTAAACATAAAATTATAACATTACGGAATTCTTCTAAATGCACTGCCGTTATACCGTTAAGGCTTTATGTAGACTTCTGTAAGCTAAAATGCGTTTATTAACTTAATATGTTAAACAAATGATTTGAAGCATTTTGTTATCGCTTGCTACATGCGTATATACGACGAAATCGACTTTATACCTAAATATAAGATTACGGAACTCTTCTACCTGCACTGTCGTTATGCCGCCATGACTTTATATCAACTTCAATACGTTAAAGAAGGTTAATTAACTTAAATATGTTAAACTAATGATTTGAAGCATTTTGTTATCGATTGCTAAATGTGGAAATACAAGAAAATCGACTTTATACTTAAATATAAGATTACGGAACTCTTCTACCTGCACTGTCGTTATGCCGCCATGACTTTATATCAACTTCAATACGTTAAAGAAGGTTAATTAACTTAAATATTTTAAACTAATGATTTGAAGCACCTCGATATCGATTGCTAAATGTGCAAATACAAGAAAATCGACCTTATACCTAAATATAAGATTACGGAATTCTTCTAAATGCACTGCCGTTATGCCGCCATGGCTTTAAGCCAACTTCAGATCGTTAAAAAGGTTTATTAACTTAAATATGTTAAACTAGAGATTTGAAGCATTTCGATATCGATTGCTTAATGTGTATGTACAACAAAATCGACTTTATACCTAAATATAATATAACGGAATTCATATAAATATACTGCCGTTATGCCGTTATGGCTTTATGTAAACTTCAGTAAGATAAAGAAGGTTAATTAACTTAAATATGCTAAGCCAGTTATTTGAAGCATTTCCATATCGATTGCAAAATGTGTACATACAAGAAAATCGACTTTATGCCCAAATATTAGACTACGGAATTCTTCCAAATGCCGTGCCGTTATGGCTTTATATCAACTTCATTTCGCTAAAGGAGGTTTATTAACTTAAACATGTTAAACCAGTTATCTGAAGCATTTCGATATCGATTGCGAAATGTATATATACAAGAAAATCGATTTATATTCTTCTAAATGCACTGCCGTTATACCGTTAAGGCTTTATGTAGACTTCTGTAAGCTAAAATGCGTTTATTAACTTAATATGTTAAACAAATGATTTGAAGCATTTCGATATCGATTGCTAAATGCGTATATACGACAAAATCGACTTTATACCTAAATATAAGATTACGGAACTCTTCTACCTGCACTGTCGTTATGCCGCCATGACTTTATATCAACTTCAATACGTTAAAGAAGGTTAATTAACTTAAATATGTTAAACTAATGATTTGAAGCATTTTGTTATCGATTGCTAAATGTGTATATACAAGAAAGTCGACTTTATACCTAAATATAATATTACGGAATTCTTCTAAGTGCGCTGCCGTTATGCCGCCATGGCTTTAAACCAACTTCAGATCGTTAAAGAAGGTTTATTAACTTAAATATGTTAAACTAATAAGTTGAACCATCTCGATATCGATTGCTAATGTGTATATACAACAAAATCGACTTTATACCTAAATATAAGATTACGGAATTCTTCCATATGCACTGCCGTTATACCGTTATGGCTTTAAGCCAACTTCAGATCGTTAAAAAGGTTTATTAACTTAAATATGTTAAACTAATGAGTTAAACCATATCGATATCGATTGCTAATGTGTATATACAACAAAATCGACTTTATACCTAAATATAAGATTACGGAATTCTTCCAAATGCACTGCCGTTATGCCGTTATGGCTTTATGTTAACTTCCGATCGTTAAAGAAGGTTTATCAACTTAAATATGCTAAAACAGTTATTTGAAGCATTTCCATATCGATTGCTAAATGTGTGAATACAAGAAAATCGACTTTGTACCTAAATATAAAATTATAACATTACGGAATTCTTCTAAATGCACTGTCGTTATGCCGCCATGGCTTTATATCACCTTCATTACGGTAAAGAAGGTTAACTAACTTAAATATGTTAAACTAATGATTTGAAGCATTTCGATATCGATTGCTTAATGTGTATGTACAACAAAATCGACTTTATACCTAAATAAAGGATAACGGAATTCATATAAATATACTGCCGTTATGCCGTTATTGCTTTATGTAAACTTCAGTAAGATAAAAAAGGTTAATAAACTGA
>CM050324.1:9913131-9931613 GCA_027475135.1 Bactrocera correcta | reverse complement strand
GGAGGTTTATTAGCAAAAATATGTTAAACCAGTTATCTGAAGCATTTCGATATCGATTGCGAAATGTATATATACAAGAAAATCGACTTTATACCTAAATATAAGATTGCGGAATTCTTCTACATGCACTGTCGTTATGCCCCCATGGCTTTTTATCACCTTCATTACGCTAAAGAAGGTTAATTATTTTAAATATGTTAAACTAATGGTTCGAAGCATTTCGATATCGATTGCTAAATGTGTAGATACGAGAAAATCGACTTTATACCTAAATATAAAATTATAACATTACGGAATTCTTCTTAATGCACTGCCGTTATGCCGCCATGGCTTTATATAAACTTCAATACGTTAAAGAAGGTTAATCAACTTTAATATGTTAAACTAATGATTTGAAGCATTTCGATATCGCTTGTATATACAAGAAAATCGAATTTATACCTTAATATAAGGTAACGGGATTCTTCTAAATGCACTGCAGTTATGCCGCCATGGCTTTATATCAACTTTAATACGATAAAGAAGGTTTATTAACTTAAATATGTTAAACTAATGAGTTGAAGCATCTCGATATCGATTGCTAAATGTGTATATACAACAAAATTGACTTTATACCTAAATATAAGATTACTGAATTCCTCTAAATGCACTGCCGTTATGCCGCCATGGCTTTACGCCAACTTCCGTTCGTTAAAGAAGGTTAATTAACTTAAATATGTTAAACTAATGATTTGAAGCATTTCGATATCGCTTGTATATACAAGAAAATCAGGTTTATTAACTTAAATATGTTAAGCTATTGAGTTGAAGCATCTCGATATCGATTGCTAAATGTGTAAATACAACAATATCGACTTTATACCTAAATATAACATTACGGAATTCTTCTACATGCACTGCCGTTATGCCGCCATGGCTTTATGCCAACTTCAGTTCGTTATAGAAGGTTTATTAACTTAAATATGTTAAACTAATGATTTGAAGCATTTCGATATCGCTTGCTAAATGTGTACATACAAGAAAATCGACTTTATACCTAAATATAAGATAACGGAATTCTTTTAAATGCACTGCCGTTATGCCGTTAAGGCTTTATGCAGACTTCAGTAAGATAGAGAGGGTTAATTAACTTAAATATGTTAAACTAATGATTTGAAGCATTTCGATATCGCTTGCTAAATGTGTATATACAACAAAATCGACTTTATACCTAAATATAAGATTACGGAATTCTTCTTAATGCACTGCCGTTATGCCGCCATGGCTTTATATAAACTTCAATACGTTAAAGAAGGTTAATTAACTTAAATATTTTAAACTAATGATTTGAAGCATTTCGATATCGCTTGCTAAATGTGTATATACAACAAAATCGACTTTATACCTAAATATAAGATAACGGAATTCTTCAACAGGCACTGCCGTTATGCCGCCATGGCTTTATATCAACTTCAATACGTTAAAGAAGGTTACTTAACTTAAATATGTTAAACTAATGATTTGAAGCATTTCGATATCGCTTGCTAAATGTGTATATACAAGAAAATCGCCTTTATACCTAAATATAAGCTAACGGAATTCTTCTACATGCACTGCCGTTATGCCGCCATGGCTTTATGCCAACTTCAGTTCGTTAAAGAAGGTTTATTAGCTTAAATATGTTAAACTAATGAGTTGAAGCATCTCGATGTCGATTGCTAAATGTGTTTATATACAAAATCGAATTTATACCTAAATATAAGTTTACGGAATTCTTCGAAATGCACTGCCGTTATGGCTTTATGTTAACTTCAGTAAGATAAAGAAGGTAAATTAACTTAAATATGCTAAACCAGTTATTTGAAGCATTTCGATATCGATTGCAAAATGTGTATATACAAGAAAATCGACTTTATACCTAAATATAAGATTACGGAAATCTTCTGCATGCACTGCCGTTTTGCCGCCGTGGTTTTATGCCAACATCCGTTCGTTAAAGAAGGTTTATTAACTTAACTATGTTAAACTAATGACTTGAAACATTTCGATATCGATTGCTTAATGTGTATATACAAGAAAATCGACTTTATACCTAAATATAAGATGACGGAACTCTTCTAAATGCACTGCCGTTATGGCTTTACGTTAACTTCAGTTCGTTAAAGAAAGTTTATTAACTTAAATATGTTAAACCAGTTATTTGAAGCATTTCGATATCGATTGCTAAATGTGTATATACAACAAAATCGACTTTATACCTTAATATAAGATTACGGAATTCTTCTAAATGCACTGCCGTTATGCCGTCATTGCTTTATGCCAACTTCAGTTCGTTAAAGAAGGTTTATGAACTTAAATATTTTAAACTAATGATTTGAAGCATTTCGATATCGATTGCTATGTGCATATATACAAGAAAATCGACTTTATACCTAAATATAAGATTACGGAATTCTTCTACATGCACTGCCGTTATGCCGCCATGGCTTTATGTTAACTTCAGTGCGTTAAAGAAGCTTTATTAACTTAAATATATTAAACTAATGATTTGAAGCATTTCGTTATAGATTGCTAAATGAGTATATACAAGAAAGTCGACTTTATATCTAAATATAAGATTAGGGAATTCATAGAAATACTCTCCCGTTATGCCGTTATGGCTTCATATCACCTTCATTACGTTAAAGAAGAAAAATTAACTTAAATTTGTTAAATTAGTGATTTGAAGATTTTCGATATCGATTGCTAAATGTGTAAGTATAAGAAAGTCGACTTTATACCTAAATATAAGATTACGGAATTCATCGAAATACACTCCCGTTATGCCGTTATGGCTTTATATCACCTTCATTACGTTAAAGAAGCTTTATTCACTTAAATATATTAAACTAATGAGTTGAAGCATTTCGATATCGATTGCTAAGTGAGTATATATAAGAAAGTCGACTATATATCTAAATATAAGATTACGGAATTCATCGAAATACACTCCCGTTATGCCGTTATGGCTTTATATAAATTTCAGTACGCTAAAGAAGGTTAATTAACTTAAATATGCTAAACTAATGATTTGAAGCATTCCGATATCGATTGCTAAATGTGTATTTACAACAAAATCGATTTTATACCTAAATAAAAGTTTACGGAATTCACCCAAATATACTGCCGTTATGCCGTTGTGGCTTTATGTAAACTTCGGTAAGATAAAGAAGGTTAATTAACCTAAATATGCTAAACCAGTTATTTGAAGCTTTTCGATATCGATTGCTAAATACAAGAAAATCGACTTCATACCTAAATATGAGATTACGGAATTCTTATAAATGCACTGTCGTTATGCCGCCATGGCTTTATATTACCTTCATTACGTTAAAGAAGGTTAATTAACTTAAGTATGTTAAACTAATGATTTGAAGATTTTCGATATCGATTGCTAAATGTGTAACTACAAGAATATCGATACTGTCGTTATGGTGCCATGGCTTTATATCACCTTCATTACGCTAAAGAAGGTTAATTAACTTAAATATGTTAAACTAATGATTTGAAGCATTTCGATATCGATTGCTAAATGAGTATATACAAGAAAATCGACTTTATACCTAAATATAAGATTACGAAATTCTTCGAAATGCGCTGCCGTTATGCCGTTAAGGCTTTTGTAGACTTCAGTAATATAAAGAGGGTTAATTAACTTAAATATGTGAAACTAATGATTTGACGCATTTCGATATGGATTGCTAAATGAGTATATACAAAAAAATCGACTTTATACCTAAATAGTGGATTACGGAATGCTTCTAAATGCACTGCCGTTATGCCGTTAAGGCTTTTGTAGACTTCAGTAGAATAAAGAGGGTTAATTATCTTAAATATGTTAAACTCATGATTTGAAGCATTTCGATGTCGATTGCTAAATGCGTATATACAACAAAATCGACTTAATACCTAAATATAAGATTACGGAACTCTTCTAAATGCACTGCCGTTATGCCGTTACGGCTTTTGTAGACTTCAGTAGAATAAAGAGGGTTAATTATCTTAAATATGTTAAACTCATGATTTGAAGCATTTCGATATCGATTGCTTAATGTGTATATACAAGAAAATCGACTTAATACCTAAATATAAGATTACGTAATTCTTCCAAATGTACTGTCGTTATGCCGCCATGGCTTTGTATCACCTTCAATACGTTAAAGAAGGTTTATTAACTTCAATATGTTACACTAATGATTTGAAGCATTTCGATATCGATGGCTAAATGAGTATATACAATAAAATCGAATTCATACCTAAATATAAGATTACGTAGTTCTTCTAAATGCACTGCCGTTATGCCGTTAAGGCCTTTGTAGACTTCAGTAAGATAAAGAGCGTTAATTAACTTAAATATGTTAAACTAATGATTTGAAGCATTTCGATATCGATTGCTAAATATGTATGTACAAAAAAATCGACTTTATACCTAAATATAAGATAACGGAATTCATATAAATATACTGCCGTTATGGCTTTATGTAAACTTCAGAAAGATAAAGAAGGTTAATTAACTTAAATATGCTAAACCAATTATTTGAAGCATTTCGATATCGACTGCAAAATGTGTATATACAGAAAAATCGACTTTATGCCTTAATATAGGACTACGGAATTCTTCCAAATACAGTGCCGTTATGGCTTTATGTCAACTTCAGTTCGCTAAAGGAGGTTTATTAGCTAAAATATGTTAAACCAGTTTTCTGAAGCATTTCGATATCGATTGCGAAATGTATATATACAAGAAAATCGACTTTATACCTAAATATAAGATTGCGGAATTCTTCTACATGCACTGTCGTTATGCCGCCATGGCTTTTTATCACCTTCATTACGCTAAAGAAGGTTAATTATTTTAAATATGTTAAACTAATGGTTCGAAGCATTTCGATATCGATTGCTAAATGTGTAGATACGAGAAAATCGACTTTATACCTAAATATAAAATTATAACATTACGGAATTCTTCTTAATGCACTGCCGTTATGCCGCCATGGCTTTATATAAACTTCAATACGTTAAAGAAGGTTAATCAACTTTAATATGTTAAACTAATGATTTGAAGCATTTCGATATCGCTTGTATATACAAGAAAATCGAATTTATACCTTAATATAAGGTAACGGGATTCTTCTAAATGCACTGCAGTTATGCCGCCATGGCTTTATATCAACTTTAATACGATAAAGAAGGTTTATTAACTTAAATATGTTAAACTAATGAGTTGAAGCATCTCGATATCGATTGCTAAATGTGTATATACAACAAAATTGACTTTATACCTAAATATAAGATTACTGAATTCCTCTAAATGCACTGCCGTTATGCCGCCATGGCTTTACGCCAACTTCCGTTCGTTAAAGAAGGTTTATTAAATTAAATATGTTAAACTAATGATTTGAAGCATTTCGATATCGCTTGCTAAATGTGTATATACAAGAAAATCGAATTTATACCTAAATATAAGATAACGGGATTCTTCTAAATGCAATGCCGTTATGCGGCCATGGCTTTATATCAACTTCAATACGTTAAAGAAGATTAATTATCTTAAATATGTTAAACTAATGATTCGAAGCATTTCGATATCGATATCTAAATGTGTATATAAAAGAAAATCGACTTTATACCTAAATAAAAGAATACGGAATTCTTCTACATGCACTGCCGTAATGCCGCCGTGGCTTAATGCCAACTTCAGATCGTTGAAGAAGGTTTATTAACTTAAATATGTTAAGCTAATGAGTTGATGCATCTCGATATCGATTGCTAAATGTGTATATACAACAAAATCGACTTTATACCTAAATAAAAGATTACGGAATTCTTCTACATGCACTGCCGAAATGCCGCCGTGGCTATATGCCAACTTCAGATCGTTAAAGAAGGTTTATTAACTTAAATATGTTAAGCTAATGAGTTGAAGCATCTCGATATCGATTGCTAAATGTGTATATACAACAAAATCGACTTTATACCTAAATATAAGATGACGGAATTCTTCTACATGCACTGCCGTTATGCCGCCATGGCTTTATGCCAACTTCAGTTCGTTATAGAAGGTTTATTAACTTAAATATGTTAAACTAATGAGTTGAAGCATCTCGATATCGATTGCTAAATGGGTATATACAAAAAAATCGACTTTATACCTAAATACAAGATTACGGATTTCTTCTAAATGCACTGCCGTTATGCCGCCATGGCTTTAGATCAACTTCAATACGTTAAAGAAGGTTAATTAACTTAAATATGTTAAACTAATGATTTGAAGCATTTCGATATCGCTTGTATATACAAAAAAATCAGGTTTATTAACTTAAATATTTTAAGCTAATGAGTTGAAGCATCTCGATATCGATTGCTAAATGTGTAAATACAACAAAATCGACTTTGTACCTAAATATAACATTACGGAATTCTTCTACATGCACTGCCGTTATGCCGCCATGGCTTTATGCCAACTTCAGTTCGTTATAGAAGGTTTATTAACTTAAATATGTTAAACTAATGAGTTGAAGCATCTCGATATCGATTGCTAAATGTGTATATACAAAAAAATCGACTTTATACCTAAATACAAGATTACGGATTTCTTCTAAATGCACTGCCGTTATGCCGCCATGGCTTTAGATCAACTTCAATACGTTAAAGAAGGTTAATTAACTTAAATATGTTAAACTAATGATTTGAAGCATTTCGATATCGCTTGCTAAATGTGTACATACAAGAAAATCGACTTTATACCTAAATATAAGATAACGGAATTTTTCCACAGGCACTGCCGTTATGCCGCCATGGCTTTATGCCAACTTCAGTTCGTTAAAGAAGGTTTATTAACTTAAATATGTCAAACTAATGATTTGAAGCATTTCGATATCGCTTGCTAAATGTGTATATACAACAAAATCGACTTTATACCTAAATATAAGATTACGGAATTCTTCTTAATGCACTGTCGTTATGCCGCCATGGCTTTATATCACCTTCATTACGTTAAAGAAGGTTAATTAACTTAAATATGTTAAACTAATGATTTGAAGCATTTCGGTATCGCTTGCTAAATGTGTATATACAAGAAAATCGACTTTATACCTAAATATAAGTTTACGGAATTCCTCTACATGCACTGCCGTTATGCCGCCATGGATTTATGCCAACTTCAGTTCGTTAAAGAAGGTTTATTAACTTAACTATGTTAAACTAACGAGTTGAAGCATCTCGATATCGATTGCTAAATGTGTATAAACAACAAAATCGACTTTATACCTAAATATAAGTTTACGGAATTCTTCCAAATGCACTGCCGTTATACCGTTAAGGCTTTTGTAGACTTCAGTAAGACAAAGAGGATTAATTAACTTAAATATGTTAAACTTATGATATAAGATTACGGAATTCTTCCATATGAACTGTCGTTATGCCACCATGGCTTTGTATCACCTTCAATACGTTAAAGAAGGTTAATTATTCTAAATATGTTAAACTAATGGTTTGAAGCATTTCGATATCGATTGATAAATGTGCAAATACAAGAAAATCGACTTTATACCTAAATCTAAAATTATAACATTACGTAATTCTTCTAAATGCACTGCCGCTATACCGTTAAGGCTTTATGTAGACTTCAGTAAGCTACAAAATGTTTATTAACTTAATATGTTAAACAAATGATTTGAAGCATTTCGATATCGATTGAAAAATGTGTATATACAAGAAAATCGACTTTATGCATAATATAAGATTACGGAATTCTTCTACATCCACTGCCGTTATGCCAACTTCAGATCGTTAAAGAAGGTTTATTAACTTAAACATGTTAAACTAATGAGTTCAAGCATTTCGATGTCGATTGCTAAATGCGTATATACAACAAAATCGACTTAATACCTAAATATAAGATTACGGAACTCTTCCAAATGCACTGCCGTTATGCCGTTAAGGCTTTTGTAGATTTCAGTAAGATAAAGAGGGTTAATTTACTTAAATATGTTAAACTAATGATTTGAGGCATTTCAATATCGATTGCTAAATGTGTAAATATAAGAAAATCGAATATGTACTTAAATGTAAGATTACGGAATTCTTCTACATGCACTGTCGTTATGCCGCCATGGCTTTATATCTCTTTCATACATCAGTTAATTAACTTAAATATGTTAAACTAATGATTTGAAGATTTTCGATATCGATTGCTAAATGTGTAAATACAAGAAAATCGACTTTATACCTAAATAAAAGATCACGAAATCCTTCTACATGCACTGCCGTAATACCGCCGTGGCTATATGCCAAATTCAGATCGTTAAAGAAGGTTTATTAACTTAAATATGTTAAACTAATGAGTTGAAGCATCTCGATATCGATTGCTAAATGTGTATATACAACAAAATCGACTTTATACCTAAATATAACATTACGGAATTCTTCCAAATGCACTGCCTTTATACCGGCTTTATGTAAACTTCAGTAGAATAAAGAAGGTTAATTAACTTAAATATGTTAAAGTAATGATTTGAGGCATTTCGATATCGCTTGCTAAATGTGAATATACAAGAAAATCGTATTTATACCTAAATATAAGATAACGGAATTCTTCTAAATGCACTGCCGTTATACCGTTAAATCTTTATGTAGACTTCAGTAAGCTAAAAAATGTTTATTAATTTAATATGTTAAACTAATGATTTGAAGCATTTCGATATCGATATCTAAATGTGCATATAAAAGAAAATCGACTTTTTACCTAAATAAAAGATTACGAAATCCTTCTACATGCACTGCCGTAATACCGCCGTGGCTATATGACAAATTCAGATCGTTAAAGAAGGTTTATTAACTTAAATATGTTAAGCTAATGAGTTGAAGCATCTCGATATCGATTGCTAAATGTGTATGAACAACAAAATCGACTTTATACCTAAATATAACATTACGGAATTCTTCTACATGCACTGCCGTTATGCCGCCATGGCTTTATGCCAACTTCAGTTCGTTATAGAAGGTTTGATAACTTAAATATGTTAAACTAATGGTTTGAAGCATTTCGATATCGATTGCTAAATGTGCAAATACAAGAAAATCGACTTTATACCTAAATATAAAATTATAACATTACGTAATTCTTCTAAATGCACTGCCGCTATACCGTTAAGGCTTTATGTAGACTTCAGTAAGCTACAAAATGTTTATTAACTTAATATGTTAAACAAATGATTTGAAACATTTCGATATCGATTGAAAAATGTGTATATACAAGAAAATCGACTTTATGCATAATATAAGATTACGGAATTCTTCTACATCCACTGCCGTTATGCCAACTTCAGATCGTTAAAGAACGTTTATTAACTTAAACATGTTAATCTAATGAGTTCAAGCATTTCGATATCGATTGCTAAATGCGTATAAACAACAAAATCGACTTTATACCTAAATATAAGTTTACGGAATTCTTCCAAGTGCACTGCCGTTATACCGTTAAGGCTTTTGTAGACTTCAGTAAGACGAAGAGGATTAATTAACTTAAATATGTTAAACTTATGATTTGAAGCATTTCGATATCGATCGCTTAATGTGTATATACAAGAAAATTACGGAATTCTTCCAAATGAACTGTCGTTATGCCACCATGGCTTTGTATCACCTTCAATACGTTAAAGAAGGTTAATTATTCTTAATATGTTAAACTAATGGTTTGAAGCATTTCGATATCGATTGCTAAATGTGCAAATACAAGAAAATCGACTTTATACCTAAATATAAAATTATAACATTACGTAATTCTTCTAAATGCACTGCCGCTATACCGTTAAGGCTTTATGTAGACTTCAGTAAGCTACAAAATGTTTATTAATTTAATATGTTAAACTAATGATTTGAAGCATTTCGATATCGATTGAAAAATGTGTATATACAAGAAAATCGACTTTCTGCCTAATATAAGATTGCGGAATTTTTCTACACCCACTGCCGTTATGCCAACTTCAGATCGTTAAAGAAGGTTTGTTAACTTAAATATGTTAAACTAATGAGTTGAAGCATTTCGATGTCGATTGCTAAATGCGTATATACAACAAAATCGACATTATACCTAAATATAAGATTACGGAACTTTTCCAAATGCACTGCCGTTATGCCGTTAAGGCTTTTGTAGATTTCAGTAAGATAAAGAGGGTTAATTTACTTAAATATGTTAAACTAATGATTTGAGGCATTTCAATATCGATTGCTAAATGTGTAAATATAAGAAAATCGAATATATACTTAAATGTAAGATTACGGAATTCTTCTACATGCACTGTCGTTATGCCGCCATGGCTTTATATCTCCTTCATTACGTTAAAGAAAGTTAATTAACTTAAATATGTTAAACTAATGATTTGAAGATTTTCGATATCGATTGCTAAATGTGTAAATACAAGAAAATCGACTTTAAACCTAAATAAAAGATCACGAAATCCTTCTACATGCACTGCCGTAATACCGCCGTGGCTATATGCCAAATTCAGATCGTTAAAGAAGGTTTATTAACTTAAATATGTTAAACTAATGAGTTGAAGCATCTCGATATCGATTGCTAAATGTGTATATACAACAAAATCGACTTTATACCTAAATATAAGATTACGGAATTCTTCCAAATGCACTGCCTTTATACCGGCTTTATGTAAACTTCAGTAGGATAAAGAAGGTTAATTAACTTAAGTATGTTAAAGTAATGATTTGAGGCATTTCGATATCGCTTGCTAAATGTGTATATACAAGAAAATCGTATTTATACCTAAATATAAGATAACGGAATTCTTCTAAATGCACTACCGTTATGCCGCCATGGCTTTATGCCAACCTCAGTTCGTTAAAGAAGGTTTGATAACTTAAATATGTTAAACTAATGGTTTGAAGCATTTCGATATCGATTGCTAAATGTGCAAATACAAGAAAATCGACTTTATACCTAAATATAAAATTATAACATTACGTAATTCTTCTAAATGCACTGCCGCTATACCGTTAAGGCTTTATGTAGACTTCAGTAAGCTAAAAAATGTTTATTAATTTAATATGTTAAACTAATGATTTGAAGCATTTCGATATCGATATCTAAATGTGCATATAAAAGAAAATCGACTTTATACCTAAATAAAAGATTACGAAGTCCTTCTACATGCACTGCCGTAATACCGCCGTGGCTATATGACAAATTCAGATCGTTGAAGAAGGTTTATTAACTTAAATATATTAAGCTAATGAGTTGAAGCATCTCGATATCGATTGCTAAATGTGTATGAACAACAAAACCGAATTTATACCTAAATATAACATTACGGAATTCTTCTACATGCACTGCCGTTATGCCGCCATGGCTTTATGCCAACTTCAGTTCGTTATAGAAGGTTTGATAACTTAAATATGTTAAACTAATGGTATGAAGCATTTCGATATCGATTGCTAAATGTGCAAATACAAGAAAATCGACTTTATACCTAAATATAAAATTATAACATTACGTAATTCTTCTAAATGCACTGCCGCTATACCGTTTAGGCTTTATGTAGACTTCAGTAAGCTAAAAAATGTTTATTAATTTAATATGTTAAACTAATGATTTGAAGCATTTCGATATCGATATCTAAATGTGCATATAAAAGAAAATCGACTTTATACCTAAATAAAAGATTACGAAATCCTTCTACATGCACTGCCGTAATACCGCCGTGGCTATATGACAAATTCAGATCGTTAAAGAAGGTTTATTAACTTAAATATGTTAAGCTAATGAGTTGAAGCATCTCGATATCGATTTTTAAATGTGTGTATACAACAAAATCGACTTTATACCTAAATATAAGATTACGGAATTCTTCCAAATGCACTGCTTTTATACCGGCTTTATGTAAACTTCAGTAGGAAAAAGATGGTTAATTAACTTAAGTATGTTAAACTAATAATTTGAGGCATTTCGATATCGCTTGCTAAATGTGTATATACGAGAAAATCGTATTTATACCTAACTATTAGATAACGGAATTCTTCTACATCCACTGCCGTTATGCCAACTTCAGATTGTTAAAGAAGGTTTATTAACTTAAACATGTTAAACTAATGAGTTCAAGCATTTCGATGTCGATTGCTAAATGCGTATAAACAACAAAATCGACTTTATACCTAAATATAAGTTTACGGAATTCTTCTTAATGCACTGCCGTTATACCGTTAAGGCTTTTGTAGACTTCAGTAAGACAAAGAGGATTAATTAACTTAAATATGTTAAACTTATGATTTGAAGCATTTCGATATCGATTGCTTAATGTGTATATACAAGAAAATCGACTTTATACCTAAATATAAGATTACGGAATTCTTCCAAATGAACTGTCGTTATGCCACCATGGCTTTGTATCACCTTCAATACGCTAAAGAAGGTTAATTATTCTAAATATGTTAAACTAATGGTTTGAAGCATTTCGATATCGATTGCTAAATGTGCAAATACAAGAAAATCGACTTTATACCTAAATATAAAATTATAACATTACGTAATTCTTCTAAATGCACTGCCGCTATACCGTTAAGGCTTTATGTAGACTTCAGTAAGCTACAAAATGTTTATTAATTTAATATGTTAAACTAATGATTTGAAGCATTTCGATATCGATTGAAAAATGTGTATATACAAGAAAGTCGACTTTATGCCTAATATAAGATTGCGGAATTCTTCTACATCCACTGCCGTTATGCCAACTTCAGATCGTTAAAGAAGGTTTATTAACTTAAATATGTTAAACTAATGAGTTGAAGCATTTCGATGTCGATTGCTAAATGCGTATATACAACAAAATCGACTTAATACCTAAATATAAGATTACGGAACTCTTCCAAATGCACTGCCGTTATGCCGTTAAGGCTTTTGTAGATTTCAGTAAGATAAAGAGGGTTAATTTACTTAAATATGTTAAACTAATGATTTGAGGCATTTCAATATCGATTGCTAAATGTGTAAATATAAGAAAATCGAAAATATACTTAAATGTAAGATTACGGAATTCTTCTACATGCACTGTCGTTATGCCGCCATGGCTTTATATCTCCTTCATTACGTTAAAGAAAGTTAATTAACTTAAATATGTTAAACTAATGATTTGAAGCATTTCGATATCGATTGCTAAATGTGTATATACAAGAAAATCGACTTTATACCAAAACATAAGATTACAGAATTCTTCTAAATGCACTGCCGTTATGCCGCCATGGCTTTATGCCAACCGCAGTTCGTTAAAGAAGGTTAACTAACTTAAATATGTTAAACTAATGAGTTGGACCATCTCGATATCGATTGCTAAATGATTATATACAACAAAATCAACTTTATACCTAAATATAAGATTACGAAATTCTTCCAGATGAACTGCCGTTATACCGTTATGGCTTTATGTAAACTTCAGTAAGATAAAGAAGGTTAATTAACTTAAATATGTTAAACTAATGATTTGAAGCATTTCGTTATTGATTGCTAAATGTGTATATAAAAGAAAATCGACTTTATACCTAAATATAAGAATACGGAATTCTTCAAAATGCACTGCCGTTATGCCCCCATGGCTTTATATCAACTTCAATACGTTAAAGAAGGTTTATTAACTTAAATATGTTAAACTAATGAGTTGAAGCATTTCGATATCGATTGCTTAATGTGTATATACAAGAAAATCGATTTTATACGTAAATAAAAGATTACGGAATTCACCCAAATATGCTGCCGTTATGCCGTTATGGCTTTATTTAAACTTCAGTACGATAAAGAAGATTAATTAACATAAATATGCTAAACCAGCTATTTGAAGATTTTCGATATCGATTGCTAAATGTGTAAATCCAAGAAAATCGACTACATACCTAAATATAAGATTACGGAATTCTTCTACATGCACTGCCGTTATGGCGCCATGGCTTTATATTAACTTCAGGCGTTAAAGAAGCTTTATTAACTAAAATATGTTAAACTAAAGATTTGACGCATTTCGATATCGATTGCTAAATGAGTATATACAAGAAAATCGAATTTATACTTAAATATAAGATTACGTAATTCTTCTAAATGCACTGCCGTTATGCCGTTATGGCTTTATATCAACTTCAATACGTTAAAGAAGGTTTATTAACTTAAATATGTTAAACTAATGAGTTGAAGCATTTCGATATCGATTGCTTAATGTGTATATACAAGAAAATCGATTTTATACGTAAATAAAAGATTACGGAATTCACCCAAATATGCTGCCGTTATGCCGTTATGGCTTTATTTAAACTTCAGTACGATAAAGAAGATTAATTAACATAAATATGCTAAACCAGCTATTTGAAGATTTTCGATATCGATTGCTAAATGTGTAAATCCAAGAAAATCGACTTTATACCTAAATATAAGACTACGGAATTCTTCCAAATGTACTGTCGTTATGCCGCCATGGCTCTTTATCAACTTCAATACGTTAAAGAAGGTTAATTAACTTAAATATGTTAAACTAAGGATTTGAAGCATTTCGATATCGCTTGCTAAATGTGTATATACAAGAAATTCGAATTTATACCTAAATATAAGATAACTGAATTCTTCTAAATGCACCGCCGTTATGCCGTTAAGGCTTTATGTAGACTTCAGTGCGTTAAAGAAGGTTTATTAACTTAAATATGTTAAACTAATGATTTGAAGCATTTCGATATCGATTGCTGAATGCGATATACAAGAAAATCGACTTTATACCTAAATATAAGATTACGGAATTCTTCCAAATGTACTGTCATTATGCCGCCATGGCTTTGTATCAACTTCAATACGTTAAAGATGGTTAATTAACCCTTATATATTAAACTAATGATTTGAAGCATTTCGATATCGATTGCTAAATGTGTATATACAAAAAAATCGACTTTACACCTAAATATAAGATTACGGAATTCTTCCAAATGTATTGTCGTTATGCCGCCATGGTTTGTATCAACTTCAATACGTTAAAGAAGGTTAATTATTTTAAATATGTTAAACTAATGGTTTGAAGCATTTCGATATCGACTGCTAAATGTGTAAATACAATAAAATCCACTTTATACCTAAATATAAAATTATAACATTACGTAGTTCTTCTAAATGTACTGCCGTTATACCGTTAAGGCTTTATGTAGACCTCATTAAGCTAAAAAATGTTTATTAACTTAATATGTTAAACTAATGATTTGAAGCATTTCGATATCGATTGCTTAATGTGTATATACAAGAAAATCGATTTTATACGTAAATAAAAGATTACGGAATTCACCCAAATATGCTGCCGTTATGCCGTTATGGCTTTATTTAAACTTCAGTACGATAAAGAAGATTAATTAACATAAATATGCTAAACCAGCTATTTGAAGATTTTCGATATCGATTGCTAAATGTGTAAATCCAAGAAAATCGACTACATACCTAAATATAAGATTACGGAATTCTTCTAAATGCACCGCCGTTATGCCGTTAAGGCTTTATGTAGACTTCAGTGCGTTAAAGTAGGTTTGTTAGCTTAAATATGTTAAACTAATGATTTGAGGCATTTCGATATCGATTGCTAAATGAGTATATACAAGAAAATCGACTTCATACCTAAATATAAGATTACGGGATTCTTCCAAATGTACTGTCGTTATGTCGCCATGGCTTTATAGCACCTTCAATACGTTAAAGAAGGTTAATTAACTTAAATTTGTTAAACTAATGATTTGAAGCATTTCGATATCGATTGCTAAATGTGTATATACAAAAAAATCGAATTTATACCTAAATATGAGATTACGGAATTCTTCTAAATGCGCTGCCGTTATGCCGCCATGGCTTTGTGTTAACTTCAGTGCGTTAAAGTAGGTTCGTTAACTTAAATATGTTAAACTAATGATTTGAAGCATTTCGATATCGATTGGTAAATTAGTATATACAAGAAAATCGACTTAATACCTAAATATAAGATTACGTAATTCTTCTAAATGCTTTACCGCTATGCCGTTAAGGCGTTTGTAGACTTCAGTAAGATAAAGAGGGTTAATTAACTTAAATATGTTAAACTAATGATTTGAAGCATTTCGATATCCATTGCTAAATGTGTATATACAAGAAAATCGACTTTATACCAAAATATAAGATTACGGAATTCTTCTAAATGCACTGCCGTTATGCCGTTATGGCTTCATTTTAACTTCAGTTCGTTTAAGAAGGTTTATTAACTTAGATATGTTACACCAGTTATTTGAAGCATTTTGAAATCGATTGCTTAATGCATATATACAAGAAAATCGACTTTCTACCTAAATATAAGTTTACGGAATTCTTCTAAATGCACTGCCGTTATGCCGTTAAGGCGTTTGCAGACTTCAGTAAGATAAAGAGGGTTAATTAACTTAAATATGTTAAACTAATGATTTGAAGTTTTTCGAAATCGATTGCTAAATGCATATATACAACAAATTCGACTTAATACCTAAATATAAGATTACGGATTTCTTCTAAATGCACTGCCGTTATGCCGTTATGGCTTTATATTAACTTCAGTTCGTTAAAGAAGGTTTATTAACTTAAATATGTTAAACCTGTTATTTGAAGCATTTCGATATCGATTGCTTAATGCATATATACAAGAAAATCGACTTTATACCTAAATATAAGACTACGGAATTCTTCCAAATGTACTGTCGTTATGCCGCCATGGCTCTTTATCAACTTCAATACGTTAGAGAAGTTTAATCAACTTAAAAGTGTTAAACTAAGGATTTGAAGCATTTCGATATCGCTTGCTAAATGTGTATATACAAGAAAATCGAATTTATACCTAAATATAAGATAACTGAATTCTTCTAATTGCACCGCCGTTGTGCCGTTAAGGCTTTATGTAGACTTCAGTGCGTTAAAGAAGGTTTATTAACTTAAATATGTTAAACTAATGATTTGAAGCATTTCGATATCGATTGCTCAATGCGATATACAAGAAAATCGACTTTATACCTAAATATAAGATCACGGAATTCTTTCAAATGTACTGTCGTTATGCCGCCATGGCTTTGTATCAACTTCATTACGTTAAAGAAGTTTAATTATTTTAAATATGTTAAACTAATGGTTTGAAGCATTTTGATATCGCTTGCTAAAAGAGTATATACAAGAAAGTCAAATTTATACCTAAATATAAGATAACGGAATTCTTCTAAATGCAGTGCAGTTATACCGTTAAGGCTTTATGTAGACTTCAGTGCGTTAAAGAAGTTTTATTAACTTAAATATATTAAAGTAATGATTTGAAGCATTTCGATATCGATTGCAAAATGTGTATATACAAGAAAATCGAATTTATACCTAAATATAAGATTACGGAATTCTTCTACATGCACTATCGTTATGCCGCCATGGGTTTATATCAACTTCAATACGTTAAAGAAGGTTAATTAACTTAAATATGTTAAACTAATGATTTGAAGCATTTCGATATCGATTTCTAAATGCAGATATACAAGAAAGTCGAATTTATACCTAAATATAAAATTGCGGAATTCTTCTAAATGCAGTGCAGTTATACCGCCATGGCTTCATGTCACCTTCGGTAGGTTAAAGAAGGTAATTTTACTTATATATGTTAAACTAATGATTTGAAGCATTTCGATATCGATTGCTTAATGTGCTAGTACAAGAAACTTGACTTTATACCTAAACATAGGTTAACGGAATTCTTCCAAATGCACTGCCGTTATTCCGCCATGGCCTTATGTTAACTTCAGTTAGTTAAAGAAGGTTTATTAACTCAAATATGTTAAACCTGTTATTTGAAGCATTTCGATATCGATTGCTTAATGCATATATACAAGAAAATCGACTTTATACCTAAATATAAGATTATTGAATTCTTCCAAATTACTGTCGTTATGGCGCCATGGCTTTATTTCACCTTCAATACGTTAAAGATGGTTAATTAACTTAAATATGTTAAACTAATGATTTGAAGCATTTCTGTATCGATTTCTAAATGCATATATACAAGAAAATCGACTTTATACCTAAATATAAGTTTACGGAATTCTTCCAAATTACTGTCGTTATAGCGCCATGGCTTTATTTCACCTTCAATACGTTAAAGATGGTTAATTAACCCTTACCCATTTCGATATCGAATACTAAATGTGTATATACAAAAAAATCGACTTTATACCTAAATATAAGATTACGGAATTCTTCCACAGGTACTGTCGTTATGCCGCCATGGTTTGTATCAACTTCAATACGTTAAAGAAGGTTAATTATTTTAAATATGTTAAACTAATGGTTTGAAGCATTTCGATATCGACTGCTAAATATGTAAATACAACAAAATCCACTTTATACCTAAATATAAAATTATAACATTACGGAGTTCTTCTAAATGTACTGCCGTTATACCGTTAAGGCTTTA
>CM050324.1:9897131-9912131 GCA_027475135.1 Bactrocera correcta | reverse complement strand
TGTATATACTCATTTAGCAATTGATATCGAAATGCTTCAAATCATTAGTTTATCATATTTAAGTGATTAAACCTTCTTTAGCGTATTGAAGGTCATACAAAGTCATGGCGGCATAACGACAGTACATTTGGAAGAATTCCGTAATCTTATATTTAGGTATAAAGTCGATTTTCTTGTATATACACATTTAGCAATCGATACCGAAATGCTTCAAATCAATAGTTTAACATATTTAAGTTAATTAACCCTCTTTATCTCACTGAAGTCTACAAAAGCCTTAACGGCATAACGGCAGTGCATTTGGAAGAGTTCCCTAATCTTATATTTATTTATACAGTCGATTTTGTTGAATATACGCATTTAGCAATCGATATCGAAATGCTTCAAATCATTAGTTTAACATATTTAAGATAATTAACCCTCTTTATCTTACTGAAGTCTACAAAAGCCTTACCGGCATAACGGCCGTGCATTTAGAAGAATTCCGTTATCTTATAATTAGGTATAAAGTCCGTTTTCTTGTATTTACACATTTAGCAATCGATATCGAAATGCTTCAAATCATTAGTTTAATATATTTAAAATAATTAACCTTCATTAACGTATTGAAGGTGATATAAAGCCATGGCGGCATAACGGCAGTGCACGTAGAAGAATTCCGTAATCTTATATTTAGGTATATAGTCGATTTTCTTGTATAAACTCATTTAGCAATCGATATCGAAATGCTTCAAATCATTAGTTTAACAGATTTAAGTAAATTAACCCTCTTTATCTTGCTGAAGTCTACAAAAGCCTTAACGGCATAAAGGCAGTGCATTTGAAAGAGTTCCGTAATCTTATATTTATTTATAAAGTGGATTTTGTTGAATATACGCATTTAGCAATCGATATCGAAATGCTTCAAATCATTAGTTTTACATTTTCAAGTTATTTATAATAAACCTTCTTTAACGCACTGAAGTCTATATAAAGCCTTAACGGTAAAGCTGCATTGCATTTAGAAGAATTCCATAATCCTACATTTAGGTATAAAGTCGATCTTCTTGTATTTACATATTGAGCAATCGATATCGAAATGTTTCGAATCATTAGCTTAACATATTTAAGTTAGTTAACCATCTTTAACGTATTGAAGGTGATATAAAGCCATGCCGGCATAACGACAGTACATTTGGAAGAATTCCGTAATCTTATATTTAGGTATAAAGTCGATTTTCTTGAATATTCATTTAGCAATCGATTTAGAAATGCTTAAAATCATTAGTCTAACATATTTAAGTTAACAAACGTACTTTAACGAAATAAAGTTGACATAAAGCCTTGGCGGAATAACGGCAGTGCATTTGGAAGAATTCCGTTATCCTATGTTTAGGTATAAAGACAAGTTTCTTGTATTAGCACATTTAGCAATCGATGTCGAAATGCTTTAAATCATTAGTTTAACATATTTAAGTTAAATTACCTTCTTTAACATACCGAAGGTGACATAAAGCCATGGCGGCATAACGGCAGTCCATTTAGAAGAATTCCGTAATCTCATATTTAGGTATAAAATCGATTTTGTTGTATATACACATTTTGCAATCGATATCGAAATGCTTCTAATAATTAGTTTAACATTTTTAAGTTAATCAACCCTCTTTATCTTACTGAAGTCTACATAAAGCCTTAACGGCATAACCGCAGTATATTTATAAGAATTCCGTTATCTTAATTTAGGTATAAAGTCGATTTTGTTGTATATACACATTTAGCAATCGATATCGAAATGCTTCAAATCATTAGTGTAACATATTTAAAATAATTAAACTTCTTTAACGTATTGAAGGTGATATAAAGCCCTGGCGGCATAACGGCAGTGCATTTAGAAGAATTTTGTAATCTTATATTTAGGTATAAAGTCGATTTTCTTGTATATATGCATTCACCAATCGATATCAAAAAGCTTCTAATAACTAGATTAACATATCTAAGTTAATTAACCTTCATTAACGAACTGAAGTTAACATAAAGGCTTACCGGTATAACGGCAATGCATTTAGAAGAATTCCGTTGTCTTATATTTAGGTATAAAATCGATTTTCTGGTATACACACATTTAGCAATCGATATCCAAATGCTTCAAATCATTTGTTTAACATATCTAAGTTAATAAACCTTCTTTAACGAACTGAAGTTTACATAAAGCCATGGCGGCATAACAGCAATGCCTTTAGAAGAATTCCGTAATCTTATATTTAGTTATAAATTCGATTTTCTTGTATATACACATTTAGCAAGCGATATTGAAATGTTTCAAGTCATTATTTTAACATATTTAAGTTAATAAACCTTCTTGATATAAAGCCATGACGGCATAACGACAGTATATTTGGAAGAATTCCGTAGTCGTATATTTAGGTATAAAGTCGATTTTCTTGTATATACTCATTTAGCAATCGATATCGAAATGCTTCAAATCACTATTTTAACATATTTAAAATAATAAACCTTCTTCAACGAACTGAAGTTGGCATAAAGCCAAGCGCCATAACGGCAGTGCATGTAGAAGAATTCCGTTATCTTATATTTAGGAATAAAGTCGAGTTTCTTGTATATACACATTTAGCAATCGATATCGAAATGCTTTAAATCATTAGTTTAACATATTTAAGTTAATAAACCTTTAACGCACAGAAGTCTATATAGACCCGTAACGGTGTAACTGCAGTGCACTTAAAAGAATTTCGTGATCTTATATTTAGGTATAAAGTCGATTTTCTTGTAATTACATATTAAGCAATCGATATCGGAATGCTTAAAATCATTAGTTTAACATATTTAAGCTAATTAACCATCTTTAACGTATTGAAGGTGATATAAAGCCATGGCGGCATAATGGCAGTGAATTTGGAAGAATTCCGTAATCTCATGTTTAGGTATAAAATCAAGTTTCTTGTATTAGCACATTAAGCAATCGATATCGAAATGCTTCAAATCATTAGTTTAACATATTTAAGTTAAATAAAATTCTTTAACCTACCGAAGGTGACATAAAGCCATGGCGGCATAACGGCAGTTCATCTAGAAGAATGCCGTAATCTCATATTTAGGTATAAAATCGATTTTTTTGTATATACGCATTTAGCAATCGATATCGAAATGCTTCAAATCATTAGTTTAACATATTTAAGTTAATTAACCCTCTTTATCTTACTGAAGACTACATAAAGCCTTGACGGCATAACGGCAGTGCATTTAGAAGAACTACGTAATGTTATATTTAGTCGTTTTTCTTGCATATACTCATTTAGCAATCGATATCGAAATACGTCAAAACATTATTTTAACATATTTAATATTATAAAGCTTCTTTAACGCACTGAAGTTAACATAAAGCCATGGCGGCATAACGGCAGTGCACGTAGAAGAATTCCGTAATCTTGTGTTTAGGTATACATTAGATTTTGTTGTATATACAAATTTAGCATCGATATCGTGATGCTTCAACTCATTAGTTTAACATATTTAAGTTAATAAACCTTCTTCAAGAACTGAAGTTGGCATTAAGCCATGGCGGCATAACGGCAGTGCATGTAGAAGAATTCCGTAATCTTATATTTAGGTATAAAATCGATTTTCTTGTATATACACATTTATCGAGCGATATCGAATTGCTCCAAATCATTAGTTTAGCATATTTAAGTTAGTTAACCTTCTTTAACGTATTGAAGTTGATATAAAGCCATGGCGGCATAATCGCAGTGCATTTAGAAGAATCCCGTAATATTATATTTAGGTATAAATTCGATTTTCTTGTATATACACATTTAGCAATCGATAACGAAATGGTTCAAATCATAAGTTTCACATAATTAAGTTAATTAACCTTCTTTATCTTACTGAAGTCCTCGTAAAGCCATAACAGTATAACGGCAGTGCATTTAGAAGAATTCCGTAATGTTATAATTTTATATTTAGGTATAAAGTCGATTTTCTTGTATTTACAAATTTAGCAATCGACATCGAAATGCTTCAACCCATTAGTCTAACATATTTAAAATAATTAACCTTCTTTAACGTATATATGGTGATATAAAGCCATGGCGGCATAATGACAGTACATGTGGAAGAATTTCGTAACCTTATATTTAGGTATAAAGTCGATTTTCTTGTATAAATACATTTCGCAATCGATATCGAAATGCTTCAGATAACTGGTTTAACATATTTAAGTTAATAAACCTCCTTTGGCGAACTGAAGTTGACATAAAGCCATAACGGCAGTGCATTTGGAAGAATTCCGTAGTCTTATATTTAGGCATAAAGTCGATTTTCTTGCACATACACATTTTGCAATCGATATTGAAATGCTTCGAATAACTGGTTTAGCATATTTAAGTTGATTAACCTTCTTTAGCTTTCTGAAGTTTACATAAAGCCATAACGGCATAACCGCAGTATATTTATAAGAATTGCGTTATCTTAAGTTTAGGTATAAAGTCGATTTTGTTGTACATACACATTTAGCAATCGATATCGAAATGCTTCAAATCATTAGTTTAACATATTTAAGTTAATTAACCCTTTTTTTCTTACTAAAGTCTACAAAAGCCTTAACGGCAGTGCATTTAGAAGAATTACGTAATCTTATATTTAGGTATGAATTCGATTTTCTTGTATATACTCATTTAGCAATCGATATCGAAATGCTTCAAATCATTAGTCTAACATATTAAAGTTAACAAACCTACTTTAGCGAAATAAAGTTGACATAAAGCCTTGGCGGAATAACGGCAGTGCATTTGGAAGAATTCCGTTATCCTATGTTTAGGTATAAAGACAAGTTTCTTGTATTAGCACATTTAGCAATCGAAGTCGAAATGCTTCAAATCATTAGTTTAACATATTTAAGTTAAATTACCTTCTTTAACTTACCGAAGGTGATATAAAGCCATGGCGGCATAACGGCAGTGCATGTAGAAGAATTCCGTAATCTCATATTTAGGTGTAAAATCGATTTTGTTGTATATACACATTTAGCAATCGATATCGAAATGCTTCAAATCATAAGTTTAACATATTTAAGTTAATTAGCCTACTTTATCGTACTGAAGTTTACATAAAGCCTTAACGGTATGATGGCAGTGCATTTAGAAGAATTTCTTAATCTTATATTTAGGTATGAAGTCGATTTTGTTGTATATACACATTTAGCAATCGATATCAAAATGCTTCAAATCATTAGTTTAATATATTTAAGTTTATAAACCTTCTTTAACGAACTGAAGTTGGCATATAGTCAAGGCTGCATAACGGCAGTGCATTTAGAATAATTCCGTAATCTTATATTAAGTATAAAGTCGATTCTCTTGTATATACACATTTAGAAATCGATATCGAAATGCTTCAAATCATTAGTTCAATATATTTAAGTTAATTACCCTTCTTTACCTTACTGAAGTTTATATAAAGCCTCAACGGAATAACGGCAGTGCATTTAGAATAATTTCTTAATCTTATATTTGGGTATAAAGTCGATTTTCTTGTACATACGCATATAACAATCGATATCGAAATGCTTCAAATCATAAGTTTAACATATTTAAGTTAATAAACCCTCTTTAACGAACTGAAGTTGGCAAAAAGCCATGGCGGCATAACGGTAGTGCATGTAGAAGAATTCCGTTATCTCATATTTAGGTTAAAGTCTATTTTTATGTATTTACACATCTGGGTATCGATATCGAGATGCCTCAAATAATATCTTTAACATATTTAAGTTAAACAAGCTTTTTAACGTACTGACGTTTATATAAAGCCATAACGGCAATGCATTTCGACGAATTCCGTAATCTTATATTTATATATAAAGTCGATTTTCTGTATATACACAATCGATATCGAAATGCTTCAAATCATTAGTTTTACATTTTCAAGTTATTTATAATAAACCTTCTTTAACGCACTGAAGTCTACATAAAGCCTTAACGGTATAACTGCAGTGCAGAAGAATTCCATAATCTTATATTTAGGTATAAAGTCGATTTTCTTGTATTTACATATTTAGCAATCGATATCGAAAATCTTCAAATCATTAGTTTAACATATTTAAGTTAATTAACCATCTTTAACGTATTGAAGGTGATACAAAGCCATGGCGGCATAACGACAGTACATTTGGAAGAATTCCATAATCTTATGTTTAGGTATAAAGTCGAGTTTCTTGGATATATGCATTTAGCAGTCGATATCGAAATGCTTCAAATCATTAGTTTAACATATTTAAGTTAAAAAACCTACTTTAACGAACTAAAATTGACATTAAGCCTTGGCGGAATAACGGCAGTGCATTTGGAAGAATTCTGTTATCCTATGTTTAGGTATAAAGTCAAGTTTCTTGTACTAGCACATTTAGCAATCGATATCGAAATGCTTCAAATCATTAGTGTAGCATATTTAAAATAATTAACCTTCTTTAACGTATTGAAGGTGATATAAAGCCATGGCGGCATAACGACAGTACATTTGGAAGAATTCCGTAATCTTATATTTAGGTATAAAGTCGATTTCCATGTATATTCAGTTAGCAATCGATTTCGAAATGCTTCAAATCATTAGTCTAACATATTTAAGTTAACAAACCTACTTTAACGAAATGAAGTTAACATAAAGCCATAACGGCATAACGGCAGTGCATTTAGAAGAATTCCGTAATCTTATATTAAGTATAAAGTCGATTTTCTTGTATATACACATTTAGCAATCGATATCGAAAACTTTAAATCATTAGTTCAATATATTTAAGTTAATTAACCATCTTTAACGTATTGAAAGTGATATAAAGCCATGGCGGCATAACGACAGTACATTTGGAAGAATTCCATAATCTTATATTTAGGTATAAAGTCGAGTTTCTTGGATATATGCATTTAGCAATCGATATCGAAATGCTTCAAATCATTAGTTTAACATATTTAAGTTAAAAAACCTACTTTAACGAACTGAAGTTGACACTAAGCCTTGGCGGAATAACGGCAGTGCATTTGGAAGAATTCCGTTATCCTATGTTTAGGTATAAAGTCAAGTTTCTTGTATTAGCACATTTAGCAATGGATGTCGAAATGCTTCAAATCATTAGTTTAACATATTTAAGTTAAATTACCTTCTTAACCTACCGAAGGTGACATAAAGCCATGGCGGCATAACGGCAGTGCATGCAGAAGAATTCCGTAATCTCATGTTAAGGTATAAAATCGATTTTCTTGTATATACTCATTTAGCAATCGATATCAAAATGCTTCAAATCATTATTTTAACATATTTAAGTTAATAAAGCTTCTTTAACGCACTGAAGTTAACATAAAGCCATGGCGGCATAACGGCAGTGTATGTAGAAGAATTCCGTAATCTTATGTTTAGCTATAAATTCGATTTTGTTGTATACACACATTTAGCAATCGATATCGAAAGAGCTTCAACTAATTAGTTTAACATATTTAAGTTAACAAACCTTCTTCAACGAGCTGAAGTTGGCATAAAGCCATGGCGGCATAACTGCAGTGCATGTAGAAGAATTCCGTAATCTTATATTTAGGTATAAAGTCGATTTTCTTGTATATACACATTTAGCAATCGATACCAAAATGCTTCAAATCATTAGTTTAACAGATTTAAGTTAATTAACCCTCTTTATCTTACTGAAGTCTACAAAAGCCTTAACGGTATAACGGCAGTGCTTTTGGAAGAGTTCCGTAATCTTATATTTATTTATAAAGTCGATTTTGTTAAATATACGCATTTAGCAATCGATATCGAAATGCTTCAAATCATTAGTTTAACATATTTTAGATAATTAACCCCTCTTTATCTTACATAAAGCTTTAACGGTATAACGGCAGTGCATTTAGAAGAATTCCGTAATGTTATAATTTCATATTTAGGTATTAAGTCGATGGATTCATGTGTAGAAGTTCACGCAAGTGAGGAAAGTTCTCTGATCGCCATTCACTTGGGAGTGGCCAGAAACGATTCTTTTACATATGACTCAAGCAGCTCACGACTTCCGGTCTTTGACCAAGTATCCTCTGGGTAGCCTAAGAACATCCGTTTGAAGGCAAGCTAAAGTGAGAAGGCGAAATATTCCCTACTTAGGGTTGTGCGCTGGGTTTGGGACCCGCCACGTAAAAAAAACACCCCCAGTGAATAGTTATAATCAGCCTCGGATGTGAGACCCCCCTTTTGATGGCGACCATGGCAAACGAATTAAGGACTATGATTTGAGGGCATGCACCTAGAATGTCCGGTCCCTTAATTGGGAAGGTGCCGCTGCCCAGCTGGTAGATGTCCTCGTAAAGATAAAGGCTGACATCACCGCCGTCCAAGAAATGCGATGGACGGGACAAGGACAGAGACGAGTAGGTCCTTGTGACATTTACTACAGTGGCCATATAAAGGAGCGCAAGTTTTGTGTTGGATTTGTGGTGGGAGAGAGACTCCGTCGCCGAGTACTATCATTCACTCCGGAGAATGAACGTCTAGCCACAATCTGCATCAAAGCGAGGTTCTTCAACATATCGCTGATTTGCGCCCACGTCCCGACGGAAGAGAAGGACGATGTGACCAAAGATGCCTTTTATGAGTGCTTGGAGCGCACCTATGAGAGATGCCCCCGCCACGATGTCAAAATCGTGCTTGGCGACTTCAATGCCAGGGTGGGCAAAGAAGGTATCTTTGGCACTACGGTCGGTAAATTCAGCCTCCACGAGGAAACATCCCCAAATGGGTTGAGGCTGATCGACTTCGCCGGTGCCCGAAATACGGTTATCTGTAGTACTAGATTCCAGCATAAGAAGATTCATCAAGCTACCTGGCAGTCTCAGGATCGAAAAACCACCAACCAGATCGATCATGTTGTGATAGGTGGAAGACTCGTCTCCAGTGTTTTAGATGTGCGTGCGCTCCGAGGTCCTAACATCGACTCGGACCACTATATTGTTGCAGCCAAAATTCGCACCCGCCTCTGTGCAGCAAAAAACGCACGCCAACAAACACAAGGATGGTTCGACGTCGAGAAGCTGCAATCACAACAGACAGCCGAATGTTTTTCTACTCGGCTTGCACTCCTGCTCTCTGAGAGCACTCGTCAACAACTCGGTATAAGGGAACTGTGGGACGGCATTTCAAACTCCTTACGTACAGCTGCAACCGAAACCATTGGTATTCGGAAAGTGCAAAAGAACAGCTGGTACGACGAGGAGTGCCGTGTCGCAGCGGAGAGAAAACAGGCTGCATACCTCGCAACGTTACGATCGACCACAACACGTGCGGGATGGGATAGATACCGAGAGTTAGACAGAAAAAAAAGAGGCCGAGATGCGTGAATACGATGAGCTTGATAAGCTGGCCGACAGGGGTAATGCTCGAAAATTCTACGAAAAGATGCGGCGGCTTACAGAAGGTTTCAAGACCGGAGCATACTCTTGTAGAACCCCCCAAGGTGATCTAGTTACCGATGCCCAGAGCATACTTAAATTATGAAGGGAACACTTCTCCAGCCTGCTGAATGGCAGTGAGCGCACAAAACCAGGAGAAAGCGAACCCGATACCCCAATCGATGACGATGGAGCAGACGTTCCATGGCCCGACCATGAAGAAGTTCGAATAGCAATTGCCCGCCTGAAAAACAACAAAGCGGCAGGGGCCGATGGATTGCCGGCCGAGCTATTCAAACACAGCGGCGAAGAGCTGATAAGGTGCATGCATCAGCTTCTTTGCAAAATGTGGTCGGACGAAAGCATGCCCAACGATTGGAATTTAAGTGTGCTATGCCCAATACATAAAAAAGGAGACCCCACAATCTGCGCCAACTACCGTGGGATTAGCCTCCTCAACATTGCATATAAGGTTCTGTCGAGCGTATTGTGTGAAAGATTAAAGCCCACCGTCAACAAACTGATTGAACCTTATCAGTGTGGCTTTAGACCTGGTAAATCAACAACCGACCAGATATTCACGATGCGCCGAATCTTGGAAAAGACCCGTGAAAGGAGAATCGACACACACCACCTCTTCGTCGATTTCAAAGCTGCTTTCGACAGCAAAAAAAGGAGCTGCCTCTATGCCGCGATGTCTGAATTTGGTATCCCCGCAAAACTAATACGGCTGTGTAAACCGACGCTGATCAACACTCAAAGCTGCGTCAGGATCGGGAAGGACCTCTCCGAGCCGTTCGATACTAAACGAGGTTTCAGACAAGGCGACTTCCTATCGTGCGACTTTTTCAATATTCTTCTGGAGAAAATTATACGAGCTGCAGAACTGAATCGAGCAGGTACAATCTTTTATAAGAGTGTACAGCTACTAGCGTATGCCGATGATATTGATATAATCGGCCTCAACACCCGCGCCGTTAGTTCTTGTTTCTCCAGACTTAACAAGGATCTGTCAGTGAACGAGGGCAAGACGAAATATCTCCTGTCATCAAACAAACAGTCGTCGCACTCGCGACTGGCACCCACGTCACTGTTGACAGTCATAACTTTGAAGTTGTAGATAATTTCGTCTATCTTGGAACCAGCTTAAACACCACCAACAATGTCAGCCTGGAAATCCATCGCAGGATTACTCTTGCCAACAGGTGCTACTTCGGACTAAGTAGGCAATTGAGAAGCAAAGTCCTCTCTCGACGAACAAAAACCAAACTCTATAAGTCGCTCATAATTCCCGTCCTGCTATACGGTGCAGAGGCCTGGACGATGACAACAACCGATGAGTCGAACTTAAGAGTTTTCGAGAGAAAGGTTCTGTGAAAGATTTATGGTCCTTTGCGCGTTCAGCGAATTAAAAGACAGCAGCTACGCTTGCTAGGTCATGTTGTCCGGGTGGATGAAAACACTCCAGCTCTGAAAGTATTCGACGCAGTACCCGCCGCAGGAAGCAGAGGAAGAGGAAGACCTCCACTCCGTTGGAAGGACCAAGTGGAGAAGGACCTGGCTTCGCTTGGAATATCCAATTGGCGCCACGTAGCGAAGAGAAGAAACGAGTGGCGCTGTTATTGACTCGGCTATAATCGCGTAAGCGGTGTCTACGCCAGTAAAGAAGAAGAAGAAGATAAAGTCGATTTTCTTGTATTTACACATTTAGCAATCGATATCGGAAATCTTCAAATCATTAGTTTAACATATTTAAGTTAATTAACCTTCTTTAACGAAATGAAGGTGATATAAAGCCATGGTGGCATAACGACAGTGCATTTAGAAGAATTCCGTAATCTTATATTTAGGTATAAAGGCGATTTTGTTGTATAAGTTAACTCGAAACGCAAACCACCAAAATACCAAGTCAGCATTGTCTGCCTAACATCCGTTTCAGGCAATGCTGAACATTAACACTACCCCAATCCATGACCAACGGCCCGAGTTATGATCCAACGTTAAGCAACAACAAACGATACAAGCGACGATTCACACTACACGCAAGTCGGCGTAATCGTGGGATTCGCTGACACTGCATCTGGCAAAACATAGCAACGACAGCGACGACGGCAGCGGCAGTGAGGACGGCTTAGGCTTAGACTTAAGAGTAAGAATGTTTTAGAGTTTTAGTTCTGATCGAGCCTGAATAAAGTGCACTAGTGCTTAAAAATAATTGGCGCCCAACGTGGTAAAGAAGATAGGAAGGACCCTTCAGAAAGTAAAAATCACCAAGGTATTTTGCGGTGGAGTGTCTTTAATGACTTCAAAGGACCCAAGGACTCACAGAGAATCGCTACAATCTTTAAAGACGTATCCTACAAGGACTCCAAGGTTCCGAGGATTCATCAGAAAGCAGTTTGTAATAAAAACATGTTTCGAGTATTGTAAGTAGAGTGCTCATTAAAAAAAAAAAACATTATAATTTCTTTTGAATTAAAACTAAGTTTTCAAAATAGACGGAAAGGAATTTATTTTAGAAATATAAGGAGCTAATCATAAAATTTTGTGAAACAAATTTTCCGGAGTTTAATAAAAAAGAAAAAGTGTAATCTTTTCTCAAAAACATTGTGTTTAGAAACAGAATTTGTGAAGAAAATTGTAATAAATAACTGAAATTATCTATTCATGTCAACAAAAGAGTGTGATTGATTGATTCGCCTATAGGAACGGTTACAAGTTCTATTCAATTTTAATTTCCAAGTCTATGAGTGACTCAGAATTAGAAAACCTCTTAGAAAGAATTATTAAACTAGCGCTCTTGAAAAACAAAGACAGACTTTCGAGGTTAAGCTCCAACGACTAACGGAGCAAATGACTACATTGACCACTGGTCAAACTCCAAAAATATACCAACCGGTAAAAATATTACCAAACGTAAAGTGTGACGAACCTCTTGATCTGGTAAAATCATTACCAGAATTTGACGGGCAAATCAGTACATATGTGTCTTGGCGAAAAGCTTCCCATACAGCTTACGAAGTTTTCAGAAGTTACCAAGGAAGTTCTAGACACTACCAAGCAGTTGGTATAATTAGAAATAAAATAAAAGCTTCTGCTGACGCCATTTTGGCATCCTTAAACACTGTTTTAAATTTCGACGCAATAATCGCGAGACTAGACTTTACGTACGCGGACAAACGACCGATATACTTAATTGAACAACAATTATCCACTTTACGACGAGGTTGAGAAAATATTAACCCTCCTCACGAATAAAACCATAATGACCCATGAGGGTCAAGTATCAGAATCAATTTGCGAAAAATATAGAGCGGACGCTTTAAGAGTTTTCATATCAGGCCTTAAAAGACCTTTATGTGACATACTATTTGCGTCTCGCCCTAAAGACCTACCTAGCGCTCTGGCATTAGCCCAGGAGGTGGAGTCAAATAGGGAATAGGGTACTTATTTGCTTCAAATTTCGCAACATCTATTGAAGACCAATATAAACTAAGAATAAACATTGATTCGGAGAAAAAGATGCAACAGCGACAAAAAAATCCGCATTTTACAAATAAACAGCACAGAACAAATGATACTAGGATTAACAAGCAAGAACAAGTGACCCCCATGGACGTTGACCCATCGGTCTCAAGACTAAGACAAAATGTAAATTGGCGTAGGGAACCATCTCAGAGAGCCAACCAATACCAACAACAGAATCAAAGTAATAGTAGACAGGGTTATAGTTCAAATCATCAGAAGGGAAAACGACACGCAGATTTAGATAGGGTTACTGGACCAAAGATGCAACGCATAAATACCTTAAATCAAGAAAAGGTTAGTGAGGCAACTTATAATCAGGAAGCCGAAGATGAAGCTGAAGATCTCGAGGAGGAGCAATTGAATTTTTTAGGGGGAAGTCCCTACTTCCGTGGATTGAGCGAGGAGTAGGTTATCGAGGAAAAAAAATTAAATTATTAGTGGACACAGGAGCTTCGAAAAATTATATCAAACCAATACCTGAGCTAAAAAATATAATTCCATCGTCCACACCATTTATAGTAAAGTCTTTGCACGGCAATAGTTCTGTAACACAAAAGTGTAGAATTAAGATGTTTGGCGTAACTGCAGATTTCTTTATACTACCAAATATAACAACATTCGACGGCATAATTGGGCTCGATTTGCTCAATCAGGTAAACGCCCAAATAGACCTCAGTACGGGTACAATAGAGCACGATTCTGGAACTGAGAAGCTCTTGTTCCATGAATGTAAAAATGTAAACTTTATCGACATAAAAAGTAAAGAAATTCCATCTTCAGTTCGTGAGCAATTTTGTGAAATTATCAAAAGTAGAAATAAGGCGTTTGCTGACCCTAACGAGTCACTACCCTTCAACACTAATATAATTGGTACAATCAGAACAAAAACCGATGAACCGGTTTACTCGAAACTTTACCCATATCCTATGGGTGTAGCCGACTTTGTAAACAAAGAAGTGGCTGAACTTCTCGTCAATGGTATCATTCGACCCTCAAGGTCCCCTTACAATAACCCAATTTGGGTTGTTGATAAGAAGGGAGTAGATCAAACGGGAAATAAGAAGAAACGTCTTGTGATTGATTTCAGGAAACTGAATGAGGTCACAGTCGAAGATAAATACCCTATGCCAAACGCAATGGTAATCTTGTCAAACTTAAGAGGTGCACAATATTTTACCACCCTCGACCTTAAATCTGGGTTTCACCAGATCGAGTTAGCAGAAAGAGACAGGGAGAAAACCGCTTTCTCCGTTAACAATGGTAAATATGAACTCTGTCGTTTACCTTTTGGGCTAAGAAACGCCCAAGCATCTTCCAGAGAGCAATCGACGATGTCTTCAGGGAGCAAATTGGCAAAACCTGCCACGTTTACGTTGACGACGTAATTGTCTATTCAAAAACGGCAGAAGACCATTTGAAAGATATCGAATGGGTGTTGCGGAGTCTCTATGAGGCAAATATGAGAATATCCGCCGAAAAATCGAAATTCTTCAAGACCGAGGTAGAATACCTAGGATTTGTTGTCTCAAGGGGAGGTGTGAAAACAAGCCCCGATAAAGTCAATGGAATTAAATGTTATGAGCAGCCAACCACTCTTCGAGGACTACGTTCCTTTCTTGGATTGGCTAGCTACTATCGATGTTTCATTAAAGATTTTTCCAGCCTTGCAAAACCTCTGACTGATATGCTAAAGGGAGAAAATGGCAAAGTAAGTGCCACACAGTCCAAAAAAATTAAAATTCAACTAGCACCAGAAGGTATAGATGCATTTAATAAACTTAGAGAAATTCTGGCATCAGACTTCACTAAACCATTTGACTTAACAACCGATGCATCCTCAAGGGGTTTGGGGGCCGTCCTTTCACAAGAGAAAAAACCCATTACCATGATCTCAAGAACACTTAGAGATAGAGAAGAGCATTTGGCAACAAATGAAAGAGAACTCTTGGCGATCGTATAGGCTCTTAACACTTTGAGGAACTACCTTACAGTGTTAACCAGTTGAATATCTACACTGACCACCAACCTCTGACGTTTGCGGTTTCTGATAAAAACC
>CM050324.1:9872131-9896131 GCA_027475135.1 Bactrocera correcta | reverse complement strand
ATCGAAATGCTTCAAATAACTGGTTTAACATATTTAAGTTAATTAACCTTCTTTATCTTACTGAAGTTTATATAAAGCCATGGCGGCATAACGGCAGTGCATTTAGAAGAATTCCGTAATCTTATATTTAGGTATAAAGTCGATTTTCTTGTATATACACATTTAGCAATCGAAAATCGAAATGCTTCAAATCATTAGTTTAACGTATTTAAGTTAATTAACCCTCTTTATCTTACAGAAGTCTACAAACGCCTTAACGTCATAACGGCAGTGCATTTGGAAGAATTAGTTAATATTATATTTAGGTATAAACTCGATTTTGTTGTATATACGCATTTCGCAATCGATATCGAAATGCTTCAAATAACTGGTTTAACATATTTAAGTTAATTAACCTTCTTTATCTTACTGAAGTTTATATAAAGCCATGGCGGCATAACGGCAGTGCATTTAGAAGAATTCCGTAATCTTATATTTAGGTATAAAGTCGATTTTCTTGTATATACACATTTAGCAATCGATATCGAAATGCTTCAAATCATTAGTTTACCATATTTAAGTTAATAAAGCTTCTCTAACGCACTGAAGTTAACATAAAGCCATGGCGGCATCACGGTAGTGCATGTAGGAGGCTTCCATAATCTTATATTTAGGTATATAGTCGATTTTCTTGTATATACACATTTAGCAATCGATATCAAAATGCTTCAAATCATTAGTTTAACTTATTTAAGTTAATTAACCCTCTTTATCTTACTGAAGTCTACAAAAGCCTTAACAGCATAACGGCAGCGCATTTGGAAGAATTCCGTAATCTAATATTTAGGCATAAAGTCGATTTTGTTGTATATACACATTTAGCAATCGATATCGAAATGCTTCAAATAATTAGTTTAACGTATTTAAGTTAATTAACCCTCTTTATCTTACTGAAGTCTACAAAAGCCTTAACGGCATAACGGCAGTGCATTTAGAAGAATTCCGTCATCATATATTTAGGCATAAAATCGATTTTCTTATAAATACACATTTAGCAATCGATATCGAAATGCTTCAAATCATTAGTTTAACGTATTTAAGTTAATTAACCTTCTTTATCTTATTGAAGTTTACATAATGCCATAACGGTATAACGGCAGCGCATTTGGAAGAATTCCGTAATCTAATATTAAGCATAAAGTCGATTTTGTTGTATTTACTCATTTAGCAATCGATATCGAGATGCTTCAACCCAATAGTTTGACATATTTAAGTTAATAAACCTTCTTTAACGAACTGAAGTTGGCATAAAGCCATGGCGGCATAACGACAGTGCATGTAGAAGAATTTCGTAATCTTAAACTTAGGTATAAAGTCGATTTTCTTGTATTTACACATTTAGCAATCGATATCGAAATGCTTCAAATCATTAGTTTAACATATTTAAGTTAATTAACTTTCTTTAACGAACAGAAGTTAACATAAAGCCTTAACGGTAAAACGGCAGTGCATTTAGGAGAATTCCGTAATCTTATATATAGGTGCAAAGAGGATTTTCTTGTATTTACATATTTAGCTATCGATATCGAAATGCTTCAAACCATTAGTTTAACATATTTAAGTTAAGTAGCCTTCTTTAGCGTATTGAAGTTGATATAAAGCCATGGAGGCATAACGACAATACATTTGGAAGAATTCCGCAATCTTATATTTAGGTATAAAGTCGATTATGTTGTATATACGCATTTCGCAATCGATATCGAAATGCTTCAAATAACTGGTTTAACATATTTAAGTTAATTAACCTTCTTTATCTTACTGAAGTTTACAAAAGCCTTAACGTCATAACGGCAGTGCATTTGGAAGAATTAATTAATATCATATTTAGGTATAAAGTCGATTATGTTGTATATACGCATTTCGCAATCGATATCGAAATGCTTCAAATAACTGGTTTAACATATTTAAGTTAATTAACCTTCTTTATCTTACTGAAGTTTACATAAAGCCATAACGGTATAACGACAGTGCGTTTGAAAGAATTCCGTAACCTTATGTATAGGTAAAAAGTCGATTTTGTTGAATATACACATTAAGCAATCGATATCGAAATGCTTCAAATCATCAGTTTAACATGTTTAAGTTAACTAACCTTCTTTAACGTATTGAAGTTGATATGAAGCCATGGCGGCATAACGACAGTACATTTGGAAGAATTCCGTAACCTTATATTTAGGTATAAAGTTGATTTTCTTGTATATATGCATTAAGCAATCGATTTCGAAATGCTTCAAATAACTGGTCTAACATATTTAAGTTAATAGACCTTTTTTAACGAACTAAAGTTAACATAAAGCCATAACGGCATAACGGCAGTGCCTTTAGAAGAACTCCGTTATCTTATATTAAGGTATAAAGTCGATTTTCTTGTATATACACATTAAGCAATCGATATCGAAATGCTTCAAATCATTAGTTTAACATATTTAAGATAATAAACTTTTTTTATCTTACTGAAGTCTACAAAAGCCTTAACGGCATAACGGCAGTGCATTTGAAAGAATTCTGTAATCCTATATTTAAGTATAAAGTTGATTTTCTTGTATATATGCATTAAGCAATCGATTTCGAAATGCTTCAAATAACTGGTCTAACATATTTAAGTTAATAGACCTTCTTTAACGAACTGAAGTTAACATAAAGCCATAACGGCATAACGGCAGTGCATTTAGAAGAACTCCGTTATCTTATATTTAGGTATAAAGTCGATTTTCTTGTATATACACATTAAGCAATCGATATCGAAATGCATCAAATCATTAGTTTAACATATTTTAGTTAATTAAAGTTCGTTATCTTACTGAAGTTGGCATAAAGCCATGGCGGCATAACGGCAGTGCATTTAGAAGAATTCCGTAATCTTATATTTAGGTATAAAGTCAGTTTTGTATATACACATTTAGCATTCGATATCGAAATGCTTCAAATCATTTGTTTAACATATTTAAGTTAATAAAATTCTTTATCTTATTGAAGTTTACATAAAGCCATAACGGTATAACGACAGTGCATTTGGAAGAATTCCGTAAACTCATATTTAGGTATAAAGTCGATTTTGTTGTATATACACACTTAGCAATCGATATCGAGATGCTTCAAATCATTAGTTTAATATATTTAAGTTAATTAACCTTCTTTAACGTTTTGAAGGTGATATAAAGATATGGCGGCATAACGGCAGTGCATGAAGAAGAATTCCGTAGTCTTATCTTTAGGTATAAAGTCGATTTTGTTGTATATACGCATTTAGCAATCGATATCGAAATGCTTCATATCATTAGTTTAATATATTTTAGTTAATTAACCTTCTTTAGCGAACTGAAGTTGGCATAAACCCATGGCGGCATAACGGCAGTGCATTTAGAAAAATTTCTTAATCTTATATTAAGTATAAAGTCGATTTTCTTTTAAATATAGATTTAGCAATCGATATCGAAATGCTTCAAATCATTAGTTTAACATATTTAAGTTAATTAACACTCTTTATTTTACTGAAGTCTACAAAAGCCTTAACGGCATAACGGCAGTGCATTTAGAAGAACTACGTAATCTTTTATTTAGGTATAAAGCCGAGTTTGTTGTACATACACATTTAGCAATCGATATCGAAATGCTTCAAATCATTAGTTTAACATATTTAAGTTAATTAACCCTCTTTATTTTACTGAAGTCTACAAAAGCCTTAACGGCATAACGGCAGTGCATTTAGAAGAATTACGTAATCTTATATTTAGGTATAAATTCGATTTTCTTGTATATACACATTTAGCAAGCGATATCGAAATGCTTCAAATCATTAGTTTAACATATCTAAGCTAATAAAGCTTCTTTAACGCACTGAAATTAACACAAAGCCATAACGGCATAACGGCAGTGCATTTAGAAGAATTCCATTTTCTTATATTTAGGTATCAAGTCGATTTTCTTGTATATACACATTCAGCAATCGATATCAAAATGCTTTAAATCATTAGTTTAACATATTAAAGTTAATAAACCTTCTTTAGCGAACAGAAGTTGGCATAAAGCCATGGCGGCATAGCGGCAGTGCAGTTAGTAGAATTTCTTAATCTTATATTAAGTATAAAGTCGATTTTCTTTTAAATATAGATTAAGCAATCGATATCGAAATGCTTCAAATCATTAGTTTAACATATTTAAGTTAATTAACACTCTTTATTTTACTGAAGTCTACAAAAGCCTTAACGGCATAACGGCAGTGCATTTAGAAGAACTACGTAATCTTATATTTAGGTATAAAGTCGATTTTGTTGTACATACACATTTAGCAATCGATATCGAAATGCTTCAAATCGTTAGTTTAACATATTTAAGTTAATTAACCCTCTCTATCTTAATGAAGTCTAGAAAAGCTTTAACGGCATAACGGCAGTGCATTTAGAAGAAATAATTAATATTATATTTAGGTATAAAGTCGATTTTCTTGTATAAGTTAACTCCAAACGCAAACCACCAAAATACCAAGTCAGCATTGTCTGCCTAACATCCGTTTCAGGCAATGCTGAACATTAACACCACCTAAATCCATGACCAACGGCCCGAGTTATGATCCAACGACAAGCAACAACAAATGATACTCACAAGCTACTATAGCTGTGGGATCCGCTTGCGCAGCATAAATATAGCGCAAACAAGCAACGACTCACACTACACGCAAGTCGGCGTAATCGTGGGATTCGCTGACACTGCATCTGACAAAACATAACAACGACAGCGACGACGGCAGCGGCAGTGAGGACGGCTTAGGCTTAGAATTAAGAGTAAAAATTTTTTAAAGTTTAGTTCTGATCGAGCCTGAATAAAGTGCACTAGTGCTTAAAAATAATTGGCGCCCAACCTGGTAAAGATGTTACGAAGGATCCTCCAGAAAGTAAAAATCACCAAGGTACTTTGCGGTGGAGTGTCTTTAATGACTTCAAAGGACCCAAGGACTCACAGAGAATCGCTACAATCTTTAAAAACGTATCCTACAAGGACTCCAAGGATCCGAGGATTCATCAGAAAGCAGTTTGTAATAAAAACATGTTTCGAGTATTGTAAGTAGAGTGCTCATTAAAAAAAAAAACATTATAATTTCTTTTGAATTAAAACTAAGTTTTCAAAATAGACGGAAAGGAATTTATTTTAGAAATATAAGGAGCTAATCATAAAATTTTGTGAAACAAATTTTCCAGAGTTAAATAAAAAAGAAAAAGTGTAGTCTTTTCTCAAAAAGGTTGTGTTTAGCAACAGAATTTGTGAAGAAAATTGTAATATATGACTGAAATTATCTATCCATGTCAACAAAAGTGTGTGATTGCTTGATTCGGCTATAGGAACGGTTACAAGTTCTATTCAATTTTAATTTCCAAGTCTATGAGTGACTCAGAATTAGAAAACCTCTTAGAAAGAATTATTAAACTACAGGTGACTAGTAAAATGGATTCAAATCAGGTAACCGCTTTGGTTCAAGCAGCCGTCTCAAGCGCTCTTGAACAACAAAGACAGACTTTCGAGGTTAAGCTCCAACGACTAACGGAGCAAATGACTACATTGACCACTGGTCAAACGCCAAAAATATACCATCCGGTAAAAATATTACCGAACGTAAAGTGTGACGAACCTCTTGATCTGGTAAAATCATTACCGGAATTTGACAGGAAAATCAGTACATATGTGTCTTGGCGACAAGCTGCCCATACAGCTTACGAAGTTTTCAGAAGTTACCAGGGAAGTTCAAGACACTACCAATTAGTTGGTATAATTAGAAATAAAATAAAAGCTTCTGCTGATGCCATTTTGGCATCCTTCAGCACTGTTTTAAATTTCGACGCAATAATCGCGAGACTAGACTTTACGTACGCGGACAAACGACCGATATACTTAATTGAACAACAATTATCCACTTTACGACAGGGTAACCTATCTGTGCTTCGATATTTCGACGAAGTTGAGAAAATATTAACCCTCCTCACGAATAAAACCATAATGACCCATGAGGGTCAAGTATCAGAATCAATTTGCGAAAAATATAGAGCGGACGCTTTAAGAGTTTTCATATCAGGCCTTAAAAGACCTTTATGTGACATACTATTTGCGTCTCGCCCTAAAGACCTACCTAGAGCTCTGGCATTAGCCCAGGAGGTGGAGTCAAATAGGGAAAGGTACTTATTTGCTTCAAATTTCGCAACATCTATTGAAGACCAATATAAACTAAGAATAAACAATGATTCGGAGAAAAATATGCAACAGCAACAAAATAATCCGCATTTTACAAATAAACAGCACAGAACAAATGATACTAGGATTAACAAGCAAAAACAAGTGACCCCCATGGACGTTGACCCATCGGTCTCAAGACTAAGACAAAATGTAAATTGGCGTAGGGAACCATCTCAGAGAGCCAACCAATACCAACAACAGAATCAAAGTAATAATAGACAGGGTTATAGTTCAAATCATCAGCAGGGAAAACGACACGCAGATTCAGATAGGGTTACTGGACCAAAGATGCAACGCATAAATACCTTAAATCAAGAAAAGGTTAGTGAGGCAATTTATAATCAGGAAACCGAAGATGAAGCTGAAGATCTCGAGGAGGAGCAATTGAATTTTTTAGGGGGAAGTCCCTACTTCCGTGGATTGAGCGAGGAGTAGGTTATCGAGGAAAAAAAATTAAATTATTAGTGGACACAGGGGCTTCGAAAAATTATATCAAACCAATACCTGAGCTAAAAAATATAATTCCATCGTCCACACCATTTATAGTAAAGTCTTTGCACGGCAATAGTTCTGTAACACAAAAGTGTCGAATTAAGATGTTTGGCGTAACTGCAGATTTCTTTATACTACCAAATATAACAACATTCGACGGCATAATTGGGCTGGATTTGCTCAATCAGGTAAACGCCCAAATAGACCTCAGTACGGGTACAATAGAGCACGATTCTGGAACTGAGAAGCTCTTGTTCCATGAATGTAAAAATGTAAACTTTATCGACATAAAAAGTAAAGAAATTCCATCTTCAGTTCGTGAGCAATTTTGTGAAATTATCAAAAGTAGAAATAAGGCGTTTGCTGACCCTAACGAGTCACTACCCTTCAACACTAATATAATTGGTACAATCAGAACAAAAACCGATGAACCGGTTTACTCGAAACTTTACCCATATCCTATGGGTGTAGCCGACTTTGTAAACAAAGAAGTGGCTGAACTTCTCGTCAATGGTATCATTCGACCCTCAAGGTCCCCTTACAATAACCCAATTTGGGTTGTTGATAAGAAGGGAGTAGATCAAACGGGAAATAAGAAGAAACGTCTTGTGAAGATAAATACCCTATGCCAAACGCAATGGTAATCTTGTCAAACTTAAGAGGTGCACAATATTTTACCACCCTCGACCTTAAATCTGGGTTTCACCAGATCGAGTTAGCAGAAAGAGACAGGGAGAAAACCGCTTTCTCCGTTAACAACGGTAAATATGAATTCTGTCGTTTACCTTTTGGGCTAAGAAACGCCCCAAGCATCTACCAGAGAGCAATCGACGATGTCCTCAGGGAGCAAATTGGCAAAACCTGCCACGTTTACGTTGACGACGTAATTGTCTATTCAAAAACGGCAGAAGACCATTTGAAAGATATCGAATGGGTGTTGCGGAGTCTCTATGAGGCAAATATGAGAATATCCGCCGAAAAATCGAAATTTTTCAAGACCGAGGTAGAATACCTAGGATTTGTTGTCTCAAGGGGAGGTGTGAAAACAAGCCCCGATAAAGTCAATGGAATTAAATGTTATGAGCAGCCAACCACTCTTCGAGGACTACGTTCCTTTCTTGGTTTGGCTAGCTACTATCGATGTTTCATTAAAGATTTTGCCAGCCTTGCAAAACCTCTGACTGATATGCTAAAGGGAGAAAATGGCAAAGTAAGTGCCACACAGTCCAAAAAAAATTAAAATTCAACTAGCACCAGAAGGTATAGATGCATTTAATAAACTTAGAGAAATTCTGGCATCAGAAGATGTCACGTTAGCATATCCCGACTTCACTAAACCATTTGACTTAACACCGATGCATCCTCAAGGGGTTTGGGGGCCGTCCTTTCACAAGAGAAAAAACCCATTACCATGATCTCAAGAACACTTAGAGATAGAGAAGAGCATTTGGCAACAAATGAAAGAGAACTCTTGGCGATCGTATAGGCTCTTAACACTTTGAGGAACTACCTTACAGTGTTAACCAGTTGAATATCTACACTGACCACCAACCTCTGACGTTTGCGGTTTCTGATAAAAAACCGAACGCAAAACTCAAACGATGGAAGTCTCCAATAGAAAGCTTCAACGCAAAAATTTTCTATAAACCAGGAAAGGAAAACCATGTCGCTGACGAGGTTGTCCAGACAGCACATGAATATGGTAGGAATTGAAATGGAGGCAAGCTCCGACTGCACATCCATGCACAGTGAGGAGTCACTGACCTACACTATAGAGACGGTGGATAAGCCCGTAAATTGCTATAGAAACCAGATAATTATTCAAGAAAGCGAAAGCCAGTCAAAACAGACCTTTATAATATTTGGTTCAAAAAGCAGACATGTAATTTCATTTTGCGACGTAGAGTCATTACTAAACACGCTGCTAGAAGTCATTAATGATGGCGTAGTTAACGCAATACATTGCAGCCTACCAGTGTTGGCAAAAATTCAACACCGACTGGTAGTACTTCGCCCCAACGTAAGATTCCGTCATACCGAAAAGATGGTTAGGGACATCTTCAGCGAAAGTGATCAACAAGAAATTATATTTGCCGAACACAACAGAGCTCATAAGGCAGCGCAAGAAAATGTAAAGCAGATCTTGGCTGACTATTTTTTCGCGAAGATGAAAAAAAGGCAAGGGAATACAATCTAAATACATTAGACATCCAAAGAAGCATGTTATTGCGGCAACACCGGTTCCATGTAATCCTGGTGAAATATTACACGTCGATATTTTCTCCACGGACCAGAAATATTTTCTAACTTGCGTCGATAAGTTTTCTAAATTTGCTATAGTGCAGAAAATCGCGTCTAGAACCATCATAGACGTAAAACCACATATACTACAGCTAATAAACATTTTTCCAAACGTTAAAACTATATACTGTGACAACGAAAAGTCGCTTAACTCAAATGCTATAAAATCAACTTTTCTAAATTACAACAATGTGGAAATCGCCAACGCCCCTCCACTGCATAGCCCCTCAAGCGGGCAAGTGGAGCGTTTTCACAGTACTTTAACTGAAATAGCTAGGTGTCTAAAACTAGAAAGAAATCTCGATGACACTGTTGACTTGATTTTGCTTGCCACCATAGAATATAATAAGACAATTCATTCAATAACCCACGAAAAACGAATAGATATCCTTCATCCCAGCTCAGCTAACATTACGGAACTAGTTCGAAATCGTATCGAAAAAGCACAGGCCAGTGATCGCGAATACCATAATAAGGGTCGTCAGAATGTGACGTATAACGTTGGCGACAAGGTCCTAGTGAAAGTTAATCGAAGGCTAGGCAATAAACTCTCAACACTATTAACAGAAGAAATAGTCGAACAGGACCTAGGCACCACCGTTCTTATAAAGGGGAGGAGGGTCCACAAAGACAACCTTCGCCCACCTTAATTAATCACTTTATTACTTTAAGTCTTGTATTTTAAATTACAGGATAATATCGACATTCCTATTGACGACCACTTTAACACAAAAGCTAACTGACTACACCAACTCCCACTACATCCCAATTTTGGATGGAAACGCAATAATATGGGAACATTACGGTTATTTGACGCACTTTACCAACTTGACACTATATGCAACATTGAACGACGAGACGGCAGGATTTATGGACCTTTTCCCATTGACACACATGAAGAAAACAGTAGAAGCAGACATAAAATACATCGAGACTTTACTTCGAACCGTTGACATTCACCATCGACAGGCACGAAGCTTAAACTTTTTAGGTACTGCACTAAAAGTCGTCGCCGGCACCCCTGACTTTGACGATTTCCAAAGACTACAACTAAGACAGGATATGCTCATTGACTCTAATAACAGACAGTACAAAATTAATACGCATATTCAGCAAAAAATCTTGGAAATCACGCAAACAATAAATACGATTATATACTCAAAAAGAAAGGAAGCAATAGAAACAGGTCATCTTTACGAAACAATACTTGCAAGAAATAGAGTAATAATCCTCGAACTGCAATCAATCACAATCTCAATAGCCCTAGCTAAGTTGAACATAGTGAACCCAATAATATTAGATAATAGTGATATCAATAATATTATCAATGAGCACTCGACTAATAAACTATAATGGAAATAATAGGAATGTCTAGCATTAAGGCTTTACAAAATAAGAATAATTTGTACTTTGTAGTTAAGTATCCAATCCCTCAAATTGTTTGTAAAAAATATAGTTTATTCGCCGTGCCTCACGAAGGACGAGTCCTACACTTTGGGGATACTAATACCGTCGCTGAGTGCGGAAACGAAGCGTATGCTGTTAAATGTGAAAAATCAACTTTTGCAACTTTTTGCAAGAAGCAAACAACCTCTACTTGTTGTCAGCAACTATTCACAGGTGCTGTAGCAAATTGTTCAACTACTACCAATCATGATAAGGGCATCAAAGAAATCGACGACGGCATTATCATTATTAACAATGCCACAGCAACGATAGAGGTTGAAAAAGGAGATAGCAGAACCGTCAGCGGTACTTACCTTTTGACTTTCGATCAGTCAGTAAAGGTAAATGGGACCGAGTATCACAATCGAAATCATACTCTTACTCATACTCCTGGCATTCCAACGGCTCAAAGAGTCGATTTTTTAGGACATATAGAGACATTGAGTTTGAACTATCTTCATGAAATGAATGCGGAAAATATCAACCCTATTGGCGCTCTTCGAGGAGAAGTCAACTCAACAACATTGCTTTTTATAGTAACGATAGCATCAATCTTTATCCTAGTAATCTTGCGATTTGCTCTAAGCAAATAAAAAAACACACCGCGAAAAAGGCAATGAATATCTTAGTAAGAGCGGTCACCGAGAGAATCGCGGACGATTCCCACTTAGGAAGGGAGGAGCTAACTCGAAACACAAACCACCAAATACCAAGTCAGCATTGTCTGCCTAACATCCGTTTCAGGCAATGCTGAACATTAACACCACCCCAATCCATGACCAACGGCCCTAGTTATGATCCAACGAAAAGCAACAACAAACGATACTCACAAGTTACCGAAGCTGTGGGATCCGCTGGCGCAGCATAAATATAGCGCAAACAAGAAACGACTCACACTACACGCAAGTCGGCGTAATCGTGGGATTCGCTGACACTGCATCTGACAAAACATAGCAACGACAGCGACGACGGCAGCGACGACGGCAGCGGCAGTGAGGACGGCTTAGGCTTAGACTTCAGAGTAAGAATGTTTTAGAGTTTAGTTCTGATCGAGCCTGAATAAAGCGCACTAGTGCTTAAAAATAATTTATATACTCATTAAGCAATCGATATCGAAATGCTTCAAATCACTAGTTTAACATATCTTGTATATACACATATATACACATTTAGCAATCGATATAGAAATGCTTCAAATCATTAATTTAACATATTTAAGTTAATTAACCCTCTTTATCTTACTGACCTACAAAAGCCTTAACGACATAACGGCAGTGCAATTAGAAGAATTACGTAATCTTATATTTCGGTATAAAGTCGATTTTTTTGTCTATACTCATTTAGCAATCGATAACGAAATGCTTCAAATCATTAGTTTAACATATTTAAGTTTATAAAGCTTCTCTAACGCACTGTAGTTAACATAAATCCATGGCGGCATAACGGCAGTGCATGTAGAAAAATTTCGTAATCTTATATGAAGTATAAAGTCGATTTTCTTGTATTTCCACAATTAGCAATCGATATCGAAATGCTTCAAATCATTAGTTTAACATATTTAAGTTAATAAACTTTTTTTAGCTTACTGAAGTCTACACAAGCCTTAACGGTATAACGGCTGTGCATTTAGGAGAATTCCGTAATCTTATATTTAGGTGTAAAGAGGATTTTCTTGTATTTACATATTAAGCAATCGATATCGAAATGCTTCAAACCATTAGTTTAACATATTTAAGTTAAGTAACCTTTTTAAGCGTATTGAAGGTGATATAAAGCCATGGCGGCATAACGACAATAAATTTGGAAGAATTCCGCAATCTTATATTTAGGTATAAAGTCGATTTTCTTGAATATACACATTAGCAATCGATATCGAAATGCTTCAAATAACTGGTTTAACATACTTAAGTTAATAAACCTTCTTTAACGAACGGAAGTTAACATAAAGCCATAACGGCATAACGGCAGTGAATTTAGAAGAATTCCGTTATCATATATTTAGGTGCAAAATCGATTTTCTTGTATATACACATTTAGCAATCGATATCCAAATGCTTCAAATCATAAGTTTAACATATTTAAGTTAATAAACCTTCTTTAGCGAACTGAAGTTTGCATAAAGCCTGGGCGGCATAACGGCAGTGCATTTAGAAGAACTCCGTTATCTTATATTTAGGTATAAAGTCGATTTTCTTGTATATACACATTAAGCAATCGATATCGAAATGCTTCAATTCATTAGTTTAACATGTTTGAGTAAATATACCTTCTTTAACGAATTGAAGTTGACATAAAGCCATGGCGGCATAACGGCAGTAAATTAAGAAGAATTCCGTAATCTTATATTTAGGTATAAAGTAGATTTTTTGTATATACACATTTAGCATTCGATATCGAAATGCTTTAAATCATTTGTTTAACATATTTAAGTTAATTTAACTTCTTTATCTTATTGAAGTTTACATAAAGCCATAACGGTATAACGGCAGTGCATTTGGAAGAATTCCGTAAACTCATATTTAGGTATAAAGTCGATTTTCTTGCATATACTCATTTAGCAATCGACATAGAAATGCTTCAAATCATTAGTTTAACATTTTTTAGTTTATTAACCATCTTTGTCTTACTTAAGTCTACAAAAGCCTCAACGGCATAACGGCAGTGCATTTGGAAGAATTCCGTAATCTTATATTTAGGTATAAAGTCGATTTTGTTGTATATACACATTTAGCAATCGATATCGGAATGCTCCAAATCATTAGTTTAACATATTTAATTTAATAAACCTTCTTTAACAAACTAAAGTTTACATAAAGCCTCAACGGTATAACGGCAGTGCATTTAGAAGACTTCCCTGATCTTATATTTAGGTAAAAAGTCGATTTTGTTGTATATACACTTTTAGCAATCGATATCGAAATGCTTCAAATCATTAGTTTAACATATTTAAGTTAATTAACCTTCTTTAGCGTATCGAAGTTGATATAAAGCCATGGCGGAATAACGACAGTACATTTAGAAGAATTCCGTAATCTCATATTTAGGTATAAAGTCGATTTTGTTGTATATACGCATTTAGCAATCGATGTCGAAATGCTTCAAATCATTAGTTTAACATATTTTAGTTAATTAACCTTATATTTATGTATAAGGTCGATTTTTTTGTATATATGCATTTAGCAATCGATATCCAACTGCTTCAAATAACTGGTTTAACATATTTAAAATAATAAACCTTCTTTAACGATTAGAAGTGAACATAAAGCCATAACGGCAGTGCATTTAGGAGAATTCCGTAATCTTATATTTTGGTGTAAAGAGATTTTCTTGTATTTACATATTAAGCTATCGATATCGAAATGCTTCAAACATATTAAAGTTAATTAACCTTCTCTATCTTACTGAAGTTTACATAAAGCCATGGCGGCATAACGACAGTACATTTGGAAGAATTCCGCAATCTTGTATTTTGGTATAAAGTCGATTTTGTTGTATATACACACCTAGAAATCGATACCGAGATGCTTCAAGTCAATAATTTAACATATTTTAGTTAATTAACCTTATTTATCTTACTTAGGTCTACAAAAGCCTTAACGGCATAACGGCAGTGCATTTGGAAGAATTCCGTAATCTCATATTTAGGTATAAAATCGATTTTCTTGTATATACACATTTAGCAATCGATATCGAGATGCTTCAACTCAATAGTTTAACATATTTAATTTAATAATACTTCTTTAACGAACTAAAGTTTACATAAAGCCTTAACGGTATAACGGCAGTGCATTTGGAAGAATTCCGTAATCTTATATTTATGTAAAAAGTCGATTTTGTTGTATATACACTTTTAGCAATCGATATCGAAATGCTTCAAATCATTAGTTTAACATATTCAAGTTAATTAACCTTCTTTAACGTATTGAAGTTGATATAAAGCAATGGCGGCAAAACGACAGTTCATTTAGAAGAATTCCGTAATCTTATATTAAGTATAAAGTCGATTTTCATGTATATACACATTTATCAATCGATATCGAAATGCTTCAAATCATTAGTTTAACATATTTAAGTTAATAAACCTTCTTTATCTTACTGAAGTTTACGTAAAGCCTTAACGGTATAACGGCAGTGCATTTGGAAGAATTCCGTAATCTTATATTCAGGTAAAAAGTCGATTTTGTTGTATATACACATTTAGCAATCGATATCGAAATGCTTAAAATCATTAGTTTAACATGCTTAAGTTAATTAACCATCTTTATCTTACTTAAGTCTACAAGAGCTTTAACGTCATAACGGCAGTACATTTGGAAGATTTCCGTAATCTCATATCTAGGTATAAAATCGATTTTGTTGTATATACATATTTAGCAATCGATATCGAAATGCTTCAAATCATTAGTTTAACATATTTAAGTTAATTAACCCTCTCTATCTTACTGAAGTCTACAAAATCCTTAACGGCATAATGGCAGTGCATATAGAAGAATTACGTAATATTATATTTAGATATAAAGTCAAATTTCTTGTATATATGCATTAGGCAATCGATTCCGAAATGCTTCAAATAACTGGTTTAACATATTTAAGTTAACAAACCTTCTTGAACGAACTGAAGTTAACATGAAACCACAACGGCATAACGGCAGTGCATTTAGAAGAATTCCCTAATCTTATATTTAGGTAAAAAGTCGATTTTGTTGTATATACACTTTTAGCAATCGATATCGAAATGCTTCAAATCATTAGTTTAACATATTTAACTTAATTAACCTTCTTTAACGTATCGAAGTTGATATAAAGCCATGGCGGAATAACGACAGTACATTTAGAAGAATTCCGTAATCTCATATTTAGGTATAAATTCGATTTTCTTGCATATACACATTTAGCAATCGATATCGAAATGCTTCAAATCATTAGTTTAACATATTTAAGTTAATTAACCCTCTCTATCTTACTGAAGTCTACAAAATCCTTAACGGCATAACGGCAGTGCATATAGAAGAATTACGTAATATTATATTTAGATATAAAGTCAAATTTCTTGTATATATGCATTAGGCAATCGATTCCGAAATGCTTCAAATAACTGGTTTAACATATTTAAACTAATAAACCTTCTTTAACGAACAGAAGTTTACATAAAGTCATGGCGGCATAACGGCAGTGCATGTAGAAGAATTCCGTAATCTTATTATTAGGTATAAAGTCGATTTTGTTGTATATATGCATCTAGCAATCGATATCGAAATGCATCAAATCATTAGTTTAACATATTTAAGTTAATTAACCTTCGTTATCTTACGGAAGTTTACATAAAGCCATAACGGCATAACGACAGTACATTTGGAAGAACTCCAAAATCTTATATTTAGGTATAAAGTTGATTTTCTTGTATATATGCATTAAGCAATCGATTTCGAAATGCTTCAAATAACTGGTTTAACATATTTAAGTTAATTAACCTTCTTAGACGAACAGAAGTTAACATAAAGCCACAACGGCATAACGGCAGTGCATTTAGAAGAATTCCGTAATCTTATATTTAGATATAAAGATTATCTCAGAGCTTTCAGTCTGAACGGACGTGTATTGTTGCGCTCCGTATAAACTTTCTAAATAAACAAAACTAAAAAAATAAATAAATAACAAAAAAGTGCATTAAGTGTAAGTGTTAGGCAATAACGCCGAAAGTGTTAATAAAAACACAAAACACAAAAAATTATACTTATTGTAAACAATAATAAAAAAAAAACAAATACATAAGTGCGAAATAAACAATAAAAGAAACAAATAACATGAGCGCAGCGCAGCCCCACCAACAAGCCGTAGGCATTCTCTGAATGCCTACTTCAGCTTTGTCGAGCCTGCGAATTCAGCTCCTAACAACAAAGAAGGCAACGGTGCGAAGGATGAGTCATCGAAGCGAACAACTGAGCAGCACCATAAGCAGAGCGCAGAGCAAATTACAAAAGTAGCAGAGAACAGCAATCAACAACGGCCAGTAACAAACGTGTCAACACCAACAACTAAGCAGGTACCAGCAAGTACGCAGCCAGCGAAAAATAACATAACGCAAGGTGAGAATGTACCATTAAAAAAAAGCCAGTCCGTGCAAACTGGCATTGACCGCTACGTTAATATAAAAAGGAAATTAAGTCCTTCAAAGTCAGCGGTCAATTCTAAAAAATTTCAAGTCGGCACACCAAATATGAATACAACGGAAGTTCTAAATGGCAACAGATTTGCCTTACTAAGCAAGAGTTCAGACGACGATGCGAAGGGTACCACCACAGTCGTTAATGCAAAACCCCCTCCAATTTATTTGCGTGAGCGTAGCTCAAATGCACTTGTCTCCAAACTAAGCAATTTAATAGGCACAAACAATTTTCATATTGTGCCTTGAAAAAGGGAAACATAGATGAAACAAAAATTCAAACATACACTGAAAAAAGTTTCATGGATATTGTAAAGTACTTGTCAAATAATAACAAAAATTACTACTCATACCAACTGAAGAGCTCAAAAGGCCTAGTTGTTGTTATAAAAGGAATTGAGTCTTCGGTAGACTCTATCGATGTGAAAGACGCACTGGAAGAAGGTGGTTTTAGCATCAAATCAGTAGTAAATATTTTTAACAGGAACAAAGTTCCACAACCAATGTTCAAAATAGAATTGATGCCAGATTCTAACAAATTGAAGAAAAATGAAATACACCCGATTTACAATTTAAAATATCTTCTCCATCGCAGAATCACTGTTGAGGAACCACACAAGAGAAATGGTCCAGTACAATGTACAAACTGCAAAGAGTATGGACACACGAAAGCATATTGCACTCTACGCAGTGTCTGTGTGGTGTGTGGTGATCTACACCCTACTTCTAAATGTACTCTTAAAAAAGAGGATTTAAATAAAAAATGCAGCAATTGTGGGGGAAATCACACTGCTAACTACAGAGGTTGCCCCGTATATAAAGATTTGAAATCGAAGTTATCACAGGGCATTCAAGCACGTCGTAACCAAATGTTACAGACACCCCGTAATGAGATAATAGCAACCACAGAAAAAAGTTCAAATCATTTTACTTCTAACAATAATAATATGCAAGGAAGCTATGCAAATGTGGTGAAAGGCAACACTGTGCAAATGCAACTGCCGCAAAATCCTCCAAATGGAGGTATTGAAACTATGATTATAAATCTTACACAGTGTATGACTCAATTTATGTCTACCATGCAAAACATGATCCAAGATTTAATAAAATCACAAAATCAAATGCTGCAAAATTTATTAAGTAAAAAATGAGCTTACTAAATAGCTGTATATGGAATGCTAACGGTGTTAACCAACATAAATTAGAGATTATCAGATTTCTGTCTGAAAGGAATATAGATGTAATGCTTATTTCAGAAACTCATCTAACAAATAAAAATAATTTCAGTATACCGGGATTTAGACTATACGTTACAAATCATCCGGATGGAAAAGCGCATGGTGGCACGGCAGTGTTGATTAGAAATCGTTTAAACCACTATGCTCTAGAATCTCATGCTACACCACAGTTACAAGCTACAACCATATCACTAATAAATCGGGGTTGTGACTTAAACCTTACGGCTATATACTGTCCACCTCGTTTTAAAATTACAGAAATCGAATTTAAAGACTTTTTTAGAACACTAGGTCAAAGATTTTTAGCAGGTGGAGATTATAACGCAAAACACACATACTGGGGCTCACGTCTTATTAATCCGAAAGGACGACAGTTGTACTACACTATTATGAATAAGCATAATAAACTGGATATAATATCTCCTGGTAAGCCGACATACTGGCCCAGTGATAGAAGAAAAATACCAGACTTAATAGATTTTGCTGTAGTCAAAAATATAGATAGATCGCTTATGACAGCTGATACATGTACAGACTTATCATCCGATCATTCTCCTGTACTAATAAAGTTATACGAACAGCCCATGTTATTTGAGCCGAAAGTTTCTCTAACATCACATAAAACTAACTGGTTAAAATACAGAAAGTATATCAGCACCCACATCAATATTGATTGCAAAATAAATACAGAAAGAGACATTGATGAAAATATAAGAGAAATTAATGACGTAATAACTAATGCAGCTGTATTGGCAACACCAAAAAGAAACAACAAACCAGTTGGTTTTAGAAAGATCACCAATAACGAAATAGAGAAATTAGTAAATGAGAAAAGGCGAGCTAGGCGGGAATGGCAGTTAAATCGATCCCCTTCAAGTCTGCTTCAACTGAAATCTGCTGTACGAAAGTTAAAAAAAGCGCTTAAAAAGCGAAGAGGAACACAACACTGAAAATTATATAAGGAAACTGTGTCCAAATTCTCGTAAGCAAAACTCCCTTTGGAAAGCCCAAAAGTCTTTCAAGCCACCAGTAGATTCCAACATGCCTTTAAGACAGTTGAATGGTAATTGGGCACGTAGTGATGAGGATAAGGCAAATTGCTTTGCATTTGTATTTCAACCCAATTGCCCAAAGAACGACTTTGAGTTGCCAACCTTGCCCAATACCGCAAACGAGTCGCATGTGTCTATTAGGACTTCTACTTCTGAAGTTACTAGAATAATAAAAGAACTTCTTCTTCTTTACTGGCGTAGACACCGCTTACGCGATTATAGCCGAGTCAACAACAGCGCGCCAGTCGTTTCTTCTCTTCGCTACGTGGCGCCAATTGGATATTCCAAGCGAGGCCAGGTCCTTCTCTACTTGGTCCTTCCAACGGAGTGGAGGTCTTCCTCTTCCTCTGCTTCCCGCGGCGGGTACTGCGTCGAATACTTTCAGAGCTGGAGTGTTTTCATCCATCCGGACAACATGACCTAGCCAGCGTAGCCGCTGTCTTTTAATTCGCTGAACTATGTCAATGTCGTCGTATATCTCGTACAGCTCATCGTTCCATCGAATGCGATATTCGCCGTGGCCAACGCGCAAAGGACCATAAATCTTTCGCAGAACCTTTCTCTCGAAAACTCGCAACGTCAACTCATCGGTTGTTGTCATCGTCCAAGCCTCTGCACCATATAGGAGGACGGGAATTATGAGAGACTTATAGAGTTTGGTTTTTGTTTGTCGAGAGAGGACTTTGCTTCTCAATTGCCTACTTAGTCCGAAGTAGCACCTGTTGGCAAGAGTTATCCTGCGTTGGATTTCTAGGCTGACATTGTTGGTGGTGTTTACGCTGGTTCCAAGATAGACGAAATTATCTACAACTTCAAAGTTATGACTGTCAACAGTGACGTGAGTGCCAAGTCGCGAGTGCGACGACTGTTTGTTTGATGACAGGAGATATTTCGTCTTGCCCTCGTTCACTGCCAGACCCATTTGAGTTGCTTCCTTGTCCAGTCTGGAGAAAGCAGAACTAACGGCGCGGGTGATGAGGCCGATGATATCAATATCATCGGCATACGCCAGCAGTTGTACACTCTTATAAAAGATAGTACCCTCTCTGTTAAGTTCTGCAGCTCGAACTATTTTCTCCAGAAGCAGGTTGAAAAAGTCGCACGATAGGGAATCGCCTTGTCTGAAACCTCGTTTGGTATCGAACGGCTCGGAGAGGTCCTTCCCGATTCTGACGGAGCTTTTTGTGTTTCTCAACGTCAGTTTACACAGCCGTATTAGTTTTGCGGGGATACCAAATTCAGACATCGCGGCATAAAGGCAGCTCCTTTTCGTGCTGTCGAAAGCAGCTTTGAAATCGACGAAGAGGTGGTGTGTGTCGATTCTCCTTTCACGGGTCTTTTCCAAGATTTGGCGCATCGTGAATATCTGGTCGGTTGTTGATTTACCAGGTCTAAAGCCACACTGATAAGGTCCAATCAGTTTGTTGACGGTGGGCTTTAATCTTTCACACAATACGCTCGATAGAACCTTATATGCGATATTGAGGAGGCTAATCCCACGGTAGTTGGCGCAGATTGTGGGGTCTCCTTTTTTGTGGATTGGGCATAGCACACTTAAATTCCAATCGTTGGGCATACTTTCGTCCGACCATATTTTGCAAAGAAGCTGATGCATGCACCTTATCAGCTCTTCGCCGCCGTGTTTGAATAGCTCGGCCGGCAATCCATCGGCCCCTGCCGCTTTGTTGTTTTTCAGGCGGGCAATTGCTATTCGAACTTCTTCATGGTCGGGCAATGGAACGTCTGCTCCATCGTCATCGATTGGGGTATCGGGTTCGCTTTCTCCTGGTGTTGTGCGTTCACTACCATTCAGCAGGCTGGAGAAGTGTTCCCTCCATAATTTAAGTATGCTCTGGGCATCGGTAACTAGATCACCTTTGGGGGTTCTACAAGAGTATGCTCCGGTCTTGAAACCTTCTGTAAGCCGCCGCATCTTTTCGTAGAATTTTCGAGCATTACCCCTGTCGGCCAGCTTATCAAGCTCTTCGTACTCACGCATTTCGGCCTCTTTCTTTTTCTGTCTACAAATGCGTCTCGCTTCCCTCTTCAACTCTCGGTATCTATCCCATCCCGCACGTGTTGTGGTCGATCGTAACGTTGCGAGGTAGGCAGCCTGTTTTCTCTCCGCTGCGGCACGGCACTCCTCGTCGTACCAGCTGTTTTTTTGCACTTTCCGAAAACCAATGGTTTCGGTTGCAGCTGTACGTAAGGAGTTTGAAATGCCGTCCCACAGTTCCCTTATACCGAGTTGTTGACGAGTGCTCTCAGAGAGCAGGAGTGCAAGCCGAGTAGAAAAACGTTCGACTGTCTGTTGTGATTGCAGCTTCTCGACGTCGAACCATCCTTGTGTTTGTTGGCGTGCGTTTTTTGCTGCACAGAGGCGGGTGCGTATTTTGGCTGCAACAATATAGTGGTCCGAGTCGATGTTAGGACCTCGGAGCGCACGCACATCTAAAACACTGGAGACGTGTCTTCCGTCTATCACAACATGATCGATCTGGTTGGTGGTTTTTCGATCTGGAGACAGCCAGGTAGCTTGATGTATCTTCTTATGCTGGAATCTAGTGCTACAGATAACCATATTTCGGGCCCCGGCGAAGTCGATCAGCCTCAGCCCATTTGGGGATGTTTCCGCGTGGAGGCTGAATTTACCGACCGTAGTGCCAAAGATACCTTCTTTGCCCACCCTGGCATTGAAGTCGCCAAGCACGATTTTGACATCGTGGCGGGGGCATCTCTCATAAGTGCGCTCCAAGCACTCATAAAAGGCGTCTTTGGTCACATCGTCCTTCTCTTCCGTCGGGGCGTGGGCGCAAATCAGCGATATGTTGAAGAACCTCGCTTTGATGCGGATTGTGGCTAGACGTTCATTCTCCGGAGTGAATGATAGTACTCGGCGACGGAGTCTCTCTCCCACCACGAATCCAACACCAAACTTGCGCTCCTTTATATGGCCACTGTAGTAAATGTCACAAGGACCTACTCGTCTCTGTCCTTGTCCCGTCCATCGCATTTCTTGGACGGCGGTGATGTCAGCCTTTATCTTTACGAGGACATCTACCAGCTGGGCAGCGGCACCTTCCCAATTAAGGGACCGGACATTCCAGGTGCATGCCCTCAAATCATAGTCCTTATTTCGTTTGCCATGGTCGTCATCAAAAGGGGGGTCACTCATCCGAGGCTTGTTGTTGTCTTTCATTGGGGGTGTTTTTTTACGTGGCGGGTCCCAAACCCAGCGCACAACCCTATGCAGGGGTGTTTCGCCTTCTCACTTTAGCTCGCCTTCAAACGGATGTTCTTAGGCTACCCAGAGGATACTTGGTCAAAGACCGGAAGTCGTGAGCTGCTTGAGTCATATGTAAAAGAATCGTTTCTGGCCACTCCCAAGTGAATGGCGATCAGAGAACTTTCCTCACTTGCGTGAACTTCTACACATGACTCCATCCTCCAAAAAGAACTTAACCCCAAAAAATCACCAGGACATGATAATATTACCCCAAAAATGCTAATTGAGTTACCAAATATTGCTATAGGGGTGCTCTCTTTGCTCTTCAATGCCATTCTTAATCTTGGACACTATCCAAATTCATGGAAAAAGTCGCAGATCATCTTGATAGACAAACCTGGGAAAGACTTAACACAGCCGTCTTCATACAGACCAATCAGTCTTCTACCCTGTCTTTCTAAGATATTTGAAAAATTGTTACTATCAAAGATGACTCCTTTCCTCCACGAAAATAATATAATACCAACGCACCAATTTGGGTTTCGTGAAAAACATAGCACGATTGAGCAAGTAAATAGAATTACTAACGAAATAAGAAAAGCATTTGAGCACAGAGAGTACTGTTCAGCTATATTTCTAGACGTGGCTCAGGCGTTTGATAAGGTATGGCATGAGGGCCTTTTATAACGGGTGATTTTTTTGAGGTTAGGATTTTCATGCAGTAGTATTTGACAGATCACGTGGGATGTCAGACATGGTGTCAAAGAGAAAGATGCTCAGTATGCTTTGACATTTCATCATGAATAGACTTACTAACGAGCAACGCTTGCAAATCATTGAATTTTATTACCAAAATCAGTGTTCGGTTCGAAATGTGTTTCGCGTCCGTGTCCGATGAGCGATGAGGCTCATTTCTGGTTGAATGGCTACGTAAATAAGCAAAATTGCCGCATTTGGGGTGAAGAGCAACCAGAAGCCGTTCAAGAACTGCCCATGCATCCCGAAAAATGCACTGTTTGGTGTGGTTTGTACGCTGGTGGAATCATTGGACCGTATTTTTTCAAAGATGCTGTTGGACGCAACGTTACGGTGAATGGCGATCGCTATCGTTCGATGCTAACAAACTTTTTGTTGCCAAAAATGGAAGAACTGAACTTGGTTGACATGTGGTTTCAACAAGATGGCGCTACATGCCACACAGCTCGCGATTCTATGGCCATTTTGAGGGAAAACTTCGGACAACAATTCATCTCAAGAAATGGACCCGTAAGTTGGCCACCAAGATCATGCGATTTAACGCCTTTAGACTATTTTTTGTGGGGCTACGTCAAGTCTAAAGTCTACAGAAATAAGCCAGCAACTATTCCAGCTTTGGAAGACAACATTTCCGAAGAAATTCGGGCTATTCCGGCCGAAATGCTCGAAAAAGTTGCCCAAAATTGGACTTTCCGAATGGACCACCTAAGACGCAGCCGCGGTCAACATTTAAATGAAATTATCTTCAAAAAGTAAATGTCATGAACCAATCTAACGTTTCAAATAAAGAACCGATGAGATTTTGCAAATTTTATGCGTTTTTTTTTTTTTTAAAAAGTTATCAAGCTCTTAAAAAATCACCCGTTACAAAATTAAAAATACTCTACCTTCAGAATTATATAAAACATTTGAATCGTATTTAAAAAATAGAAAATTTATGGTAAAAGTGGGAAATTTCATATCTGATGAAAGACAGATAAGGGCTGGTGTACCCCAGGGCAGTGTTCTAGGCCCAATACTATACATCATATATACAGCAGATCTTCCAACAGCTAAATATGTATT
>CM050324.1:9793131-9871131 GCA_027475135.1 Bactrocera correcta | reverse complement strand
ATGTTAAACTAATGATTTGAAGCATTTCGATATCGATTGCTAAATGTGTATATTCAACAAAATCGACTTTTTACCTAAATATAAAGTTACGGAATTCTTCCAAACGCACTACCGTTATACCGTTATGGCTTTATGTAAACTTCAGTAAGATAACGAAGTTTAATTAACTTAAATATGTTAAACTAATGATTTGAAGCATTTCGATATCGATTGCTAAATGTGTGTATACAAAAAAATCGACTTTATACCTAAATATAAGATAACGGAGTTCTTCTAAATGCACTGCCGTTATGCCGTAATGGCTTTATGTAAACTTCAATAAGATAAAGAAGGTCTATTAACTTAAATATGTTAGACCAGTTATTTGAAGCATTTCGAAATCGATTGCTTAATTTTATATACAAGAAAATCAACTTTATACCTAAATATAAGATTACGGAATTCTTCCAAATGTACTGCCGTTATGCCGCCATGGCTTTATATCAACTTCAATAAGATTTAAAAAAGGTTAATTAACTTAAATATGTTAAACTAATGATTTGAAGCATTTCGATATCGATTGCTAAATGTGTATATACAACAAAATCGACTTTATTTCCTAAATATAAGATTACGGAATTCTTCCAAACGCACTACCGTTATACCGTTATGGCTTTATGTAAACTTCAGTAAGATAAGAAGTTTAAATTTAAATTAAATATGTTAAACTAATGATTTGAAGCATTTCGATATCGATTGCTAAATGTGTGTATACAAAAAAATCGACTTTATACCTAAATATAAGATAACGGATTCTTCTAAATGCACTGCCGTTATGCCGTAATGGCTTTATGTAAACTTCAATAAGATAAAGAAGGTCTATTAACTTAAATATGTTAGACCAGTTATTTGAAGCATTTCGAAATCGATTGCTTAATGTATATACAAGAAAATCGACTTTATACCCAAATATAAGATTACGGAATTCTTCAAATGCACTGCCGTTATGCCGCCATGGCTTTATGTAAACTTCAGTAAGATAAAGAATTTTAATTAACTTAAATATGTTAAACCAGTGATTTGAAGCATTTCGAAATCGATTGCGAAATGCGTATATACAACAAAATCGACTTTATACCTAAATATAATATTAATTAATTCTTCCAAATGCACTGCCATTATGACGTTAAGGCGTTTTGTAGACTTCAGTAAGATAAAAAAGTTTATTAACTTAAATATGTTAAACTAATGATTTGAAGCATTTCGATATCGATTGCTTAATGTGTATAAACAAGAAAATCGACTTTATACCTAAATATAAGATTGCGGAATTCTTCCAAATGTATTGTCGTTATGCCTCCATGGCTTTATATCAACTTCAATACGCTAAAGAAGGTTACTTAACTTAAATATGTTAAACTAATGGTTTGAGGCATTTCGATATCGATAGCTAAATATGTAAATACAAGAAAACCTCTTTACACCTATATATAAGATTACGGAATTCTCCTAAATGCACTGGCGTTTTACCGTTAAGGCTTGTGTAGACTTCAGTAAGCTAAAAAAAATTTATTAACTTAAATATGTTAAACTAATGATTTGAAGCGTTTCGATATCGATTGCTAAATGTGTAAATACAAGAAAATCGACTTTATACCTAACTATAAGATTACGAAATTCTTCTACATGCACTGTCGTTATGCCGCCATGGCTTTATGCCAACTTCAGTTCGTTAAAGAAGGTTTATTAACTTAAATATGTCAAACTATTGGGTTGAAGCATCTCGATATCGATAGCTAAATGAGTATATACAACAAAATCGACTTTATGCTTAATATTAGATTACGGAATTCTTCCAAATGCGCTGCCGTTATACTGTTATGGCATTATGTAAACTTCAGTAAGATAAAGAAGGTTAATTAACTTAAATATGTTAAACTAAAGATTTGAAGCATTTCGATATCGATTGCTAAATGTGTAAATACAAGAAAATCGACTTTATACCTAACTATAAGATTACGAAATTCTTCTACATGCACTGTCGTTATGCCGCCATGGCTTTATGTCAACCTCAGTTCGTTAAAGAAGGTTTATTAACTTAAATATGTTAAACTAATGATTTGAAGCATTTCGATATCGATTGCTAAATGTGTATATATAAGAAAATTGATTTTATGCCTAAATATATGATGACGGAATTCTTCTAAATGCACTGCCGTTATTCCGTTAAGGCTTTTGTAGACTTCAGTAAGATAAAGAGGGTTAATTAACTTAAATATGTTAAGCTAATGATTTGAAGCATTTCGTTATCGATTGCTAAATGTGTATATACAAGAAAATCGACTTTACACCTAAATATAAGATTACGGAATTCTTCTACATGCACTGCCGTTATGCCGCCATGTCTTTATATCAACTTCAGTTCGTTAAAGAAGGTTTATTAACTTAAATACGTTAAGCCAATGATTTGAAGCATTTCGATATCGATTGCTAAATGTGTATATACAAGAAAATCGACTTTATACTTAAATATAAGATTACGGAATTCTTCTACATGCACTGCCGTTATGCCGCCAAGGCTTTATATCACCTTCATTACGTTAAAGAAAGTTAATTAACTTAAATATGTTAAACTAATGATTTGAAGCATTTCGATATCGATTACTAAATGTGTATGTACAAGAAAATCGACTTTATACATGAATATAAGATTGCGGAATCCTTCTAAATGCACTGCCGTTATGCCGTTATGGCTTTATGTTAACTTCTGTTCGTTAAAGAAGGTTTATTAACTTAAGTTTGTTAAACCAGTTATTTGAAGCATTTTGATATAGATTGCTAAATGCACATATACAAGAAAATCGAATTTATACCTAAATAAAAGATTACGGAATTCTTATAAATGCACTGCCGTTATGCCGCCATAGCTTTATATCACCTTCAATACGTTAAAGAAGGTTAATTAACTTAAATATGTTAAACTAATGATTTGAAGCATTTCGATATCGATCGCTATATGAGAGTGTACAAGAAAATCGACTTTATGCATAAATAAAGGATTACGTAATTCTTCTACATGCACTGCCGTTATGCCGTTAAGGCTTTTGTTGACTTCAGTATGATAAAGAGGGTTAATTAACTTATATATGTTAAACTAATGATTTGAAGCATTTCGATATCGATTGCTAGATGTGTATATACAAGAAAATCGACTTTATGCCTAAATAAAAGATTACGGAATTCTTCTAAATGCACTGCCGTTATGCCGCCATCGCTTTATATCACCTTCAATACGCTAAAGAAGGTTAATTAACTTAAATGTGTTAAACTAATGATTTGAAGCATTTCGATATCGATCGCTATATGAGAGTATACAAGAAAATCGACTTTATACATAAATATAGGATTACGTAATTCTTCTAAATGCACTTTCGTTATGCCACCATGGCTTTATGTAAACTTCAGTAAGATAAAGAAGGTTTATTAACCTAAATATGTTAATCTAATGATTTGAAGTTTTTCGATATCGATTGCTAAATGTAGAAATACAAGAAAATCGACTATATACTTAAATATAAGATTACGGAATTCTTCTACATGCACTGCCGTTATGCCGCCAAGGCTTTATATCACCTTCATTACGTTAAAGAAAGTTAGTTAACTTAAATATGTTAAACTAATGATTTGAAGCATTTCGATATCGATTACTAAATGTGTATGTACAACAAAATCGACTTTATACATGAATATCAGATTGCGGAATCCTTCTAAATGCACTGCCGTTATGCCGCCATGGCTTTATGTTAACTTCAGTGCGTTAAAGAAGGTTTATTAACTTACTAATGATTTGAAACATTTCGATATCGATTACTAAATGAATACATACAAGAAAATCGACTTTATACCTAAATATATTATTAATTAATTCTTCTAAATGTACTGCCGTTATGCCGCCATGGCTTTATATCACCTTCAATACGTTAAAGAAGGTTAATTAACTTAAATATATTAAACTAATGATTTGAGGCATTTCGATATCGATTGCTAAATGTGTATATACAAGAAAATTGATTTTATATATAAATATAAGTTTACGGAATTCTTCTAAATGCACTGGCGTTATGCCGTTATGGCTTTATGTTAACTTCTGTTCGTTAAAGAAGGTTTATTAACTTAAGTTTGTTAAACCAGTTATTTGAAGCATTTTGATATCGATTGCTAAATGTGTATATACAAGAAAATCGAATTTATACTTACATATAAGATTACGGAATTCTTCTACATGCTCTGCCGTTATGCCGCCATGGCTTTATGTTAACTTCAGTGCGTTAAAGAAGCTTTATTAACTTAAATATGTTAAACTAATGACTTGAAGCATTTCGATATCGATTGTTAAATGCGTATGTACAACAAAATCGACTTTATACCTAAATATAAGTTTACGGAATTCTTCTAAATGCACTGGCGTTATGCCGTTATGGCTTTATGTTAACTTCTGTTCGTTAAAGAAGGTTTATTTACTTAAGTTTGTTAAACCAGTTATTTGAAGCATTTTGATATAGATTGCTAAATGCACATATACAAGAAAATCGACTATATACCTAAATATAAGATTACGGAATTCTTCTACATGCACTGCCGTTATGCCGATAAGGCTTTTGTAGACTTCAGTAAGATAAAGAAGGTTACTTAACTTAAATATGTTAAACTAATGATTTGAAGCATTTCGATATCGATTGCTAAATGTGTACGTACAACAAAATCGACTTTATACCTAAATATAAGATTACGGAATTCTTCTACATGCACTGCCGTTATGCCGTTATGGCTTTATGTTAATTTCATTTCGTTACAGAAGGTTCATTAACTTAAATATGTTAAACCAGTTATTTGAAGCATTTCTATATCGATTGCTAAATGTGTATATCCAACAAAATCGACTTTGTACCGAAATATAAGATTACGGAATTCTTCCAAATGCACTGAAGTTATGCCGCCATGTCTTTATATCACCTTCAATACGCTAAAGAAGATTAATTAACTTAAAAATGTTAAACTAATGGTTTGAAGCATTTCGATATCGATTTCTAAATATGTAAACACAAGAAAATCGACTTCACACCTAAATATAAGTTTACGGAACTCTCCTAAACGCGCTGCCGTTATCCCGTTAAGGCTTTATGTTAACTTCTGTTTGTTAAAGAAGGTTTATTAACTTAAATATGTTAAACTAATGATTTGAAGCATTTCGATATCGATTGCTAAATGTGTACGTACAACAAAATCGACTTTATACCTAAATATAAGAGTACGGAATTCTTCTACACGTACTGCCGTTATGCTGCCATGGCTTTATATCTCCTTCAATACGTTAAAGAAGGTTATTTAACTTAAATATGTTAAACTAATGATTTGAAGCATTTCGATATCGATTGCTAAATGTGTATGTACAAGAAAATCGACTTTATACCTAAATATAAGATTACGTAGTTCTTCTAAATGCATTGCCGTTATGCCCTTAAGGCTTTTGTAGACTTCAGTAAGATAAAGAGGGTTAGTTAACTAAACTATTGATTTGAAGCATTTCGATATCGATTGCTAAATGTGTATATACAAGAAAATCGACTTTATACCTAAATATAAGATTACGGAATTCTTCTACATGCACTGCCGTTATGCCGCCATGGCTTTATGTTAACTTCAGTGCGTTAAAGAAGCTTTATTAACTGAAATATGTTAAACTAATGATTTGAAGCATTTCGATATCGATTGCTAAGTATGTATATACAAGAAAATCGACTTTATTCTTAAATATAAGTTTACGGAATCCTTCCAAACGCACTGCCGTTATACCGTTATGGCTTTATGTATACTTCAGTAAGATAAAGAAGCTTTATTAACTGAAATATGTTAAACTAATGATTTGAAGCATTTCGATATCGATTGCTAAATTTGTATGTACAACAAAATCGACTTTATACCTAAATATAAGATTACGAAGTTCTTCTAAATGCATTGCCGTTATGCCCTTAAGGCTTTTGTAGACTTCAGTAAGATAAAGAGGGTTAGTTAACTTAAATATGTTAAACTAATGATTTGAAGCATTTCGATATCGATTGCTAAATGAGAATATACAAGAAAATCGACCTTATACCTAAATATAAGATTACGGGATTCTTCCAAATGCACTGCCGTTATGCCGTTAGGGCTTTTGTAGACTTCACTAAGAAAAAGAGGGTTAATTAACTTAAGTATGTTAAACTAATGACTTGAAGCATTTCGATATCCATTGCTAATTGCGTATATACAACAAAATCGACTTTATACCTAAATATAAGATTACGGAATTCTTCCAAATGCACTGCCGTTACGCCGTTAAGGCTTTTGTAGACTTCAGTAAGATAAAGAGGGTTAATTAACTTAAGTATGTTAAACTAATGACTTGAAGCATTTCGATATCGATTGCTAAATGCGAATATACAACAAAATCGACTTTATACCTAAACATAAGATTACGGAATTCTTCTACATGCACTGCCGTTATGCCGCCATGGCTTTATATCACCTTCAATACGTTAAAGAAGGTTATTTAACTTAAATATGTTAAACTAATAATTTGAAGCATTTCGATATCGATTGCTATATGTGTATGTACAACAAAATCGACTTTATACCTAAATATAAGATTACGGAATTCTTCTACATGCACTGCCGTTATGCCGCCATGGCTTTATGTTAACTTCAGTGCGTTAAAGAAGCTTTATTAACTAAAATATGTTAAACTAATGATTTGAAGCATTTCGATATCGATTGCTAAATGCGAATATACAACAAAATGGACTTTATACCTAAACATAAGATTACGGAATTCTTCTACATGCACTGCCGTTATGCCGCCATGGCTTTATATCACCTTCAATACGTTAAAGAAGGTAATTTAACTTAAATATGTTAAACTAATGATTTGAAGCATTTCGATATCGATTGCTATATGTGTATGTACAACAAAATCGACTTTATACCTAAATATAAGATTACGTAGTTTTCCTAAATGCACTGCCGTTATGCCGTTAAGGCTTTTGTAGACTTCAGTAAGATAAAGAGGGTTAATTAACTTAAATTTGTTAAACTAATGATTCCAAGCATTTCGATATCGATTGCTAATGAGAATATACAAGAAAATCGACCTTATACCTAAATATAAGAATACGGAATTCTTCTAAATGCACTGCCGATATGCCGTTAAGGCTTTTGTAGACTTCAGTAAGATAAAGAGGGTTAATTAACTTAAATATGTTAAACTTATGCCTTGAAGCATTTCGATATCGATTGCTTAATGTGTATATACAAGAAAATCGACCTTATACCTAAATATAAGATTACGGAATTCTTCCAAATGCACTGCCGTTATGCCGCCATGTCTTTATATCAACTTCAGTTCTTTAAAGAAGTTTTATTAACTTAAATATGTTAAACTAATGATTTGAAGCATTTCGATATCGATTACTAAATGTGTATATACAAGAAAATCGATTTTATATATAAATATAAGAGTACGGAATTCTTCTACATGCACTGCCGTTATGCCGCCATGGCTTTATGTTAACTTCAGCGCGTTAAAGAAGCTTTATTAACTTAAATATAATAAACCAGTTATTTGAAGCACTTCGTTATCGATTGCTAAATGCACATATACAAGAAAATCGACTTTATACCTAAATATAGGATTTTGGGATTCTTCTAAATGCACTGCCGTTATGCCGCCATGATTTATATCAACTTCAGTTCGTTAAAGAAGGTTTATTAACTTAAATATGTTAAACTAATGATTTGAAGCATTTCGATATCGATTACTAAATGTGTATATACAAGAAAATCGATTTTATATATAAATATAAGAGTACGGAATTCTTCTACATGCACTGCCGTTATGCCGCCATGGCTTTATGTTAACTTCAGCGCGTTAAAGAAGCTTTATTAACTAAAATATGTTAAACTAATGATTTCAAGCATTTCGATATCGATTGCTAAATACGAATATACAACAAAATTGACTTTATACCTAAACATAAGATTACGGAATTCTTCTACATGCACTGCCGTTATGCCGCCATGGCTTTATATCACCTTCAATACGTTAAAGAAGGTTATTTAACTTAAATATGTTAAACTAATGATTTGAAGCATTTCGATATCGATTGCTAAATGTGTATGTACAACAAAATCGACTCTATACCTAAATAAAAGATTACGTAGTTCTTCTAAATGCACTGCCGTTATGCCGTTAAGGCTTTTGTAGACTTCAGTAAGATAAAGAGGGTTAATTAACTTAAATTTGTTAAACTAATGATTCCAAGCATTTCGATATCGATTGCTAAATGAGAATATACAAGAAAATCGACCTTATACCTAAATATAAGAATACGGAATTCTTCTAAATGCACTGCCGTTATGCCGTTAAGGCTTTTGTAGACTTCAGTAAGATAAAGAGGGTTAAATAACTTAAATATGTTAAACTTATGCCTTGAAGCATTTCGATATCGATTGCTAAATGTGTATATACAAGAAAATCGACTTTATACCTAAATATAAGATTACGGAATTCTTCCAAATGCACTGCCGTTAAGGCACTATGTAAACTTCAGTAAGATAAAGAAGGTTAATTAACTTAAAAATGTTAAAATAATGATTTGAAGTATTTCGATATCGATTGCTAAGTGTGTATATACAAGAAAATCGCCTTTATACTTAAATATAAGTTTAGGGAATTCTTCCAAACGCACTGCCGTTATACCGTTATGGCTTTTTGTATACTTCAGTAAAATAAAGAAGCTTTATTAACTGAAATATGTTAAACTAATGATTTAATGCATTTCGATATCGATAGCTGAATGTGTATATACAAGAAAATCGACTTTATACATAAATATAGGATTACGGAATTCTTCTAAATGCACTGCAGTTATGCCGTTATGGCATTACGTTAACTTCTGTTCGTTAAAGAAGGTTTTTTAACTTAAATATAATAAACCACTTATTTGAAGCATTTCGTTATCGATTGCTAAATGCACATATACAAGAAAATCGAATTTATACCTAAATATAAGATTTTGGGATTCTTCTAAATGCACTGCCGTTATGCCGCCATGGCTTTATATCAACATCAGTTCGTTAAAGAAGGTTTATTAACTTAAATATGTTAAACTAATGATTTGAAGCATTTCGATATCGATTACTAAATGTGTATATACAAGAAAATCGATTTTATATATAAATATAAGAGTACGGAATTCTTCTACATGCATTTCCGTTATGCCGCCATGGCTTTATGTTAACTTCCGTGCTTTATTAACTAAAATATGTTAAACTAATGATTTGAAGCATTTCGATATCGATTGCTAAATGCGAATATACAACAAAATCGACTTTATACCTAAACATAAGATTACGGAATTCTTCTACATGCACTGCCGTTATGCCGCCATGGCTTTATATCACCTTCAATACGTTAAAGAAGGTTATTTAACTTAAATATGTTAAACTAATGATTTGAAGCATTTCGATATCGATTGCTAAATGTGTATGTACAACAAAATCGACTTTATACCTAAATATAAGATTACGTAGTTCTCCTAAATGCACTGCCGTTATGCCGTTAAGGCTTTTGTAGACTTCAGTAAGATAAAGAGGGTTAATTAACTTAAGTTTGTTAAACTAATGATTCCAAGCATTTCCACATCGATTGCTAAATGAGAATATACAAGAAAATCGACCTTATACCTAAATATAAGAATACGGAATTCTTCTAAATGCACTGCCGTTATGCCGTTAAGGCTTTTGTAGACTTCAGTAAGATAAAGAGGGTTAATTAACTTAAATATGTTAAACTTATGCCTTGAAGCATTTCGATATCGATTACTAAATGTGTATATACAAGAAAATCGACTTTATACCTAAATATAATGTTACGGAATTCTTCTAATGCACTGCGTTATGCCGCCATGTCTTTTATAACTTCAGTTCGTTAAAGAAGGTTTATTAACTTAAATAGTTAACCCAATATTTGAAGCATTTCGATATCGATTGCTTATTGCTATATACAAGAAAATCGATTTATACCTAAATATAAGATACGGAATTCTTCCAAATGCACTGCCGTTATGGCACTAATAAACTTCAGTAGTAAAGAAGGTTAATTAACTTAAATATGTTAAACTAATGATTTGAAGCATTTCGATATCGATTGCTAATGGTATATACAAGAAAATCGACTTTATACCTAAATATAAGATTACGGAATTCTTCAAGCACTGCCGTTATGCCGCAGGCTTTTGCAACTTCATAGTAAAGAAGTTAATTAACTTAAATATGTTAAACTAATGATTTGAAGCATTTCGATATCGATTGCTAATTGGTATAAACAAAAAATCGACTTTATACTAAATAAAAATTAAGGATTCTTCAAATGCACTGCCGTTAGCCGTTAAGGCTTTTGTAGACTTTGGTAAGATAAAGAGGTTAATTAACTTAAATATGTTAAACTAATGATTGAAGCATTTCGATATCGATCTAAATGTGTATATACAAGAAAATCGACTTTATACCTAAATATAAGATTACGGAATTCTTCTAAATGCACTGCCGTTATGCCGCATGGTTTATTAACTTCGTTCGTTAAAGAGGTTTATTAACTTAAATATGTTAACCCAATATTTGAAGCATTTCGATATCGATTGCTAAATGCATATATACAAGAAAATCGACTTTATACCTAAATATAAGATTACGGAATTCTTCCAAATGCACTGCCGTTATGGCACTTTTGTAAACTTCAGTAAGATAAAGAGGGTTAATTAACTTAAATATGTTAAACTTATGCCTTGAAGCATTTCGATATCGATGTGCTAAATGTGTATATACAAGAAAATCGACTTTATACCTAAATATAAGATTACGGAATTCTTCCAAATGCACTGCCGTTATGCCGTTAGGGCTTTTGTAGACTTCACTAAGATAAAGAGGGTTAATTAACTTAAGTATGTTAAACTAATGACTTGAAGCATTTCGATATCGATTGCTAATTGCGTATATACAACAAAATCGACTTTATACCTAAATATAAGATTACGGAATTCTTCCAAATGCACTGCCGTTACGCCGTTAAGGCTTTTGTAGACTTCAGTAAGATAAAGAGGGTTAATTAACTTAAATATGTTAAACTAATGACTTGAAGCATTTCGATATCGATTACTAAATGTGTATATACAAGAAAATCGACTTTATACCTAAATATAATATTACGGAATTCTTCTACATGCACTGCCGTTATGCCGTTATGGAATTATGTTAACTTCTGTTCGTTAAAGAAGGTTTATTAACTTAAATATAAAAAACCAGTTATTTGAAGCATTTCGTTATCGATTGCTAAATGCACATACACAAGAAAATCGACTTTATACCTAGATATAAGATTTTGGGATTCTTCTAAATGCACTGCCGTTATGCCGCCATGGCTTTATATCAACTTCAGTTCGTTAAAGAAGGTTTATTAACTTAAATATGTTAAACTAATGATTTGAAGCATTTCGATATCGATTACTAAATGTGTATATACAAGAAAATCGATTTTACATATAAATATAAGAGTACGGAATTCTTCTGCATGCACTGCCGTTATGCCGCCATGGCTTTATGTTAACTTCAGTGCGTTAAAGAAGCTTTATTAACTAAAATATGTTAAACTAATGATTTGAAGCATTTCGATATCGATTGCTTAATACGAATATACATCAAAATCGACTTTATACCTAAACATAAGATTACGGAATTCTTCTACATGCACTGCCGTTATGCCGCCATGGCTTTATATCACCTTCAATACGTTAAAGAAGGTTATTTAACTTAAATATGTTAAACTAATGATTTGAAGCATTTCGATATCGATTGCTAAATGTGTATGTACAACAAAATCGACTTTATACCTAAATATAAGATTACGTAGTTCTCCTAAATGCACTGCCGTTATGCCGTTAAGGCTTTTGTAGACTTCAGTAAGATAAAGAGGGTTAATTAATTTTAAATACGTTAAACTAATGATTCCAAGCATTTCGATATCGATTGCTAAATGAGAATATACAAGAAAATCGACCTTATACCTAAATATAAGAATACGGAATTCTTCTAAATGCACTGCCGTTATGCCGTTAAGGCTTTTGTAGACTTCACTAAGATAAAGAGGGTTAATTAATTTAAGTATGTTAAACTAATGACTTGAAGCATTTCGATATCGATTACTAAATGTGTATATACAAGAAAATCGACTTTATACCTAAATATAATATTACGGAATTCTTCTACATGCACTGCCGTTATGCCGCCATGTCTTTATATCAACTTCAGTTCGTTAAAGAAGTTTTATTAACTTAAATATTTAACCCAATGATTTGAAGCATTTCGATATCGATTGCTAAATGTGTATATACAAGAAAATCGGCTTTATACCTAAATATACGATTACGGAATTCTTCCAAATGCACTGCCGTTATGGCACTATGTAAACTTCAGTAAGATAAAGAGGGTTAATTAACTTAAATATGATAAACTTATGCCTTGAAGCATTTCGATATCGATTGCTAAATTAGAATATACAAGAAAATCGACCTTATACCTAAATATAAGATTACGGAATTCTTCCAAATGCACTGCCGTTAGGGCTTTTATAGACTTCACTAAGATAAAGAGGGTTAATTAACTTAAGTATGTTAAACTAATGACTTGAAGCATTTCGATATCGATTGCTAATTGCGTATATGCAACAAAATCGACTTTATACCTAAATATGAGATTACGGAATTCTTCCAAATGCACTGCCGTTATGCCGTTAAGGCTTTTGTAGACTTCAGTAAGATAAAGAGGGTTAATTAACTTAAATATGTTAAACTAATGACTTGAAGCATTTCGATATCGATTACTAAATGTGTATATACAAGAAAATCGACTTTATACCTAAATATAATATTACGGAATTCTTCTACATGCACTGCCGTTATGCCGCCATGTCTTTATATGAACTTCAGTTCGTTAAAGAAGGTTTATTAACTTAAATATGTTAAACTAATGATTTGAAGCATTTCGATATCGATTGCTAAATGTGTATATACAAGAAAATCGATTTATACCTAAATATAAGATTACGGAATTCTTCTACATGCACTGCCGTTATGCCGCCATGGCTTTATGTTAACTTCAGTGCGTTAAAGAAGCTTTATTAACTAAATATGTTAAACTAATGATTTGAAGCATTTCGATATCGATTGCTAAATTGTATATACAAGAAAATCGACTTTATACCTAAATATAAGATTACGGAATTCTTCTAACGCACTGCCGTTATGCCGCCATGGCTTTATGAACTTCAGTTCGTTAAAGAAGCTTTATTAACTTAAATATGTTAAACTAATGATTTGAAGCATTTCGATATCGATTGCTAAATGTGTATATACAAGAAAATCGACTTTATACCTAAATATAAGATTACGTGATTCTTCTAAATGCACTGCCGTTATGCCTTAAGGCTTTTGTAGACTTCAGTAAGATAAAGAGGTTAATTAACTTAAATATGTTAAACTAATGATTTGAAGCATTTCGATATCGATTGCTAAATGGTATATACAAGAAAATCGACTTTATACCTAAATATAGGATTACGGAATTCTTCTAAATGCACTGCAGTTATGCCAGGCTTTATGTAACTTCATTGTTAAAGAGCTTATTAACTTAAATATGTTAAACAATATTTGAAGCATTTCGATATCGATTGCTAATGGTATATACAAGAAAATCGATTTATACCTAAATAAAATTATGATTCTTCTAAATGCACTGCCGTTATGCCAGGCTTTTTACTTTGTAAGAAGTATTAACTTAAATATGTTAAACTAATGATTGAGCATTTCGATATCGATTCTAAATGTGTATATACAAGAAAATCGACTTTATACCTAAATATAAGATTACGGATTCTTCTAAATGCACTGCCGTTATGCCGCCATGGCTTTATATAACTTCAGTTCGTTAAAGAAGGTTTATTAACTTAAATATGTTAAACTAATGATTTGAAGCATTTCGATATCGATTACTAAATGTGTATATACAAGAAAATCGATTTATACTATAAATATAAGAGTACGGAATTCTTCTCATGCACTGCCGTTATGCCGCCATGGCTTTATGTTAACTTCAGTACGTTAAAGAAGTTATTAACTTAAATATGTTAAACTAATGATTTGAAGCATTTCGATATCGATTGCTAAATTGTATATACAACAAAATCGACTTTATACCTAAATATAAGATTACGGAATTCTTCTAATGCACTGCCGTTATGCCGCCATGGCTTTATGTCAACTTCAGTACGTTAAAGAAGGTTATTAACTTAAATATGTTAAACTAATGATTTGAAGCATTTCGATATCGATTGCTAAATGAGTATATACAAGAAAATCGACTTTATACCTAAATATAAGATTACGTGATTCTTCTAAATGCACTGCCGTTATGCCGTTAAGGCTTTTGTAGACTTCAGTAAGATAAAGAGGGTTAATTAACTTAATATGTTAAACTAATGACTTGAAGCATTTCGATATCGATTGCTAAATGTGTATATACAAGAAAATCGACTTTATACCTAAATATAAGATTACGGAATTCTTCTAAATGCACTGCCGTTATGCCGTTAGGCTTTATGTAACTTCAGTAAGATAAAGAAGGTTAATTAACTTTTAATATGTTAAACTAATGATTGAAGCATTTCGATATCGATTGCTAAATGGATATACAAGAAAATCGACTTTATACCTAAATATAAGATTACGGAATTCTTCTAAATGCACTGCCGTTATGCCGCCATGGCTTTATATCAACTTCAGTTCGTTAAAGAAGGTTTATTAACTTAAATATGTTAAACTAATGATTTGAAGCATTTCGATATCGATTGCTAAATGTGTATATACAAGAAAATCGACTTTATACCTAAATATAAGATTACGGAATTCTTCAAATGCACTGCCGTTATGGCACTATGTAAACTTCAGTAAGATAAAGAAGGTTTATTAACTTAAATATGTAAACTATATGCCTTGAAGCATTTCGATATCGATTGCTAAATTAGTATATACAAGAAAATCGACCTTATACCTAAATATAAGATTACGGAATTCTTCCAAATGCACTGCCGTTAGGGCATTTTGTAGACTTCACTAAGATTAAAGAAGTTAATTAACTTAAATATGTTAAACTAATGACTTGAAGCATTTCGATATCGATTGCTAATGCGTATATCAACAAAATCGACTTTATACCTAAATATGAGATTACGGAATTCTTCCAAATGACTGCCGTTATGCCGTTAAGGCTTTTGTAGACTTCAGTAAGATAAAGAGGTTAATTAACTTAAATATGTTAAACTAATGATTGAAGCATTTCGATATCGATTGCTAAATGTGTATATACAAGAAAATCGACTTTATACCTAAATATAAGATTACGGAATTCTTCTAAATGCACTGCCGTTATGCCGTCATGCTTTATGTAACTTCAGTTAGTAAAGAAGGTTTATTAACTTAAATATGTTAAACTAATGATTTGAAGCATTTCGATATCGATTGCTAAATGTGTATATACAAGAAAATCGAATTTATACCTAAATATAAGATTACGGAATTCTTCCAAATGCACTGCCGTTATGCCCTTAAGGCTTTTGTAGACTTCAGTAAGATAAAGAGGGTTAGTTAACTTAAATATGTTAAACTAATGATTTGAAGCATTTCGGTATCGATTGCTAAATGAGAATATACAAGAAAATCGACCTTTTACCTAAATATAAGATTTCGGAATTCTTCCAAATGCACTGCCGTTATGCCGTTAGGGCTTTTGAAGACTTCACTAAGATAAAGAGGGTTAATTAACTTAAATTGTTAAACTAATGACTTGAAGCATTTCGATATCGTTTGCTAATTGCGTATATACAACAAAACCGACTTTATACCTAAATATAAGATTACGGAATTCTTCCAAATGCACTGCCGTTACGCCGTTAAGGCTTTTGTAGACTTCAGTAAGATTTAAAAAAGGGGTTAATTAACTTAAATATGTTAAACTAATGACTTGAAGCATTTCGATATCGTTTGCTAAATGCGTATATACAACAAAATCGACTTTATACCTAAATATAAGATTACGGAATTCTTCTAAATGCACTGCCGTTACGCCGACATGGCTTTATGTTAACTTCAGTGCGTTAAAGAAGCTTTATAAACTGAAATATGTTAAACTAGTGATTCGAAGCCTTTCGATATCGATTGCTTAATGTGTATATACAAGAAAATCGACTTTATACATAAATATAGGATTACGGTATTCTTCTAAATGCACTGCAGTTATGCCGTTATGGCATTATGTTGACTTCTATTCGTTAAAGAAGGTTTATTAACTTAAATATAATAAACAAGTTATTTGAAGCATTTCGATATCGATTGCTTTAACGTGTATATACAAGAAAATCGACTTTATACCTAAATATAAGATTACGGAATTCTTCTATATGCACTGCCGTTATGCCATTAAGGCTTTCGTAGACTTCAGTAAGATAGAGAGGATTAATTAACTTAAATATGTTAATCTAATGACTTGAAGCATTTCGATATCGTTTGCTAAATGCGTATATACAAGAAAACCGACTTTATACCTAACTATAAGATAACGGAATTCTTCTAAATGCACTGCCGTTATGCCGTTAAGGCTTTTGTAGACTTCAGTAAGATAAAGAAGGTTAATTAACTTAAATATGTTAAACTAATGATTTGAAGCATTTCGATATCGATTGCTAAATGTGTATATACAACAAAATCGACTTTATACCTAAATATAAGATTACGTAGTTCTTCTAAATGCACTGCCGTTATGCCCTTAAGGCTTTTGTAGACTTCAGTGAGATAGAGAGGGTTAATTAACTTAAATATGTTAAACTAACGATTTGAAGCATTTCGATATCGATTGCTAATGTGTATATACAACAAAATCGATTTTATACCTAAATATAAGATTACGGAATTCTTCCAAATGCACTGCCGTTATGCCGTTAAGGCTTTTATAGACTTAAGTAAGATAAAGATGGTTAATTAATTAAATTAATAATTTGAAGCATTTCGATATCGATTCTAAATGTGTATTAAAAAAAACCTTTAAATTACGGATTCTTCTACATGCACTGCCGTTATGCCGCCATGGCTTTATTTACTTCAGTGGGTAAAAGCTTTATTAACTATATGTTAAACTAATGATTTGAAGCATTTCGATATCGATTGCTAAATGAGTATATACAAGAAAATCGGCTTAATACCTAAATAAAATATAATTAATTCTTCTAATGCACTGACGTTATGCGTTAAGGCTTTTGTAACTTCATTAAAGAAGGTTAATTAACTTAAATATGTTAAACAAGATTTGAAGCATTTCGATATCGATTGCTTAATGTGTATATACAACAAAATCGATTTTATACCTAAATATAAGATTACGGAATTCTTCCAAATGCACTGCCGTTATGCCGTAAGGCTTTTATAACTTAATAAATAAAGATGGTTAATTAACTTAATATGTTAAACTATTGAGTTGAAGCATCTCGATATCGATTGCTAATGTGTATATACAACAAAATCGACTTTATACCTAAATATAGATTACGGAATTCTTCCAAATGCACTGCCGTTATCCGTTATGGCTTTATGTAAACTTCATAAGATAAGAGGTTAATTAACTAATATGTTAACTAATATTTGAAGCATTTCGATATCGATTGCTAAATGTGTATATACAAACCTAAATTACGGAATTCTTCTAATGCACTGCGTTATGCCGCCATGGTTTATAACTTCAGTGGTAAAGTTTATTAACTAATATGTTAAACTAATGATTTGAAGCATTTCGATATCGATTGCTAAATGAGTATATACAAGAAAATCGCTTATACCTAAATAAAATAAGATTCTTCTAAATGCACTGCGTTATACGTTATGCTTTTGTAACTTCTTAAGAAGGTTATTAATTAAATATGTTAAACAGTTTGAACATTTCGAATGATTGTTAATGTATAACAAAAAATCGATTTTACCTAAATATAAGATTACGGAATTTTCCAAATACTGCTTATCCGCAGGCTTTTATAACTTAATAATAAGAGTTAATTAACTTAAAATGTTAAACTATGATTGAAGAATTTGCTAAGTGTGTATATACAACAAAATCGACTTTATACCTAAATATAAGATTACGGAATTCTTCCAAATGCACTGCCGTTATACCGTTATGGCTTTATGTAAACTTCAGTAAGATAAAGAAGGTTAATTAACTTTAATATGTTAACTAATGATTTGAAGCATTTCGATATCGATTGCTAAATGTGTATATACAAAAAATCGATTATACCTAATATAAGATTACGGAATTCTTCTAAATGCACTGCGTTATGCCGCCATGGATTTAGTTTAAATTCAGTTGGGTTAAAAAACGCTTTATTAACTAAAAATGTTAAACTAATGATTTGAAGCATTTCGATATCGATTGCTAAATGAGTATATACAAGAAAATCGGCTTAATACCTAAATAAAAGATTTAAAGGAGTTCTTCTAAATGCACTGACCCTTATAACGTTAAGGCTTTTGTTTAAATTTTTATTAAAAGAAGGGGTTTTTTTAACTTTTAAAAATGTTAAACTAAGTTTTTGAAACATTTCGAAATAGATTGATTAATGCATATAAACAAAAAATCGAATTTGTACCTAAATATAAGATTACGGAATTATTCCAAATATACTGTCATTATACCGCCAGGCTTTTATAACTTAATAAGATAAAGAAGTTTAATTAACTTAAACATGTTAAACTAATTTAGTTTTAAGAATCTTTGATATCGATTGCTAATGTGTATATACAACAAAATCGACTTTATACCTAAATATAAGATTACGGAATTCTTCCAAATGCACTGCCGTTATACCGTTATGGCTTTATGTAAACTTCAGTAAGATAAAGAAGGTTTATTAACTTAAATATGTTAAACTAATGATTTGAAGCATTTCGATATCGATTGCTAAATGTGTATATACAAGAAAATCGATTTTATACATAAATATAAGAATACGAAATTCTTCTACATGCACTGCCGTTATGCCGCCATGGCTTTATATCACCTTCAATACATTTAAGAAGGTTAATTAACTTAAATATGTTAAACAAATGATTTGAAGCTTTTCGATGTCGATTGCTAAATGAGTATATACAAGAAAATCGACTTTATACCTAAAAAAAACAGATTACAAAATTATTTTATATGCACTGCCATTATGCCGTTAAGGCTTTTGTAGACTTCAGTAAGATAAAGAGGGTAAATTATCTTAAATATGTTAAGCTAATGATTTGAAGCATTTCGATATCGATTGCTTAATGCTTTTATTCAACAAAATCGACTTTATAGCTAAATATAATATTACAGAGCTCTTCCGAAAGCACTGCCGTTATGCCGTTAAGGCTTTTGTAGACTTCAGTAAGATAAAGCAGATTAATTAACTTAAATCTTTTAAACTAATGATTTGAAGTATTTCGGTATCGATTGCTAAATATGTATATACAACAAATCGACTTTATACCTAAATATAAGTTTACAGAATTCTTCTAAATGCACTGCAGTTATGCCGCCATGGCTTTATAACTTCAGTTCGGTAAAGATGGTTTGTTAACTCAAATATGTTAAACTAATGATTTGAAGCATTTCGATATCGATTGCTAAATGTGTATGTACAACAAAATCGACTTTATACCTATATATAAAATTACGGAATTCTTCTACATGCACTGCCGTTATGCCGCCATGGCTTTATGTGAACTTCAGTGGGTTAAAAAAGCTTTATTAACTAATATGTTAAACTAATGATTTGAAGCATTTCGATATCGATTGCTAAATGAGTATTCACAAGAAAATCGGCTTTATTCCTAAATATAATATTAATTAATTCTTCTAAATGCACTAACGTTATGCTGTTAAGGCTTTTGTAGACTTCATTAAGATAGAGAGGGTTAATTCACTAAAATATGTTAAACTAACGATTTGAAGCATTTCGATATCGATTGTTAAATGTGTATATACAAGAAAATCGATTTTATACCTAAATATAAGATTACGGAATTCTTCCAAATGCACTGCCGTTATGCCGTTAAGGCTTTTATAGACTTAAGTAAGATAAAGAAGGTTAATTAACTTAAATATGTTAAGCTAATGATTTGAAGCATTTCGATATCGATTGCTAAAAGTGTATATACAAACATAAGATTACGGAATTCTTTTAAATGCACTGCAGTTATGCCGCCATGGATTTATAACTTCAGTTCGGTAAAGATGGTTTATTAACTCAAATATGTTAAACTAATGATTTGAAGCATTTCGATATCGATTGCTAAATGAGTACATACCAGAATATCGAATTTATACCTAAATATAAGATAACGGAGTTCTTCTAAATGCACTGCCGTTATGCCGTTATTGCTTTATGTTAACTTTGGTTCGTTAAAGAAGGTTTATTACCTTAAATATGTTAAACCAGTTTTTTGAAACATTTCGAAATAGATTGATTAATGCATATATACAAGAAAATCGAATTTATACCTAAATATAAGATTACGGAATTCTTCCAAATATACTGTCGTTATACCGCCATGGCTTTATATCAACTTCAATACATTTAAGAAGTTTAATTAACTTAAACATGTTAAACAAATGATTTGAAGCATTTCGATATCGATTGCTAAATGGGTATTTACACTAAAATCGACTTTTTACCTAAATATAAGATTACGGAATTTTTCCAAATGCACTGCCGTTATACCGTTATGGCTTTATGTAAACTTCAGTTCGTTAAAGAAGGTTTATTAACTTAAATAAGTTAAATTAATGATTTGAAGCATTTCGATATCGATTGCTCAAGGCATATATACAAGAAAATCGACTTTATACCTAAATATAAAATTACGGAATTCTTCCAAATGTACTGTCGTTATGCCGCTTTGGCGTTATGCCAACTTCAGTTCGTTAAAGAAGGTTTATTAGCTTAATATGTTAAACTAATGATTTGAAGCATTACGATATCGATTGGTTAGTGCGTATATATGCAAGAAAATCGACCTTATATTTAATATAAGATTACGGAATTCTTCTTAATGCACTGACGATATGCCGCCATGGCTTTATGCCAACTTCAGTTCGTTAAAGAACGTTTATTAACTTAAATATGTTAAACTAATGATTTGAAGCATTTCAATATCGATTGCTTAATGTATATATACAATAAAATCGACTTTATGGCTAAATATGTGATAACGTAATTCTTCTAAATGCACTGCCGTTATGCCGTTATGGCTTTATGTTAACTTCAGTTCATTAAAGAATGTTTATTAACTTAAATATGTTAAACTAATGATTTGATGCATTTTGATATCGATTGCTAAATGTGTATATACAAGAAAATCGAATTTATACCTAAATATAAGACTACGGAATTTTTCTAAATGCACTGCCGTTATGCCGCCATGGCTTTATATCAACTTCAGTTCGTTAAAGAAGCTTTTTTAACTGAAATATATTAAACTATTGATTCGAAGCATTTCGAAATCGATTGTTTAATGCATATATAAGAGAAAATCGACTTTATACCTAAATATAAGAATAAGGAATTCTTCTAAATGCACTGCCGTTATACCGTTAAGGCTTTTGTAGACTTCAGTAAGATAAAGAGGGTTAATTAACTAAAATATGTTAAACTAATGACTTGAAGCATTTCGATATCGATTGCTAAATGTGTATATACAAGAAAATCGACTTTATACCTAAATATAAGATTACGGAATTCTTCTAAATGCACTGCCGTTATGCCGCCATGGCTTTATGCCAACTTCAGTTCGTTAAAGAACGTTTATTAACTCAAATATGTTAAACTAATGATTTGAAGCATATCGATATCGATTGCTAAATGTGTATATACAACAAAATCGACTTTATACCTACATATAAGATAACGGAGTTCTTCTTAATGCACTGCCATTATGCCGTTATGGCTTTATGTTAACTTCAGTTCGTTAAAGAATGTGTATTATTTTAAATATGTTAAACTAATGATTTGATGCATTTTGATATCGATTGCTAAATGTGTATATACAAGAAAATCGACTTTATACCTAAATATAAGATTACGGAATTCTTCCAAACGCACTGCCGTTATACCGTTATGGCTTTATGTATAATTCAGTAAGATAAAGAAGGTAAATTAACTTAAATATATGTTAAACTAATGATCTGAGGCATTTCGATATCGATTGCTAAATGTGTGTATACAAGAAAACCGAATTTATACCTAAATATAAGATTACGGAATTCTTCTAAATGCACTGCCGTTATGCCGCCATGGCTTTATACACACTTCAGTTCGTTAAAGAAGGTTTATTAACTTAAATATGTTAAAGTAATGATTTGAAGCATTTCGATATCGATTGCTAAATGTGTATGTACAACAAAATCGACTTTATACCTAAATATAAGATTACGTAGTTCTTCTAAATGCACTGCCGTTATGCCGCCAGGGCTTTTGTAGACTTCAGTAAGATAAAGATGGTGAATTAACTTAAATATGTTAAACTAATTATTTGAAGCATTTCGATATCGATTGCTATATGTGTATATACAAGAAAGTCGACTTTATACCTAAATATAGGATTACGGAATTCTTCTAAATGCACTGCCGTTATGCCGCCATGGCTTTATGCCAACTTCAGTTCGTTAAAGAAGGTTTATTAACTTAAATATGTTAAACTATGGATTTGAAGCATTTCCATATCGATTGCTAAATGTGAATATACAAGAAAATCGATTTTATACATAAACATAAGAATGCGAAATTCTTCTACATGCATTGTCGTTATGTCGCCATGGCTTTATGTTAACTTCAATGCGTTAAAGAAACTTTATTAACTTAAATATGTTAAACTAATGATTTGAAGCATTTTGATATCGATTGCTTTATGTGTGTATACAACAAAATCGACTTTATACCTAAATATAAGAATACGGAATCCTTCCAAATGCACCGCCGTTATGCCGTTAAGGCTTTTGTAGACTTCAGTAAGATAAAGAGGGTTAATTAACTTAAATATGTTAAACTAATGACTTGAAGCATTTCGATATCGATTGCTAAATGTGTATATACAAGAAAATCGACTTTATACCTAAATATAAGATTACGGAATTCTTCTAAATGCACTGCCGTTATGCCGCCATGGCTTTATGCCAACTTCAGTTCGTTAAAGAAGGTTTATTAACTTAAATATGCTAAAGTTATGATTTGAAGCATTTCGATATCGATTGCTAAATGAGTATGTACAACATAATCGACTTTATACCTAAATATAAGATTACGGAATTCTTCCAAATGCACTGCCGTTATGCCGTTGGGGCTTTTGTAGACTTCACTAAGATAAAGACGGTTAATTAACTTAAATATGTTAAACTAATGACTTGAAGCATTTCGATATCGATTGCTAAATGCGTATATAAAACAAAATCGACTTTATGCCTAATGCACTGCCGTTATGCCGTTAAGGCTTTTGTAGACTTCAGTAAGATAAAGAGGGTTAATTAACTTAAATATGTTAATTTAATGACTTTAAGCATTTCGGTATCGTTTGCTAAATGCGTATATATGACAAAATGGATTTTTACCTAACTATAAGATTTCGGAATTCTTCCAAATGTACTGTCGTTATACCGCCGTGGCTTTATATAAACTTCAATAGATTAAAGAAGGTTAATTAACTTAAATATATTAATTTGCTTAATGCATATGTACAAGAAAATCGACTTTATACCTAAATATAAGATTACGGAATTCTTCTAAATGCACTGCCGTTATGCCGCCATGGCTTTATGCCAACTTCAGTTCGTTAAAGAAGGTTTATTAACTTAAATATGCTAAAGTTATGATTTGAAGCATTTCGATATCGATTGCTAAATGAGTATGTACAACATAATCGACTTTATACCTAAATATAAGATTACGGAATTCTTCTAAATGCACTGCCGTTATGCCGCCATGGCTATATGCCAACTTCAGATCGTTTAAGAAGGTTTATTAACTTAAATATGCTAAAGTAATGATTTTAAGCATTTCGATATCGATTTCTAAATGAGTATGTACATCAAAATCGACTTTATACCTAAATATAAGATTACGGAATTCTTCCAAATGCACTGCCGTTATGCCGTTGGGGCTTTTGTAGACTTCACTAAGATAAAGAGGGTTAATTAACTTAAATATGTTAAACTAATGACTTGAAGCATTTCGATATCGATTGCTAAATGCGTATATACAACAAAATCGACTTTATGCCTAAATATAAGATTACGGAATTCTTCAAAATGCACTGCCGTTATGCCGTTAAGGCCTTTTTTAGACTTCGGTAAGATAAAGAGGGTTAATTAACTTAAATATGTTAATTTAATGACTTGAAGCATTTCGATATCGTTTGCTAAATGCGTATATATAACAAAATGGATTTTTACCTAACTATAAGATTTCGGAATTCTTCCAAATGTACTGTCGTTATACCGCCATGGCTTTATATAAACTTCAATACATTAAAGAAGGTTAATTAACTTAAATATATTAAACTAATGGTATGAAGCATTTCGAAATCGATTGCTTAATGCATATATACAAGAAAATCGAATTTATACCTAAATATAAGATTACGGAATTTTTCTACATGCACTGCCGTTATGCCGCCATGGCTTTTTGTTAACTTCAGTGCGTTAAAGAAGCTTTATTAATTTAAATATGTTAAACTAATGATTTGAAGCATTTCGATATCGATTGCTAAATGAGTATATACAAGAAAATCGACTTTATACCTAAATATAAGATTACGGAATTCTATTAAATTCACTGTCGTTATACCGTTAATGCTTTGTGTAGACTTCAGTAAGCTAAAAAAGTTTATTAACTTAAATATGTTAAACTAGTGATTTGAAGATTTTTGATATCGATTGCTAAATGTGTAAACACAAGAAAACCGACTATATACCTAAATATAAGATTACGGAATTCTTCTTAATGCACTGCCGTTATGCCGCCATGGCTTTATATCAACTTCAATACGTTAAAAAAGGTTAACTAACTTAAATATGTTAAACTAATGATTTGAGGCATTTCGATATCGATTGCTAAATATGTAAATACAAGAAAAACCGACTTTATACCTAAATATAAGATTACGGAATTCTTCTACATGCACTGCCGTTATGCCGCCATGGCTATATGCCAACTTCAGATCGTTAAAGAAGGTTTATTAGCTTAAATATGTTAAACTAATGAGTTAAAGCATTTTGATATCGATTGCTAAATGTGTATATACAACAAAATCGACTTAATGCCTAAATATAAGATTGCGAAACTCTTCCATATGCGCTGCCGTTATGCCGTTAAGGCTTTTGCAGGCTTCAGTAAGATAGAGAGGATTAATTAACTTAAATATGTTAAACTAATGATTTGAAGCATCTCGATATCGACTGCTAAATGTGCATATACAAGAAACTCGACTTTATACCGAAATATTAGATTATGGAATTCTTCCAAATGCATCGCCGTTATACCGTTATGGCTTTATGTAAACTTCAGTAAGAAAAAGAAGGTTAATTAACTTTAATATGTTAAACTAATGATTTGAAGCATTTCGTTATCGATTGCTAAATGTGTATGTACAAGAAAATCGAATTTATATCTAAATATAAGATTACGGAATTCTTCTTAATGCACTGCCGTTATGCCGCCATGGCTTTATATCAACTTCAATACGTTAAAGAAGGTTAACTAACTTAAATATGTTAAACTAATGATTTGAGGCATTTCGATATCGATTGCTAAATATGTAAATACAAGAAAAACCGACTTTATACCTAAATATAAGATTACGTAATTCTTTTACATGCACTGCCGTTATGCCGCCATGGCTATATGCCAACTTCACATCGTTAAAGAAGGTTTATTAGCTTAAATATGTTAAACTAATGAGTTAAAGCATTTTGATATCGATTGCTAAATGTGTATATACAACAAAATCGACTTTATGCCTAAATATAAGATTGCGAAACTCTTCCAAATGCACTGCCGTTATGCCGTTAAGGCTTTTGTAGGCTTCAGTAAGATAAAGAGGATTAATTAACTTAAATATGTTAAACTAATGATTTGAAGCATCTCGATATCGATTGCTAAATGTGCATATACAAGAAACTCGACTTTATACCGAAATATTAGATTATGGAATTCTTCCAAATGCATCGCCGTTATACCGTTATGGCTTTATGTAAACTTCAGTAAGAAAAAGAAGGTTAATTAACTTAAATATGTTAAACTAATGATTTGAAGCATTTCGTTATCGATTGCTAAATGTGTATAGACAAGAAAATCGAATTTATACCTAAATATAAGATAACGGAATTCTTCTAAATGCACTGCCGTTATGCCGTTAAGGCTTTATTTAGACTTCAGTAAGATAGAGAGGGTTAATTAACGTAAACATGTTAAACTAATGATTTGAAACATTTCGATATCGATTGCTAAATATGTAAATACAAGAAAACCCGACTTTATACCTAAATATAAGATTACGGAATTCTTCTACATGCACTGCCGTTATGCCGCCAAGGCTACATGCCAACTTCAGATCGTTAAAGAAGTTTTATTAACTTAAATATGTTAAACTAATGAGTTAAAGCATTTTGATATCGATTGCTAAATGTGTATATACAAGAAAATCGACTTTATACCTAAATATAAGATTACGGTATTCTTCTAAATGCACTGCCGTCATGCCGTTAAGGCTTTTGTAGACTTCATTAAGACAGAGAGGGTTAATTAATTTAAATATGATAAACTAATGATTTGAAGCATTTCGATATCGATTGCTAAATGTGTATATACAAGAAACTCGACCTTATACTTAAATATTCGATTACGGAATTCTTCCAAATGCACTGCCGTTATACCGTTATGGATTTATGTAAACTTCAGTAAGATAAAGAAGGTAAATTAACTTAAATATGTTAAACTAATGATTTGAAGCATTTCGATATCGATTGCTTAATGTGTATATACAAGAAAATCGACTTTATACCTAAATATAAGATTACGGAATTCTTCTTAATGCACTGCCGTTATGCCGCCATGGCTTTATATCAACTTCAATACGTTAAAGGAGGCTAATCAACTTAAATATGTTAAACTAATGATTTGAAGCATTTCGATATCGATTGCTAAATGTGTATATACAAGAAAATCGAATTTATACCTAAATATAAGATTACAGAAGTCTTCTAAATGCACTGCCGTTATGACGTTAAGGCTTTATTTAGACTTCAGTAAGATAGAGAGGGTTAATTAACTTAAATATGTTAAACTAATGATTTGAAGCATTTCGATATCGATTGCTAAATACGTAAATACAAGAAAAACCGACTTTATACCTAAATATAAGATTACGGAATTCTTCTACATGCACTGCCGTTATGCCGCCATGGCTATATGCCAACTTCAGATCGTTAAAGAAGGTTTATTAACTTAAATATGTTAAACTAATGAGTTGAAGCATTTTGATATCGATTGCTAAATGTGTATATACAAGAAAAGCGATTTTATACCTAAGTAAAAGATTACGGAATTCACTCAAATATACTGCCATTATGCCGTTATGGCTTTATGTTAACTGCAGTAAGATAAAGAAGGTTTATTAACCTAAATATGTTAAACTAATGATTTGGAGTTTTTCGATATCAATTGCTAAATGTGTAAATACAAGAAAATCGATTACATACCTAAATATAAGATTACGGAATTTTTCTACATGCACTGCCGTTATGCCGCCATGGCTTAATGTTAACTTCAGTTCGCTAAAGAAGCTTTATTAACTTAAATATGTTAAACTAATGATTTGAAGCATTTGAGTATCGATTGCTTAATGAGTATTTACAAGAAAATCGACTTTAAGCCTAAATATAAGATAACGTAATGCTTCTAAATGCACTGCCGTTATGCCGTTAAGGCTTTTGTAGACTTCAGTAAGATAAGGAGGGTTAATTAGCTTAAATATGTTAAACTAATGATTTGAAGCATTTCGATATCGCTTGCTAAATTTGCATATACAAGAAAATCGAATTTATGCCTAAATATAAGATAACGTAATTCTTCTAAATGCACAGCCGTTATGCCGTTAAGGCTTTTGTAGACTTCAGTAAGATTAAGAGGGTTAATTAACTTAATTATGTTAAACTAATGATTCAAAGCATTTCGATATTGATTGCTAAATATGTAAGTACAAGAAAAACCGACTTTATACCTAAATATAAAATTACGGAATTCTTCTACATGCACTGCCGTTATGCCGCCATGGCTATATGCCAACTTCAGATCGTTAAAGAAGGTTTATTAACTTAAATATGTTAAACTAATGAGTTGAAGCATTTTGATATCGATTGCTAAATGTGTATATACAAGAAAATCGACTTTATACCTAAATAAAAGATTACGGAATTCACTCAAATATACTGCCGTTATGCCGTTACGGCTTTATGTAAACTTCAGTAAGATAAAGAAGGTTTATTAACCTAAATATATTAAACTAATGATTTGAAGTTTTTCGATATCGATTGCTGAATGTGTAAATACAAGAAAATTGACTAGATGCCTAAATATAAGATTACGAAATTCTTCTACATGCACTGCCGTTATGCCGCCATGGCTTTATGTTAACTTCAGTGCATTAAAGAAGCTTTATTAACTTAAATTTGTTAATTTAATGATTTGAAGCATTTCGATATCGATTGCTAAATAAGTATATACAAGAAAATCGACTTTTAACTTAAATATAGTATTAATTAATTCTTCGAAATGCACTACCGTTATGCTGCTAAGGCTTTTGTAGACTTTATTAAGATAGAGAGGGTTAATTAATTAAAATATGTTAAACTAATGATTTTAAGCATTTCGATATGGATTGCTAAATGTGTATATACAACAAAATCGATTTTATACCTAAATATGAGGCTACGAAATTCTTTCAAATGCACTGAAGTTATGCCGTTACGGCTTTATGTAATCTTCAATAAGATAAAGAAGGTTAATTAACTTAAATATGTTAAACTAATGATTTGAAGCATTTCGATATCGATTGCTAAATGTGTGATACCAAAAAAACGACTTTATAATTAATAAAAATCACGGAATTCTTCTAAATGCACTGCCGTGATGCCACCGTGCCTTTATGCCAACTTCAGTTCGCTAAAGAAGGTTTATTAACTTAAATATGTAAAACCAGTTATTTGAAGCATTTCGATATCAATTGTTAAATTTGTAAATACAAGAAAAACCGACTTTGTAACTAAATATAAGATTACGGTATTCTTCCAAAGGTACTGTCGTTATGCCGAAATGGCTTTATGTAAACTTCAGTTCGACAAAGAAGCTTTATTAATTTAAATATGTTAAACTAATGATTTGAAGCATCTCAATATCGATTGCTAAATGTGTATATACAAGAAAATCGACTTTATACCTAAATTTAAGATTACGGAATTCTCCTAAATTCACTGCCGTTATACCTTTAAGGCTTTGTGTAGACTTCAGTAAGCTAAAAAAAGTTTATTAACTTAAATATGTTAAACTAGTGATTTGAAGATTTTTGATATCGATTGCTAAATGTGTAAATACAAGAAAATCGACTATATACCTAAATATAAGATTACGGAATTCTTCCACATGCACTGCCGTTATGCCGCCATGGCTTTATGTTAACTTCAGTGCGTTAAAGAAGCTTTATTAACTTTGAAATGTTAATTTAATGATTTGAAGCATTTCGATATCGATTGCTAAATGTGTATATACAAGAAAATCGACTTTATACGTAACTATAAGATTACGGAATTCTTCTAGATGCGCTGCCTTTATGCCGTTTAGGGTTTTGAAGACTTCAGTTAGATAAAGAGGGTTAATTAACTTATATATGTTAAACTAATGATTTGAAGCACTTCGATATCGATTGCTAAATGAGTATATACAAGAAAATCGACTTTATACCTAAATATAAGATTACGGTATTCTTCTAAATGCACTGCCGTTATGCCGTTAAGGCTTTTGTAGACTTCATTAAGATAGAGAGGGTTAATTAATTTAAATGTGTTAAACTAATGATTTTAAGCATTTCGATATCGATTGCTAAATGCGTATATGCAACAAACTCGATTTTATACCTAAATATTCGATTACGGAATTCTTCCAAATGCACTGCCGTTATGACGCTAAGGCTTTATTATTTAGACTTCAGTAAGATAGAGAGGGTTAATTAACTTAAATATGTTAAACTAATGAGTTGAAGCATTTTGATATCGATTGCTAAATGTGCATATAGAAGAAAAGCGATTTTATACTTAAGTAAAATATTACGGAATTCACTCAAATATACTGCCGTTATGCCGTTATGGCTTTATGTAAACTTCAGTGAGATAAAGAAGGTTTATTAACCTAAATATGTTAAACTAATGATTTGAAGCATTTCGATATCAATTGCTAAATGTGTAAATACAAGAAATCGATTATATACCTAAATATAAGATTACGGAATTCTTCCACATGCACTGCCGTTATGCCGCCATGGCTTTATGTTAACTTCAGTGCGTTAAAGAAGCTTTATTAACTTTGAAATGTTAATTTAATGATTTGAAGCATTTCGATATCGATTGCTTAATGTGTATATACAAGAAAATCGACTTTATACGTAACTATAAGATTACGGAATTCTTCTAGATGCGCTGCCTTTATGCCGTTTAGGGTTTTGAAGACTTCAGTTAGATAAAGAGGGTTAATTAACTTATATATGTTAAACTAATGATTTGAAGCATTTCGATAATGAGTATATTCAAAAAAATCGACTTTGTACCTAAATATAAGATTACGGAATTCTTCTAAATGCACTGGCGTTATGCCGTCATGGCTTTATGTTAACGTCAGTGCGTTAAAGAAGCTTTAATAATTTAAATATGTTAAACTAATGATTTGAAGCATTTCGATATCGATTGCTAAATGTGTATATACAAGAAAATCGACTTTATAACTAACTATAAGATTACGGAATTCTTCTAGATGCGCTGCCTTTATGCCGTTAAGGGTTTTGTAGACTTCAGTTAGATAAAGAGGGTTTATTAACTTAAATATGTTAAACTAGTGATTTGAAGCATTTCGATATCGATTGCTAAATGCGTATATGCAAAAAATTCGATTTTATACCTAAATATAAGGTTACGGAATTCTTCCAAATGCACTGCCGTTATACCGGTATGGCCTTATATAAATTTCAGTATGTTAAAAAAGGTTAATTAAATTAAATATGTTAAAGTAATGATTTGAAGCGTTTCGATATCTATTGCTAAATGCGTATATACAACAAAATCGACTTTATACCTAAATATAAGATGACGAAACTCTTCAAAATGCACTGCCGTTATGCCGTTAAGGCTTTTTTAGATTTCTGTAAGATAAAGAGGATTAATTAACTTAAATATGTTAAACTAATGATTTGAAGCATCTCGATATCGATTGCTAAATGTATATATACAAGAAAATCGACTTTATACCTAAATATTGGATTACGGAATTCTTCCAAAGGCACTGCCGTTATACCGTTATGGCTTTATGTAAACTTCAGTAAGAAAAAGAAAGTTAATTAACTTATATATGTTAACCTAATGATTTGAAGCATTTCGTTATCGATTGCTAAATGTGTATATACAAGAAAATCGACATTAAACCTAAATATAAGATTACAGAATTCTTCTTAATGCACTACCGTTATGCCGTCATGGCTTTATATCAACTTCAATACGTTAAAGAAGGTTAATTAACTTAAATATTTTAAACTAGTGATTTGAAGCATTTCGATATCGATTGCTAAATGTGTATATACAAGAAAATCGAATTTATACCTAAATATAAGATTACGGAATTCTTCTACATGAACTGCCGTTAAGCCGCCACGGCTTCGTGTTAACTTCAGTGCGTTAAAGAAGCTTTGTTTACTTAAATATGTTAAACTAATAATTTGAAGCATTTCGATATCGATTGTTAAATGAGTATATACAATAAAATCGATTTTATACCTAAATATAAGATTACGTAATTCTTCTAAATGCAATGCCGTTAAGCCGTTAAGGCTTTTGTAGACTTCAGTAAGATTAAGAGGATTTACTAACTTAATTATGTTAAACTAATGATTTGAAGCATTTCGATATCGATTGCTAAATGAGTATATTCAACAAAATCGACTCTATACCTAAATATAAAATTACGGAATTCTTCCAAATGCACTGCCGTTACACCGTTAAGGCTGTATGTAAACTTCAGTAAGATAAAGAAAGATAATTGTCTGAAATATGTTAAACTAATGGTTTGAGGAATTTCGATATCGATTGCTAAATGTGTAAATACAAGAAAATCGACTTTATGCCTAAATATAAGACTACGGAATTCTTCCAAAGGCACTGCCGTTATGCCGTTAAGGCTTTATGCCAACTTCCGTTCGTTAAAGAAGGTTTATTAAGTTGAATATGTTAAACTAATGAGTTGAAGCATTTTGATATCGATTGCTAAATGAGTATATGTAACAAAATCGACTTTATACCTAAATATAAGATTACGGAATTCTTCTACATGCACTGCCGTTATACCGTTGTGGCTTTATGTTAACTTCTGTTCGTTAAAGAAGCTTTATTAACTTAAATATGTTCAACTAGTGATTTGAAGCATTTCGGTATCGATTGCTAAATGAGTATATACAAGAAAATCGACTTTATACCTAAATATAAGATAACGTAATTCTTCTCAATGCACTGCCGTAATGCCGTTAAGGCTTTTGTAGACTTTAGTAAGATAAAGAGGGTTAATTAGCTTAAATATGTTAAACTAATGATTTGAAGCATTTCTTCCAAATGCACTGCCGTTATGCCGTTAAGGCTTTTGTAGACTTTAGTAAGATAAAGAGGGTTAGTTTACTTAAATATGTTAAACTAATGATTTGAAGCATTTCGATATCGATTGCTAAATGAGTATATACACCAAAATCGACTTTATACCTAAAGATAAGTTTACGGAATTCTTCCAAATGCACTGCCGTTATGCCGTTAAGGCTTTTGTAGACTTCAGTAAGATAAAGAAGGTTAATTAACTTAAATATAATAAACTAATGATTTGAAGCATTTCGGTACCGATTGCTAAATGTGTATATACAACAAAATCGATTTTATACCTAAATATGAGATTACGGAATTCTTCCTAATGCACTGCCGTCATGCCGATAAGGCTTTATGTAAACGTCAGTGTATGCCTAATACTCTCTAGAGCTGGACAGGTGCGTAAGATGTGATCCACGGATAGTGTGTTGGGGCAGAAGGGGCAAGATGACTTAGGATTTCCGGTGAGTAGGTGCTGATGTGTGATTTGTGTATGGCCGATTCTTAAACGTGTAAATACGGTTGCTTGCAGTCGAGATATATTGCTAGGGTAGTAAATTTTATTCCGAAGTGGGTTGAAGTTTTTATACGGGTGTTCGAAATTTCTCCAGTCCGCGCGTCTTCTTTTCTGTACATGCTTTTGTAACAGTTTTCTAATATCATTTTCGTCAATTAACTCATGGAGAAGAGTCGGTGCTGACTCAAAGTACTTAGCGGCATTGTCTGCATGCTCGTTCACAGCAATTCCGACGTGGCCTGGTACCCAGAGCAATGCTATTTTTCGTTTGTTTTTGATGCATATGTCTCGAATTTTTGATATTATTGTAGACTTATTGCGTATATTACGGATTGCATTTAAACAAGAAAAGCTGTCAGAGCAGATTACGAACTTGCCTTTTTGTCGGGTGGTATATTCTAAAGCTTTGTGGATGGCAAAAGCCTCGGGAGTGAAAACGGAAGAATGAGAAGGAAGAATTCCGCCGGTAATGATTGTCCCATTGGTTGTTGTAATTCCGTAAGTTGTATTTGTTGCTTTGGAGCCATCAGTATAAATAGCCGAAAAATTTTTACACTTGTATTCGTTAGCGATTTCAAGAAAATATTGTTGGAAGGTGGCATTATTGGTGTTCAATTTTTTGAAATTATACAATGAGGTATCTATAGTGACTTCGTTTATTAGCCATTTCGGTTGAATGCTGATTTTGCTCGTCTTGGATGGTAGAAGTATGTTTATGGCTGTGCCATACCCAAGGCAGCGTTGAAGCGTAGACTTAAGCTGGAATTTTTTTTGTGTCTTGCGGCTTTTCTAAGCATTTTATGAAGATCAGAGTTCGGCGAATTCAGCAGTTTTGGAAGTAGTTTGACCGTCGTTTCGTAAACTCTCTCTTTTATTGATGGTAAACCACTTTCACCCAAGATGCTTTTTACTGGTGATGTAGGAAACGCATTTATGCTACGGCGAATCGCAGCATGGTATGTAGCCTCCAATTGCTTTATATTTGTGTTGGCACACCATCCATAAATCGGTAAGCCATAATCGACTTTAGAGAGTATTATAGCTCTTGTAATATTAATTAGAGTATTTGTATGTATAAATGAACGCTTACTAGATAAGTATTTAATTATATTGAGCCTTTTGAAAAGGTTTTTTCGAAGGCTAAGGCATTGGTATTTAAAATTGAATTTGTTGTCAAAAAAAATTCCAAAGATTTTTAAGTTATTAACAGATTCTATTGCAGTGTTGTGAAATATAAGTTGAGGATAATTACAATTTTTCTTTTTGCAAATATGTAGTAATTTACATTTTGAAATGGAGATAGATGCTCCGGTGCGGGCACCCCATTTTTTAAATTCTAAAAGTATTTTTTGAAAAGCTTCGTTAATTTTCAGTGGGTCTTTTAAATTAGTATAAATAATAGCGTCATCCGCGTACAAAGTTAGCTTAATGTTCTTAATATTTAAACAAATGTTATGCCGTCATGGCTTTATGTTAACGTCAGTGCGTTAAAGAAGCTTTAATAATTTAAATATGTTAAACTAATGATTTGAAGCATTTCGATATCGATTGCTAAATGTGTATATACAAGAAAATCGACTTTATAACTAACTATAAGATTACGGAATTCTTCTAGATGCGCTGCCTTTATGCCGTTAAGGGTTTTGTAGACTTCAGTTAGATAAAGAGGGTTTATTAACTTAAATATGTTAAACTAGTGATTTGAAGCATTTCGATATCGATTGCTAAATGCGTATATGCAAAAAATTCGATTTTATACCTAAATATAAGGTTACGGAATTCTTCCAAATGCACTGCCGTTATACCGGTATGGCCTTATATAAATTTCAGTATGTTAAAAAAGGTTAATTAAATTAAATATGTTAAAGTAATGATTTGAAGCGTTTCGATATCTATTGCTATATGCGTATATACAACAAAATCGACTTTATACCTAAATATAAGATGACGAAACTCTTCAAAATGCACTGCCGTTATGCCGTTAAGGCTTTTTTAGATTTCTGTAAGATAAAGAGGATTAATTAACTTAAATATGTTAAACTAATGATTTGAAGCATCTCGATATCGATTGCTAAATGTATATATACAAGAAAATCGACTTTATACCTAAATATTGGATTACGGAATTCTTCCAAAGGCACTGCCGTTATACCGTTATGGCTTTATGTAAACTTCAGTAAGAAAAAGAAAGTTAATTAACTTATATATGTTAACCTAATGATTTGAAGCATTTCGTTATCGATTGCTAAATGTGTATATACAAGAAAATCGACATTAAACCTAAATATAAGATTACAGAATTCTTCTTAATGCACTACCGTTATGCCGTCATGGCTTTATATCAACTTCAATACGTTAAAGAAGGTTAATTAACTTAAATATTTTAAACTAGTGATTTGAAGCATTTCGATATCGATTGCTAAATGTGTATATACAAGAAAATCGAATTTATACCTAAATATAAGATTACGGAATTCTTCTACATGAACTGCCGTTAAGCCGCCACGGCTTCGTGTTAACTTCAGTGCGTTAAAGAAGCTTTGTTTACTTAAATATGTTAAACTAATAATTTGAAGCATTTCGATATCGATTGTTAAATGAGTATATACAATAAAATCGATTTTATACCTAAATATAAGATTACGTAATTCTTCTAAATGCAATGCCGTTAAGCCGTTAAGGCTTTTGTAGACTTCAGTAAGATTAAGAGGATTTACTAACTTAATTATGTTAAACTAATGATTTGAAGCATTTCGATATCGATTGCTAAATGAGTATATTCAACAAAATCGACTCTATACCTAAATATAAAATTACGGAATTCTTCCAAATGCACTGCCGTTACACCGTTAAGGCTGTATGTAAACTTCAGTAAGATAAAGAAAGATAATTGTCTGAAATATGTTAAACTAATGGTTTGAGGAATTTCGATATCGATTGCTAAATGTGTAAATACAAGAAAATCGACTTTATGCCTAAATATAAGACTACGGAATTCTTCCAAAGGCACTGCCGTTATGCCGTTAAGGCTTTATGCCAACTTCCGTTCGTTAAAGAAGGTTTATTAAGTTGAATATGTTAAACTAATGAGTTGAAGCATTTTGATATCGATTGCTAAATGAGTATATGTAACAAAATCGACTTTATACCTAAATATAAGATTACGGAATTCTTCTACATGCACTGCCGTTATACCGTTGTGGCTTTATGTTAACTTCTGTTCGTTAAAGAAGCTTTATTAACTTAAATATGTTCAACTAGTGATTTGAAGCATTTCGGTATCGATTGCTAAATGAGTATATACAAGAAAATCGACTTTATACCTAAATATAAGATAACGTAATTCTTCTCAATGCACTGCCGTAATGCCGTTAAGGCTTTTGTAGACTTTAGTAAGATAAAGAGGGTTAATTAGCTTAAATATGTTAAACTAATGATTTGAAGCATTTCTTCCAAATGCACTGCCGTTATGCCGTTAAGGCTTTTGTAGACTTTAGTAAGATAAAGAGGGTTAGTTTACTTAAATATGTTAAACTAATGATTTGAAGCATTTCGATATCGATTGCTAAATGAGTATATACACCAAAATCGACTTTATACCTAAAGATAAGATTACGGAATTCTTCCAAATGCACTGCCGTTATGCCGTTAAGGCTTTTGTAGACTTCAGTAAGATAAAGAAGGTTAATTAACTTAAATATAATAAACTAATGATTTGAAGCATTTCGGTACCGATTGCTAAATGTGTATATACAACAAAATCGATTTTATACCTAAATATGAGATTACGGAATTCTTCCTAATGCACTGCCGTCATGCCGATAAGGCTTTATGTAAACGTCAGTTAGATAAAGAAGGTTAATTAGCTTAAATATGTTAAACTAACGATTTGAAGCATTTCTTCCAAATGCACTGCCGTTATGTCGTTAACGCTTTTGTAGACTTCAGTAAGATAAAGAGGGTTAATTAACATAAATATGTTAAACTAATGATTTGAAGCATTTCGGTATCGATTGCTAAATGTGTATATACAACAAAATCGACTTTATACCTAAATATAAAATTACGGAATTCTTCCAAATGCACAGCCGTTATGCCGTTAAGGCTCTTGTAGACTTAAGTAAGATAAAGATGGTTAATTAACTTAAATATTTTAAACTAAAGATTTGAAGCATTTCGATATCGATTGCTAAATGAGTATATACAAGAAAATCGATTTTATACCTAAATGTAAGATTACGTAATTCTTCTAAATGCAATGCCGTCATGCCGATAAGGCTTTATGTAAACGTCAGTGAGATAAGGTCGGCTAAATAACTTAAATACATATGTTAAACCAGTTATTTGAAGCATTTCGATATCGATTGCTAAATGTGTATATGCAACAAAATCGATTTCATACCTAAATATATTATTATTATTACATTTATTAGGAAAAATATACACGCTATTAAACCTAATGATAAGGAGGAGTGCGAGGAGCTTTGGCCATCGACTCCGATATTATAACAAATCTATATTATATCATATTATGTAAGTTACATTCCACTAGAAAATTATAAATACATGTAATATTTTCAAAAGATGGTGTTTTTAACAGTGTTTGATATTGAGCAGAAATGAAGTGTATGCCTAATACTCTCTAGAGCTGGACAGGTGCGTAAGATGTGATCCACGGATAGTGTGTTGGGGCAGAAGGGGCAAGATGACTTAGGATTTCCGGTGAGTAGGTGCTGATGTGTGATTTGTGTATGGCCGATTCTTAAACGTGTAAATACGGTTGCTTGCAGTCGAGATATATTGCTAGGGTAGTAAATTTTATTCCGAAGTGGGTTGAAGTTTTTATACGGGTGTTCGAAATTTCTCCAGTCCGCGCGTCTTCTTTTCTGTACATGCTTTTGTAACAGTTTTCTAATATCATTTTCGTCAATTAACTCATGGAGAAGAGTCGGTGCTGACTCAAAGTACTTAGCGGCATTGTCTGCATGCTCGTTCACAGCAATTCCGACGTGGCCTGGTACCCAGAGCAATGCTATTTTTCGTTTGTTTTTGATGCATATGTCTCGAATTTTTGATATTATTGTAGACTTATTGCGTATATTACGGATTGCATTTAAACAAGAAAAGCTGTCAGAGCAGATTACGAACTTGCCTTTTTGTCGGGTGGTATATTCTAAAGCTTTGTGGATGGCAAAAGCCTCGGGAGTGAAAACGGAAGAATGAGAAGGAAGAATTCCGCCGGTAATGATTGTCCCATTGGTTGTTGTAATTCCGTAAGTTGTATTTGTTGCTTTGGAGCCATCAGTATAAATAGCCGAAAAATTTTTACACTTGTATTCGTTAGCGATTTCAAGAAAATATTGTTGGAAGGTGGCATTATTGGTGTTCAATTTTTTGAAATTATACAATGAGGTATCTATAGTGACTTCGTTTATTAGCCATTTCGGTTGAATGCTGATTTTGCTCGTCTTGGATGGTAGAAGTATGTTTATGGCTGTGCCATACCCAAGGCAGCGTTGAAGCGTAGACTTAAGCTGGAATTTTTTTTGTGTCTTGCGGCTTTTCTAAGCATTTTATGAAGATCAGAGTTCGGCGAATTCAGCAGTTTTGGAAGTAGTTTGACCGTCGTTTCGTAAACTCTCTCTTTTATTGATGGTAAACCACTTTCACCCAAGATGCTTTTTACTGGTGATGTAGGAAACGCATTTATGCTACGGCGAATCGCAGCATGGTATGTAGCCTCCAATTGCTTTATATTTGTGTTGGCACACCATCCATAAATCGGTAAGCCATAATCGACTTTAGAGAGTATTATAGCTCTTGTAATATTAATTAGAGTATTTGTATGTATAAATGAACGCTTACTAGATAAGTATTTAATTATATTGAGCCTTTTGAAAAGGTTTTTTCGAAGGCTAAGGCATTGGTATTTAAAATTGAATTTGTTGTCAAAAAAAATTCCAAAGATTTTTAAGTTATTAACAGATTCTATTGCAGTGTTGTGAAATATAAGTTGAGGATAATTACAATTTTTCTTTTTGCAAATATGTAGTAATTTACATTTTGAAATGGAGATAGATGCTCCGGTGCGGGCACCCCATTTTTTAAATTCTAAAAGTATTTTTTGAAAAGCTTCGTTAATTTTCAGTGGGTCTTTTAAATTAGTATAAATAATAGCGTCATCCGCGTACAAAGTTAGCTTAATGTTCTTAATATTTAAACAAATGTCGGTAAGTTTATCAAAAGCAATAATAAATAAAATTACAGAGAGCGGGGAGCCTTGTGGTATACCATTTTTAAGGGAATTTACATTGGAAAATATATTATTGACTCGAACTCGAAACTGACGATGTGTCATGAAGGCCTTTACTATCATGAAAGCTTTAGGACCAACCTTCCAGGCTGCGAGTTGGCTCAGCACTGCGTGAAGTCCTACGCGATCCAACGCTTTTTCGAAATCGGTGGACAAGATTGTGGCATGGTTTTTGGTTGCAACAGTGTTAGAAACAAAATGCTGTAGCTGGATAAGTGAGTTAATAGTACTGCGCTTGTTCCTAAATGCGGTTTGATTTTGCTTGATGTGCTTATTTTTTGTATCGAACAAGATTAATCTTTTTGCAATGGTTTTTTCGAAAATTTTGCTGAGGCAAGATAGCAAAGAAATTGGTCTGTATGAAGAAGGCAAGTCGGCAGGCTTATTTGGTTTAATAATGGGTATGACCGTCGCTATTCGCCAAGGGTGTGGGTATGAACCTTTTTCAAAAATGCTATCATATAGTGAAAGTAGTCTTTGTTTGGCTATTGGGGGCAGATTTGAGAGCATGGGGTACGATATGCGATCGATACCCGGTGTTTTGCCTTTTGCGTGTTGAAGTGCTGATATCAATTTACAGAGTGTGATTTTATTTTCTACGCAAGTCGCAGACAAAGACAGACCTTGAGGGCGTACACCATGGAAAGCCAGTGTTGCTTTTCCGTGACATATTCCTCGCAAAAATTGTCATCGTTAGAGTAGCGAGCCCAAAGTTGAGCGAATGTATCAGCGATTTCTTCAGAGTTGGTCAGGACTTTATTATTTGTTTGAATAGCTGTGACAGGAGTGTGGGGAATGCCAGTTGTACGTTTTAAGTCAGACCAAATCCTTTTTGGGGTTGAAGAAGGATTAATTTGTGAGGTAAAAGCTTCGAAACTTCTCCTCTTAGCAGCCTTAACAGCTCTTTTAAAACACGCGTTAGACTTTTTGTAGTTGATAAGGTTAGTGTCGGACATAGAATTTTTGAAAACCTTCCAATACTTATTTTTCTGGTCACGAAGATATTTAAGATTGGCGTTCCACCAAATTGGAAAGTCCTTAGCAAGCTTCTTTTTAGATTGGGGTATCGATTTGTTGGCTGCAGAGCGTATGATTTTGGTAATAGAGGCACTTTCTTGATTGATATTGTCGATTGGCGAGCTTTTTATATTTTTTGTGATCTCTGCTTGAAATACATCCCACTTAGCGAAGTCTGTTTTGAATATGGGGCGGTGGTTATATTTGATAGGGTGGAGATTGGTTTGAACAGTGATAGAGATGGGGAAATGGTCGCTGCCTTTCAGATCAGTGGAAATATCCCATTTAATTCTGGGAGAAAGTTGAGGGGAAGCTAAAGACAAGTCGACATGAGTTAATGTTGAATGGGTTGAAAAATGAGTAGGGGATCCATTATTTAATAACACCAAGTGATGATTTAATATGAAATTTTCAATTATTGATCCTCTGGCATTAGATTTTTGTGAGCCCCACAGATGGTTCCAGGCAATAAAGTCGCCAGTCCACAAAATGGAAATAAGTTTCTTAAGTCGGTTTCACTGAAAACTTGCTGGGGGTGGATGTATGTACTTGCTATACCAAATGGCAAGTTCAGATTTAATTTTAGTGCTATGGTTGATAGAGATGAAGTTATATTTATAACTTCATGTGGAATGTATCTTTTTATTAGGATACCAACACCTTGTTTTTTAGTTTGGATGTTATTTAAGTTAGAGAAATAGCCTAAGTACTGTTTGGGATAAAAGGGATTGGATATTGGTGTTAGTGGGATATGTGTCTCTTGCATACATATTACGTCTGGGCTTTTATCTTTGATAAGCAATTGCAGCTCGTGATAGTTGTTGGAATACCCGTTTATATTCCACTGGAGAATTTTTAACGTCATAAAACTTAATCAAAGTAAAAGGAGAGGCAAATATGTATTTATTAGTGTTTATTAGTTGTTGTTTTTCTTTTTATTCCATTTCGTTATCAGACGTATTCTGGTTTATAGTAGCAGCTAATACTTGGGAGAGTGATGGGAGAGGTTGGAAGAGTGACTGGAATTGTGGGGAAAAGGAATGTGAATTGGATGAAGAGAAATGATTGCTATTGTAGTTAGTGTCTGTCTCGATACGATCAGTGAGATCAAGTTGGAATTCGGAAGTCGGAGAGTTAAAAGTTAAGTTGTGTTTGTTAGTATTTTGTGTTGTGGGAATATTATCGTTTGCTTTTGCTGTTTTGTTTGATTTAACTATTTGGGAGTCAGAATAATTAATTTGTTCAATGGGGGCAGTTTGGTTGGAAGAGGAATTGGAATTTTCAATACTCGTATCTATGGTTGCTTCTTCGTAGTTTTTGTTGTTGATACTATTTGAGTTTCTAATGCTCTGTGAGTAAGTGGGAGAGCTTTTATTGTTTGTTGTAGCTGCTGTCATTATTATATTTGTTTTGCTAGTATTTGCGCTCGATGCAATGCCGGCGTAGGAGTAACTGGGTGAATTTGTTATATTTAGTTGTTGTTTGTGCTTTTTATAGCTTCTCCCATTGAGCATTTGTCTATCGTTTTTATTTTTATTATCTCTTTGGCTTGTAGAAATTCTGGACATTTTTTGGAAGAGGAGGGATGTGGCTGTGCGCAGTTAGCACAGAAAGTGCGTTAACAGTCAGATGGGGAATGAGGAGGTAGGGAAAAATTTGCACAAAGAGGTGACCGTTTACAATTGTTTTTCGTATGCCCAAGGAGCTGGCAGGATTTGCAGCGCATGGGGAGTGGTATATATTCGCGAACCAAAACTTTGCACCAAGCAATGTCGATCTTACTGGGAAGATGGTAAAGATTAAATGTGAGTAACACGACTCCGGAGGGGTGAAGGTTACCGTCGAAAGTTTTTTTAAACTTGTATGCTGCTACAACTCCTTGGGAGCTTAATTTCTTAACAATTTCTTCTTCAGCTACATTGTTAAGAAATGGGGCAAACACTGTTCCTTTCACGTAGTTTAGCAATTCGTGTAGCTTGGCTGAGATAGAGCACACATTTTCGAGTTGTTTTGCTTTTATAAACTTTTCGGCGATTTTATTGCTTTTTTCAAGGATAAGTAGTTTTCCATCACGAAGAGTAGAAATGGAGTGAAACTCACGACAAATCAATCACGACAAATTTTGGATCATTCACCGTTTCAGGCAGAAAGGGAAAATCGGTTTGAAGAGCACTTGAATCACTTTTGTTTTTCTTTCTTTTTGGTCCAGTATCTAATAACGCAAATCGATTTGCGTTAATGTTTGGTGGCCCCGGGGCAATGGTGCACGTGTTTTTAAAGTTCACGTAAACAAAAGTATGCGTATGCACAGAAATAGAAAAAAGAGAAAAAGCGGATAGGCTAAGCTGAGAAAGAAAAAAAAAACAAAAAACTCCGTACGCGCAAAAACAAACGTCTAATCTGCAAGAGAGTTAGTCTATGACTGACCTAAATATAAGATTACGGAATTCTTCTAAATGCACTGCCGGTATGCCGCCGTGGATTTATGCCAACTTCAGTTCGCTAAAGAAGCTTTATTGACTTAAATATGTAAAACTAATGATTTGAAGCATTTTGGTATCGATTGCTAAATGAGTATATACAAGAAAAACGTTTTTATACCTAAATATAAGATTACGTAATTCTTCTAAATGCACTGCCGCTATGCCGTTATGGCTTTATGTTAACTTCAGTTCGCTAAAGAAGGTTTATTAACATAAATATGTTAAACCAGTTATTTGAAGCATTTCGATATCGATTGCTTAATGCATATATACAAGAAAATCGACCTAAATATAAGATTACGGAATTCTTCCAAATGCACTGCCGTTATGCCGTTAAGGCTCTTGTAGACTTAAGTAAGATAAAGATGGTTAATTAACTTAAATATGTTAAACTAATGATTCGAAGCATTTCGATATCGATTGCTAAATGAGTATATACAAGCAAAACCGACTTTAAACCTAAATAAAAGATTACGGAATTCTTCCAAATGCACTGCCGTTATGCCGTTAAGGCTTCTGTAGACTTCATTAAGATAGAGAGTGTTAATTAACTTAAATATGTTAAACTAATGATTTGAAGCATTTCGATATCGATTGCTAAATGTGTATATACAAGAAATTCGACTTTATACCTAAATATAAGATTACGGAATTCTTCCAAATGTACTGCCGTTATACCGTTATGGCTTTATGTAAACTTCAGTGAGATAAAGAAGGTTAATTAACTTAAATATGTTAAACTAATGATTTGAAGCATTTCGATATCGATTGCTAAATGTGTATATACAAGAATTCTTCTAAATGCACTGCCGTTATGCCGACATGGCTTTATGCCAACTTCAGTTCGTTAAAGAAGGTTTATTAACTTAAATGTGTTAAACTAATGATTTGAAGCATTTCGATAACGATTACTTAATGTGTATATACAAGAAAATCGACTTTATACCTAAATATAAGATTACGGAATTCTTCTAAATGCACTGTCGTTATGCCGTTATGGCTTTATGTTAACTTCAGTTCGTTAAAGAAGGTTTATTAACTTAAATATGTTAAATCAGTTATTTGAAGCATTTCGATGTCGATTGCTAAATGTGTATATACAAGAATTCTTCTAAAGGCACTGCCGTTATGCCGCCATGGCTTTATGCCAACTTCAGTTCGTTAAAGAAGGTTTATTAACTTAAATGTGTTAAACTAATGATTTGAAGCAATTCGATATGGATTGCTTGATGTGTATATACAAGAAAATCGACTTTATACCTAAATATAAGATTACGGAATTCTTCTAAATGCACTGCCGTTATGCCGCCATGGATTTATGCCAACTTCAGTTCGTTTAAGAAGCTTTATTAACTTAAATATGTTAAACTAATTATTTGAAGAATTTTGGTATCGATTGCTAAATGAGTATATACAAGAAAATCGACTTTATACCTAAATATAAGTTTACGGAATTCTTTTAAATGCACTGCCGTAATGCCGTTAAGGCTTTTGTAGACTTTAGTAAGATAAAGAGGGTTAATTAGCTTAAATATGTTAAACTAATGATTTGAAGCATTTCTTCCAAATGCACTGTCGTTATGCCCTTAAGGCTTTTGTAGACTTTAGTAAGATAAAGAGGGTTAATTAACTTAAATATGTTAAACTAATGATTTAAAGCATTTCGATATCGATTGCTAAATGTATATATACACCAAAATCGACTTTATACCTAAATATAAGATAACGGAAATCTTCCAAATGCACTGCCGTTATGCCGTTAAGGCTTTTGTAGATTTCAGTAAGATAAAGAAGGTTAATTAACTTAAATATATTAAACTAATGATTTGAAGCATTTCGGTATCGATTGCTAAATGTGTATATACAACAAAATCGATTTTATACCTAAATATGAGATCACGGAATTCTTCCTAATGCACTGCCGTCATGCCGATAAGGCTTTATGTAAACGTCAGTAAGAAAAAGAAAGTTAATTAGCTTAAATATTTTCAACTAATGATTTGAAGCATTTCGGTATCGATTGCTAAATGTGTATATACAACAAAGTCGATTTTATACCTAAATATGAGATTACGGAATTCTTCCAAATGCACTGCCGTTATGCCGTTAAGGCTCTTGTAGACTTAAGTAAGATAAAGATGGTTAATTAACCCTTTAAAAATTTTAAACTAATGATTTGAAGCATTTCGATACCGATTGCTAAATGAGTATATACAAGAAAATCGGTTTTATACCTAAATGTAAGATTACGTAATTCTTCTAAATGCAATGCCGTTATGCCGTTAAGGCTTTTGTAGACTACAGTAAGATTAAGAGGTTTAATTAACTTAATTATGTTAAACTAATGATTTGAAGCATTTCGATATGGATTGCTAAATGTATATATAAAAGAAAATCGATTTTATACCTAAACATAAGACTACGGAATTCTTCCTAATGCACTGCCGTCATGCCGATAAGGCTTTATGTAAACGTCAGTGAGATAAGGTCGGCTAAATAACTTAAATACATATGTTGAACCAGTTATTTGAAGCATTTCGATATCGATTGCTAAATGTGTATATGCAACAAAATCGATTTCATACCTAAATATAAGATGACAGAATTCTTCTAAATGCACTGCCGGTATGCCGCCGTGGATTTATGCCAATGTCAGTTCGCTAAAGAAGCTTTATTGACTTAAATATGTTAAACTAATAATTTGAATCATTTCGGTATGGATTGCTATATGAGTATATACAAGAAAATCGTTTTTATACCTAAATATAAGATCACGTATTTCTTCTAAATGCACTTCCGCTATGCCGTTATGGCTTTATGTTAACTTCAGTTCGTTAAAGAAGTTTTATTAACTTAAATATGTTAAACCAGTTATTTGAAGCATTTCGATATCGATTGCTTAGTGCATATATACAAGAAAATCGACCTAAATATAAGATTACGGAATTCCTCCAAATGCACTGCCGTTATGCCGTTAAGGCTCTTGTAGACCTAAGTAGGATAAAGATGGTTAATCAATTTGATTTGAAGCATTTCGATATCGATTGCTAAATGCGTATATACAAGAAAATCGACTCTATACCTAAATATAATATTAATTAATTCTTCTAAACCCACGGCCGTTATGCCGTTAAGACTTTTGTAGGCTTCAGTAAGATGAAGATGGTTAATTAACTTAAATATGTTAAACTAATGATTTGAAGCATTTCGATATCGATTGCTAGATACGTATATACAACAAAATCGACTTTATACCTAAATATAAGATTACGGAATTCTTTCAAATGCACTGCCGTTATGCCGTTAAGGCTTTTGTAGATTTCATTAAGATAGAGAGTGTTAATTGACTTAAATATGTTAAACTAATGATTTGAAGCATTTCGATATCGATTGCTAAATGTGTATATAAACAAAATCGACTTTATACCTGAATATAAGATACGGAATTCTTCTCAAATGAACTGCTTATGCTTGACCATTTGGCTCTATGATAACTTCAATAACGATAAAGAAGGTTAATTAACTTAAATATGTTAAACTAATGTATTTGAGCTTTTCGATATCGATTGCTATTTTGTAGAATGCTACGTAATATAAGCAAGAATTCTTCTAAATGCACTGCCGTTATGCCGCCATGGCTTTATGCCAACTTCCGTTCGTTAAAGAAGGTTTTATTAATCTTAAATTGTTAAACAATGCTTTGAAGCATTTCGGTATCGATTGCTAATGTGTATATACAACAAAATCGACTTTATATCCTAAATATGGATAACGAATTCTGCTAAATTCACTGCGTCATGCCGATAAGGCTTTATGTAGACTTCTGTAAGATAAAGTCGGCTAATAACTTAAATACCCTAAGTTCACCAGTATGATTTGAAGCATTTCGATATCGATTGCTATAGTTATATACAAAAAATCGATTTATACCTAAATTAAGATTACGAATTCTTCTAAATGCACTGCCGTTATGCCGCTCAAGGCATTTAAAGCAACTTTAGTCTCAAAAAGAAGTCTACAATTAACTTAAATATGTTAAACTAATGATTTGAGCATTTTGTTATCGATTGCTAAAAAATCACCCTTTACAACAAAATCGACTTTATACCTGAATATAAGACTACGGAATTCTTCTAAATGCACTGCTTTTTTACCGTTATGGCTCTATGTAAACTTCAGTAAGATAAAGAAGGTTAATTAACTTAAATATGTTAAACTAATTATTTGAAGCTTTTCGATATCGATTGCTAAATGTGTATATACAAGAATTCTTCTAAATGCACTGCCGTTATGCCGCCATGGCTTTATGCCAACTTCCGTTCGTTAAAGAAGGTTTATTAATTTAAATGTGTTAAACTAATGATTTGAAGCATTTCGATATCGATTGCTTAATGTGTATATACAAGAAAATCGACTTTATACCTAAATATGTGATAACGGAATTCTGCTAAATTCACTGTCGTCATGCCGATAAGGCTTTATGTAAACTTTAGTAAGATAAAGAAGGTTTATTAAATTAAATATGTTAAACTAATGATTTGAGGATTTTCGAAATCGATTGCTATATGCATATATACAAAAAAATCGACTTTATACCTAAATATAAGATTACGGAATTCTTCCAAATGCACTGCCGTTATACCGTTATGGCTTTATCTTAACTTCAGTGCGTTAAAGAAGCTTTATTAAACCAGTTATTTGAAGCATTTCGATATCGATTGCCAAATGAGTATATACAAAAAAATCGAATTTATACCTACATATAAGATTACGGAATCCTTCTAAATGCACTGCCGTTATGCCGTTATGGCTTTATGTTAACTTCTGTTCGTTAAAGAAGGTTTATTAATTTAAATATGCTAAACCAGTTATTTGAAGCATTTCGATATCGATTGCTTAATGCATATATACAAGAAAATCGACTTTATACCTAAATATAAGATTACGGAATTTTTCCAAATGTTCTGTCGTTATGCCGCCATGGCTTTATATCAACTTCAATACGTTAAAGAAGGCTAATTAACTTAAATATGTTAAACTAATGATTTGAAGCATTTTGATATCGATTGCTAAATGCGTATATACAAGAAAATCGAATTTATGTCTAAATAAAAGATTACGGAATTCTCCTACATGCACTACCGTTATGCCGCCATTGCTTTATGTTAACTTCAGTGCGTTAAAGAAGTCTTAGTTACTTAAATATCTTAAAGTCGATTTTATTTCGAATTAACCTAATGATTTGAAGCATTTCGATATCGATTGCTAAATGTGTATATACAAGAAAATCGAATTTATACATAAATATAAGATTACGGAATTCTTCTACATGCACTGCCGTTATGCCGCCATGGCTTTATATTAACTTCAGTGCGTTAAAGAAGCTTTATTTACTTAAATATGTTAAACTATAATATGTATATACAAGAAAATCGATTTTATACCTAAATATAAGATTACGTAGTTCTTCTAAATGCACTGCGGTTATGCCGTTAAGGCTCTTGTAGACTTAAGTAAGATAAAGATGGTTAATTAACTTAAATATGTTAAACTAATGATTTGAAGCATTTCGATATCGATTAATAAATGCATATATACAAGAAAATCGACTTTATACCTAAATATAAGATTACGGAATACTTTTAAATTCACTGCCGTTATGCCGTTATGCCGTTGTGGCTTTATGTTAACTTCTGTTCGTTAAAGAAAGTTTATTAACTTAAATATGTTAAACTAATGATTTGAAGCATTTCGATATCGATTAATAAATGCATATATACAAGAAAATCGACTTTATACCTAAATATAAGATTACGGAATTCTTCTAAATTCACTGCCGTTATGCCGTTGTGGCTTTATGTTAACTTCTGTTCGTTAAAGAAAGTTTATTTACATAAATATGTTAAACTAATGATTTGAAGCATTTCGATATCAATTGCTAAATGTGTATATACAAGAAAATCGACCTTATACGTAAATATAAGATTACGGAATTCTTCTTAATGCACTGCCGTTATGCCGTTATGGCTTTGTGTTAACTTCAGTGCGCTAAAGAAGCTTTATTAACTTAAATATGTTAAACTAATGATTTGAAGCATTTCGTTATCGATTGCTAAATGAGCATATGCAAGAAAATCGACTTTATACCTAAATATAAGATTACGTAATTCTTCTAAATGCACTGCCGTTATGCCGTTAAGGCTTTTGTAGACTTCAGTAAGATAAAGATGGTTAATTAACTTAAATATGTTAAACTAATGATTTGAAGCATTTCGATATAGATTGCTAAATGAGTATATACAAAAAATTCGACTTTATACCTAAATATAAGATTATGGAATTCTTCCAAATGCACTGCCGTTATGCCGTTAAGGCTTTTGTAGACTTTGGTAAGATAAAGAGGGTTAATTAACTACTGAATTGAAGCATTTCGATATCGATTGCTAAATGTGTATATACAAGAAAATCGACTTTATACCTAAACATAAGATTACGGAATTCTTCTACATGCACTGCCGTTATGCCGTTAAGGCTTTTGTAGACTTTGGAAAGATAAAGAGCGCTAATTAACTTAAATATGTTAAACTAATGATTTGAAGCATTTCGATATCGATTGCTAAATGCGTATATACAACAAAATCGACTTTATACCTAAATATAAGATTACGAAATTCTTCTAAATGCACTGCCGTTATGTCGTTAAGGCTTTTGTAGACTTCAGTAAGACAAAGATGGTTAATTAACTTAAATATGTTAAGCTAATGATTTGAAGCATTTCGATATCGATTGCTAATTGTGTAAATACAAGAAAATCGACCTTATACTCAAATATAAGATTACGTAATTCTTCTAAATGCACTGCCGTTAAGGCTTTTGTAGACTTCAGTAAGATAAAGAGGGTTAATTAACTTGAATATGTTAAACTAATGAATGGAAGCATTTCGATATCGATTGCTAAATGTGTATATACAAGAAAATCGACTTTATACCTAAATATAAAATTACGGAATTCTTCTACGTGCACTTCCATTATGCCGCCATGGATTTATGCCAACTTCAGTTCGTTAAAGAAGCTTTATTAACTTAAATATGTTAAACTAATGGTTTGAGCAATTTCGATATCGATTGCTAAATGCGTATATACAACAAAATAGACTTTATACCTAAATATAAGATTACAGAATTCTTCCAAATGCACTGCCGTTATGCCGTTAAGGCTTTTTTAGACTTCAGTAAGATAAAGAAGCTTTATTAACTTAAATATGCTAAACTAATGACTTGAAGCATCTCGATATCGATTGCTAAATGAGTATATACAAGAAAATCGACTTTATACCTAAATATAAGTTTACGGAATTCTTCTAAATGCACTGCCGTTATGCCGTTACGGCTTTTGTAGACTTCAGTAAGATAAAGGTTGTTAATTAACTTAAATATGCTAAACTCATGATTTGAAGCATTTCGATATCGATTGCTTAATGTGTATATACAAGAAAATCGACTATATACCTAAATATAAGATTACGAAATTCTTCCAACTGTACTGCCGTTATGATGCCAAGGCTTTTGTAGACTTCAGTAAGACAAAGATGGTTAATTAACTTAAATATGTTAAACTAATGACTTGAAGCATCTCGATATCGATTGCTAAATGAGTATATACAAGAAAATCAACTTTATACCTAAATATAAGATTACGAAATTCTTCTAAATGCACTGCCGTTATGCCGTTAAGGCTTTTTTAGACTTTAGTAAGACAAAGATGGTTAATTAACTTAACAATTTTAAACTAATGATTTGAAGCATTTCGATATCGATTGCTAAATGTGTATATACAAGAAAATCGACTTTATACCTAAACATAAGATTACGGAATTCTTCTACATGCACTGCCGTTATGCCGTTGTGGCTTTGTGTTAACTTCTGTTCGTTTAAGAAGGTTTATTAACTTAAATATGTTTAACTAATGATTTGAAACATTTCGATATCGATTGCTAAATGCGTATATACAACAAAATCGACTTTATACCTAAATATAAGATTACGGAATTCTTCTATATGCACTGCCGTTATGCCGTTAAGGCTTTTGTAGACTTCACTAAAATAAAGAGGGTTAATAAACTTAAATATGTTAAACTAATGATTTGAAGCATTTCGATATCGATTGCTAAATGTGTATATACAAGAAAATCGACTTTATACCTAAATATAAGATTACGAAATTCTTCTAAACGCACTGCCGTTTTGGCTTTATGTTCACTTTTGTTCGTTAAAGAATGTTTATTAACTTAAATATGTTAAACCAGTTATTTGAAGCATTTCGATATCGATTGCTAAATGCATATATACAAAAAAATCGACTTTATACCTAAATATAAGGTTAATTTGCTTAAATATGTTAAACTATATGATTTGAAGCATTTCGATATCGATTGATAAATGCGTATATACAACAAAATCGACTTTATACCTAAATATAAGATTACGGAATTCTTCTAAATGTACTGTCGCTATGCCGCCATGGCTTTATATCAACTTCAATAATTTAAAGAAGGTTAATTAACTTAAATATGTTAAACTAATGGTTTGAAGCATTTCGTTATCGATTGCTAAATGCGTATATATAAGAAAATCGACTTTATACCTAAATATAAGATTACGGAATTCTTCTAAATGCACTGCCGTTATGCCGTTAAGGCTTTATGTAGACTTCAGTAAGCTTAAAAATATTTATTAACTTAATATGTTAAACTAATGATTTGAAGCATTTCGATATCGATTGCTAAATATGTATATACAAGAAAATCGACTTTATACCTAAACATAAGATTACGGAATTCTTCCAAGCGCACTACCGTTATGCCATTAAGGCTTTTGTCGACTTCAGTAAGATAAAGAGGGTTAATTAACTTAAATATGTTAAACTATTGAGTTGAAGCATCTCGATATCGATTGCTAATTGTGTATATACAAGAAAATCGAGTTTATACCTAAATATAAGATTACGGAATTCTTCTACAGGCACTTCCGTTATGCCGCCATGGATTTATGCCAACTTCAGTTCGTTAAAGAAGGTTTATTAAATTAAATATGTTAAACTAATGATTTGAAGCATTTCGGTATCGATTGCTACATGAGTATATACAATAAAATCGACTTTATACCTAACTATAAGATTACGGAATTCTTCCAAATGCACTGCCGTTATGCCGTTAAGGCTTTTGTAGACTTTGGTAAGATAAAGAGGGTTAATTAACTTAAATATGTTAAAATAATGATTTGAAGCATTTCGAGATCGATTGCTAAATGTGTATATACAAGAAAATTGACTTTATACCTAAATAAAAGATTGCGGAATTCTTCCAGATGTACTGTCGTTATGCCGCCATCGCTTTATATCAGCCTCAATACGCTAAAGAAAACTAATTATCTTAAATATGTTAAACTAATGGTTTGAGGAATTTCGATATCGATTGCTAAATATGTAAATATAAGAAAATCGACTTTACACCTAATAATAAGATTACGGATCTCTCCTAAATGCACTGCAGTTAAACCGTTAAGGCTTTGTGCAGACTTCAGTAAGCTAAAAAAAGTTAATTAACTTAAATATGTTAAACTAATGATTTGAAGCATTTCGATATCGATTGCTAAATGTGTATATACAAGAAAATCGACTTTTTACCTAAACATAAGATTACGGAATTCTTCTAAATGCACTGCCGTTATGCCGCCATGGATTTATGCCAACTTCAGTTCGTTTAAGAAGCTTTATTAACATAAATATGTTAAACTTATAATTTGAAGCATTTCGGTATGGATTGCTAAATGAGTATATACAGCAAAATCGACTTTGTACCTAAATATAAGATTATGGAATTCTTCCAGATGCGCTGCCGTTATACCGTTATGGCATTATGTGAACTTCAGTAAGATAAAAAAAGGTTAATTAACTTAAATATGTTAAACTAATGACTTGAAGCATTTCGATATCGATTGCTAAATGTGTATATACAACAAAATCGACTTAATACCTAAATATAATATTACGGAATTCTTCCAAATGCACTACCGTTATGCCGTTAAGGCTTTTGTAGACTTCAGTAAGATAAAGAGGGTTGATTAACTTAAATATGTTAAACTTATGATTTGAAGCATTTCGATATCGATTGCTAAATGACAATATACAAGAAATTCGACTTTATACCTAAACATAAGATTACGGAATTCTTCTAATTGCGCTGCCGTTATGCCGCCATCGATTTATGCCAACTTCAGATCGTTAAAGAAGCTTTATTAACTTAAAGCTGTTAAACGAATGATTTGAAGCATTTCGGTATGGATTGCTAAATGAGTATATACAGCAAAATCGACTTTTTACCTAAATATAAGTTTATGGAATTCTTCCAGATGCGCTGCCGTTATACCATTATGGCATTATGTGAACTTCAGTAAGATAAAAAAAGGTTAATTAACTTAAATATGGTAAACTAATGACTTGAAGCATTTCGATATCGATTGCTAAATTTGTATATACATGAAAATCGACTTTTTACCTAAATATAAGTTTACGGAATTCTTCCAAATGCACTGCCGTTATGCCGTTAAGGCTTTTGTAGACTTCAGTAAGATAAAGAGGGTTAATTAACTTAAATATGTTAAACTAATGATTTGAAACATTTCGATATCGATTGCTAAATATGTATATACAAGAAAATCGACTTTATACCTAAATAAAAGATTACGGAATACTTCCATACGCACTGCCGTTATGCCATTAAGGCTTTTGTCGACTTCAGTAAGACAAAGAGGGTTAATTAACTTAAATATGTTAAACTTATGACTTGAAGCATTTCGATATCGATTGCTAAATGCATATATACAAGAAAATCGACTTTATACCTAAATATAAGATTACGGAATTCTTCCAAATGCACTGCCGTTATACCGTCATGGCTTTATTTAAACTTCAGGAAGATAAAGAAGGTTAACTAACTTAAATATGTTAAACAAATGATTTGAAGCATTTCGATATCGATTGCGAAATACGTATATACAACAAAATCAACTTTATACCTAAATAGAAGATTACAGAATTCTTCCAAATGCACTGCCGTTATGCCGTTAAGGCTTTTGTAGGCTTCAGTAAGATTAAAAGATTTATTAACTTAAAAATGTTAAACTAATGATTTGAAGCATTTTGATATCGATTGTTAAATGTGTATATACAAGAAAATCGAATTTATACCTAAATTTGAGGTTACGGAAATCTTCCAAATGTATTGTCGGTATGCCGCCATGGCTTTATATCACCTTCAGTACGCTACAGAAGGTTACTTAACTTAATTATGTTAAACTAATGGTTTGAAGCATTTCGATATCGATAGCTATATATGTTAATACAAGAAAATCCTCTTTACACCTAAATATAAGATTACGGAATTCTCCTAAATGCACAGCCGTTATACCGTTAAGGCTTGTGTAGACTTCAGTAAGCTAAAAAAAGTTTATTAACTTAAATATGTTAAACTAATGATTTGAAGCATTTCGATATCGATTGCTAATTGTGTAAATACAAGAAAATCGACTTTACACCTAGGTATAAGATTACGAAATTCTTCTAAACGCACTGCCGTTATGCCGCCATTGATTTATGCCAACTTCAGTTCGTTAAAAAGGTTTATTAACTTAAATATGTTAAACTAATGATTTGAAACATTTCGATATCGATTGCTAAATGTGTCTATACAAGAAAATCGAATTTATACCTAAATATAAGATTACGGAATTCTTCTACATGCACTGCCGTTATGCCGTTAAGGCTCTTGTAAACTTAAGTAAGATAAAGATGGTTAATTAACTTAAATATGTTAAACCATTGAGTTGAAGCATCTCGATATCGATTGCTAATTGTGTATATACAAGAAAATCGAATTTATACCTAAATATAAGATTACGGAATTCTCCTAATGCACTGCCGTTATGCCGTTGTGGCTTTGTGTTAACTTCTGCTCGTTTAAGAAGGTTTATTAACTTAAATATGTTAAACTATTGATATGAAGCGTCTCGATAACGATTGCTAAGTGTGTATATACAAAAAATCGACTTTATACCTAAATATAAGATTACGGAATTCTTCCAAATGCATGGCTTTATTTAAACTTCAGAAAGATAAAGAAGGTTAATTAACTTAAATATGTTAAACAAATGATTTGAAGCATTTCGATATCGATTGCGAAATGCGTATATACAACAAAATCAACTTTATACCCAAATAGAAGATTACAGAATTCTTCCAAATGCACTGCCGTTATGCCGTTAAGGCTTTTGTAGGCCTCAGTAAGATTAAAAAAGTTTATTAACTTAAATATGTTAATCTAATGATTTGAAGCATTTCGATATCGATTGCTAAATGTGTATATACAAGAAAATCGAATTTATACCTAAATTTGAGGTTACGGAAATCTTCCAAATGTATTGTCGGTATGCGGCCATGGCTTTATATCACCTTCAATACGCTACAGAAGGTTACTTAACTTAAATATGTTAAACTAATGGTTTGAAGCATTTCGATATCGATAGCTAAATTGTTAAATACAAGAAAATCGACTTTACACCTAAATATAAGATTACGGAATTCTTCTAAACGTTATGCCGTTATGCCGCCATTGATTTATGCCAACTTCAGTTCGTTAAAAAAGTTTATTAACTTAAATATGTTAAACTAATGATTTGAAGCATTTCGATATCGATTGCTAAATGTGTATATACAAGAAAATCGACTTTTTTACCTAAATATAAGATTACGGAATTCTTCTAAATGCACTGCCGTTATGCCGTTAAGGCTTTTGTAACTTCAGTAAGATAAAGAGGGTTAATTAACTTAAATATGTTAAACTAATGATTTGAAGCATTTCGATATCGATTGCTAAATGTGTATATACAAGAAAATCGAATTTATACCTAAATATAAGATTACGGAATTCTTCCTAATGCACTGCCGTTATGCCGTTAGGCTTTTGTAAACTTCAATTAAGATAAAGAAGGTTAAATTAACTTAAATATGTTAAACTATTGATTGAAGCATCTCGATATCGATTGCTAATTGTGTATATACAAAAAATCGACTTTATACCTAAATATAAGATTACGGAATTCTTCCAATGCACTCCGTTATGCCGCTAGTATTTAGCCAACTTCAGTAGATTAAAGAAGTTTATTAACTTAAATATGTTAAACTAATGATTTGAAGCATTTCGATATCGATTGCTAATGGTATATACAACAAAATCGACTTTATACCTAAATAAAGATTACGGAATTCTTCCAAATGCACTGCCGTTATGCCGTTAAGGCTTTTGTAGACTTTAGTAAGATAAAGAGGGTTAATTAACTTAAATATGTTAAAATAATGATTTGAAGCATTTCGATATCGATTGCTAAATGTGTATATACAAGAAAATTGACTTTATACCTAAATATAAGATTGCGGGATTCTTCCAAATGTACTGTCGTTATGCCGCCATCGCTTTATATCAGCCTCAATACGCTAAAGAAAATTAATTAACTTAAATATGTTAAACTAATGGTTTGAGGAATTTCGATATCGATTGCTAAATATGTAAATACAAGAAAATCGACTTTACACCTAATAATAAGATTACGGAACTCTCCTAAATGCACTGCAGTTAAACCGTTAAGGCTTTGTGTAGACTTCAGTAAGCTAAAAAAAGTTAATTAACTTAAATATGTTAAACTATTGAGTTGAAGCATTTTGATAGCGATTGCTAAATTGTATATACAAGAAAATCGACTTTATACCTAAACATAAGATTACGGAATTCTTCTAAATGCGTTGCCGTTATGCCGCCATGGATTTATGCCAACTTCAGTTCGTTAAAGAAGCTTTATTAACTTAAAGCTGTTACACTAATGATTCAAAGCATTTCGATATTGATTGCTAAATATGTAAATACAAGAAAAATCGACTTTATACCTAAATATAAGTTTATGGAATTCTTCCAGATGCGCTGCCATTATACCATTATGGCATTATGTGAACGCCAGTAAGATAAAAAAAGGTTAATTAACTTAAATATGGTAAACTAATGACTTGAAGCATTTCGATATCGATTGCTAAATTTGTATATACAAGAAAATCGACTTTATACCTAAATAAAAGATTACGGAATACTTCCAAACGCACTGCCGTTATGCCATTAAGGCTTTTGTCGACTTCAGTAAGATAAAGAGGGTTAATTAACTTAAATATGTTAAACTAATGATTTGAAGCATTTCGATATCGATTTCTAAATGCATATATACAAGAAAATCGACTTTATACCTAAATATAAGATTACGGAATTCTTCCAAATGTACTGTCGTTATGCCGCCATGGCTTTATATCACCTTCAATAAGTTAAAGAAGGTTAATTAACTTAAATATGTTAAACCAGTTATTTGAAGCATTTCGGAATCGATTGCTTATTGCATATATACAAGAAATTTGACTTTATACCTTAATATAAGATTACAGAATTCTCCTAATGCACTGCCGTTATGCCGATGTGGCTTTGTGTTAACTTCTGTTCGTTTAAGAAGGTTTAATAACTTAAATATGTTAAACTATTGAGATGAAGCGTCTCGATAACGATTGCTAAGTGTGTATATACAAAAAATCGACTTTATACCTAAATATAAGATTACGGAATTCTTCCAAATGCACTGCCGTTATACCGTCATGGCTTTATTTAAACTTCAGTAAGATAAAGAAGGCTAATTAACTTAAATATGTTAAACAAATGATATGAAGCATTTCGATATCGACTGCGAAATGCGTATAAACAACAAAATCAACTTTATACCTAAATAGAAGATTACAGAATTCTTCCAAATGCACTGCCGTTATGCCGTTAAGGCTTTTGTAGACTTCAGTAAGCTAAAAAAAGTTTATTAACTTAAATATGTTAAACTAATGATTTGAAGCATTTCGATATCGATTGCTAATTGTGTAAATACAAGAAAATCGACTTTATGCCTAAGTATAAGATTACGAAATTCTTCTACATGCACTGTCGTTATGCCGCCATGGCTTTATGCCAACTTCAGTTTGTTAAAGAAGGTTAATTAACTTAAATATGTTTAACTAATGATTTGAAACATTTCGATATCGATTGCTAAATGCGTATATACAACAAAATCGACTTTATACCTAAATATAAGATTACGGAATTCTTCTATATGCACTGCCGTTATGCCGTTAAGGCTTTTGTAGACTTCACTAAAATAAAGAGGGTTAATTAACTTAAATATGTTAAACTAATGATTTGAAGCATTTCGATATCGATTGCTAAATGCGCATATACAAGAAAATCGACTTTATACTTAAATATAAGATTACGAAATTCTTCTAAACGCACTGCCGTTTTGGCTTTATGTTCACTTCTGTTCGTTAAAGAATGTTTATTAACTTAAATATGTTAAACCAGTTATTTGAAGCATTTCGATATCGATTGCTAAATGCATATATACAAGAAAATCGACTTTATACCTATATATAAGATTACGGAATTCTTCTAAATGTACAGTCGCTATGCCACCATGGCTTTATATCAACTTCAATACTTTAAAGAAGGTTAATTAACTTAAATATGTTAAACTTATGATTCGAAGCATTTCGATGTCGATTGCGAAATGCGCATATACAACAAAATCGACTTTATGCCTAAATATTAGATTACGGAATTCTTCCAAATGCGCTGCCGTTATACCGTTAAGGCTTTATGTAAACTTTAGTTCTTTAAAGAAGGTTTATTAAGTTAAATATGAGGCATTTCGATATCGATTGCAAAATGTGTATATACCAGAAAATCGATTTTATACCAAAATATGAGATTACGGAATTCTTCCAAATGCACTGCCGTTATGCCGTTAAGGCTTTTGTAGACCTAAGTAAGATAAAGAAGGTTAATTAATTTAAATATGTTAAACTATTGAGTTGAAGCATCTCGATATCGATTTCTAGGTGTGTATATGCAACAAAATCGACTTTATACCTAAATACAATAATACGGAATTCTTCCAAATGTACTGTCGTTATGCCGCCATGGCTTTATATCAAGTGCAACACTTTAAAGAAATTTAATTATCTTAAATATGTTAAACTAATGCTTTGAAGCATTTCGATATCGATTGCTAAATGTGTATATACCACAAAATCGACTTTATACCTAATAATAAGATTACGGAATTCTTCTAAATGTACTGTCGCTATGCCGCCATGGCTTTATATCAACTTCAATACTTTAAAGAAGGTTAATTAACTTAAATATGTTAAACTAATGATTTGGAGCTTTCCGATATCTATTGCTAAATGTGTATATACAACAAAATCGACTTCATACCTAAATATAAGTTTACGGAATTCTTCCAAATGCACTGCCGTTTTGCCGTTACGGTTTTTGTAGACTTAAGTAAGATAGCGATGGTTAATTAACTAAAATATGTTAAACTATTGAGATGAAGCATCTCGATATCGATTGCTAAGTGTGTATATGCAACAAAAATCGACTTTATACCTAAATATGAGTTTACGGAATTCTTCCAAATGCACTGCCGTTATACCGCTATTTCTTTATGTAAACTTCAATAAGACAAAGAAGGTTAATTAACTTAAATATGTTAAACAAATGATTTGTAGCATTTCGATATCGAATGCTAATTATGTATATACGAAAAATCGACTTTATACATAAAGATAAGATTACGGAATTCTTCTAAATGCACTGCCGTTATGCCACCATGGCTTTATGCAACTTCAGTTCGCTAAAGAAGGTTTATTTACTCAAATATGTTTAACTAAAGATTTGAAACATTTCGATATCGATTGCTAAATGCGTATATACAACAAAATCGACTTTATACCTAAATATAAGATTACGGAATTCTTCTATATGCACTGCCGTTATGCCGTTAAGGCTTTTGTAGACTTCACTAAAATAAAGAGGGTTAATAAACTTAAATATGTTAAACTAATGATTTGAAGCATTTCGATATCGATTGCTAAATGTGTATATACAAGAAAATCGACTTTATACCTAAATATAAGATTACGAAATTCTTCTAAACGCACTGCCGTTTTGGCTTTATGTTCACTTCTGTTCGTTAAAGAACGTTTATTAACTTAAATATGTTAAACCAGTTATTTGAAGCATTTCGATATCGATTGCTAAATGTGTATATACAAGAAAATCGACTTTATACCTAAATATAAGATACGCGGTATTCTTCTAAATGCACTGCCGTTATGGCTTTGTGTTAACTTCAGTGCGTTAAAGAAGCTGTATTAACTTAAATATGTTAAACTAATGATTTGAAGCTTTTCGATATCGATTGCTAAATGTGTATATACAAGAAAATCGACTTTATACCTAAATATAAGATTACGGAATTCTTCTAAATGCACTGCCGTTATGCCGCCATAGCTTTATATCACCTTCAATACGTTAAGGAAGGTTAATTAACTTAAATATGTTATACTAATGATTTGAAGCATTTCGATATCGATTGCTAAATGCGTATATACAACAAAATCGACTTTATACCTACATATAAGATTACGGAATTCTTCTACATGCACTGCCGTTATGCCGTTAAGGCTCTTGTAGACTTAATTAAGATAAAGATGGGTAATTAACTTAAATATGTTAAACTATTGAGTTGAAGCATCTCGATATCGATTGCTAAATGTGTATATACAAGAAAATCGAATTTATACCTACATATAAGATTACGGAATTCTTCTACATGCACTGCCGTTATGCCGTTAAGGCTCTTGTAGACTTAATTAAGATAAAGATGGGTAATTAACTTAAATATGTTAAACTATTGAGTTGAAGCATCTCGATATCGATTGCTAATTGTGTATATACAAGAAAATCGACTTTATGCCTAAATATAAGATTACGGAATTCTTCCAAATGCACTGCCCTTATGCCGTTAAGGCTTTTGTAGACTTTGGTAGATAAAGAGGGCTAATTAACTCAAATATGTTAAACTAATGATTTGAGGCATTTCGATAACGATTGTGTCACTCTTAGATTTTAGTCTTAGTATTATAATTCTCTCATTTATGTATCTTATGTATGTATTTATTCTCTCATTTAACATACAATGTGCTGTAAACTATGATTGCTTATGTTTTCCTTTTATGTAAGTTCAGTTGTATTTTGACGTTCAAATAAAGAAGACGCCCAGCGGTCATTCTAATCTGTCTGGTGACAGATACTCAGAAGTGGGATAGACATTTAGAAGTGAAAAGTAAATTAAATTTGATCGAAATGAATTTGAAGCAACTCAATATGTTGCAGCTTAAAGAGGTTCTCCGCCGCCTAGATTTAAAGGTGTCGGGAAATAAAGCGGAGTTAATTAAGCGCTTGCAGGAGGAAAGTGATGACATGGTGACACCCGTTGTTGAAGCCGTCTTGGAAGAGGCAGCAGGTATGGATGCAGAGGAGGACGATGACGGGAGCACGGGACAGCTGGAAGTACAGGTAAGGGAGCTACATGGTGTAGTGGAAGCCCTAAGTGCACAGCTAGAGGCTCTTCGTCCGCTGGTGACAAGTGTTCCGCAAGCGGACATGTCAGTGCATGCAAGAAATCCATACAACAACGCACATACGCCGCTACATACGTTAGAGTTGTCGCCTCCAGTAATGCACGCAGTCGCAACATCAGTTTCAACAAAAACGGTACCAGTACAGTACACAGTAGCTTCGTCGACCGTTACACAGCCGAAAGCAGCAGTTGTCGTCGCGCAGACGTCGACGTCGCAGCCAAGCTATCTGCTGACTCAGCAGGGTAGTTTGTCAACGCACATTCGTTCAACAGCACAACAAGTGGCACATGCGCCACTGTATAATATACCAGTTCACCAGAATATGACGCCGCAAACACATGTAGACAGAGCAAGAGAGAGACACACTCTGCAAGAAATCGCAGCAATTTTGCCTGTTTATGATCCGTGTGACAACGAGTATACATCTGTACAGTTTGTACAACGAATTGACCAATTAAGAGAGTTGTACAATTGGGATGACTCTTTGCTTATCTTCGCCGTATTGGGTAAGCTTAAAGGTGTTGCCAAGCGATGGGCAGATGCACAGCCTGTTTTTAGAGAGTGGAGTGAGTTTGTAAGTATATTTCTAATAGATTTTCCATATGTGTATAACGCTGCTGATGCGCATATACGTTTAATGAATTCAAGAATAGGTCGGGACGAAAAGGTTATAGAGTTTTATTATAGAATGCTTGCAGTGGGTCGTCGTGAACAAATCGATGATGTGTCAATAATTCGGTATATAATAAATGGTCTCTATGATGAGTATGTGAAGCGTACGTTAAGCGCAATGAATTTTGTAAAGTGCTCAGACTTACTGCAATCATTGACGAATTTGACAGCGAGTCAAATGTGTAAGAGAAGAGTAGGTAGCACAGAACAAAGAGTAGTGTCGCAGAATTCGGCACGGGTTAAAGAATTTACAACAGACAAAACAAAAAGTGAGGTAGGTCCGATATGTTTTAAATGCAAAGAGAGAGGACACATTGCCAGAAATTGCGTTAAGAAGCAACATAAAAATGGGAAAGCTCCAAATGATAGAGTGAATAGTGTAGAGAGTGAGGAAGTTAACACAAGTATAGAAGAAGAGGCAACAGTTAATAAAATTCAAATTACAGAACCACAAAAAGAATTACGCAAGTGTATTAAGATTTTGGGAAAAGAAGAGATTGATTGCAATGCGTTGATTGATTCGGGTAGTTCAAAGTCGCTTGTTAAGAGATCAATTGCTAAGAGATGTAGTAAATGCTATACATCATGTGAGGAGAAGCTAATTGGTTTTGCAGGTGGTGAATTGATCTGTAAAGAGAAAATTTTAGTGAAGATTAAATTCGATGAAATGGTGTATGAGGTAGAATTATTGATTATCGATGACTCGATAATGAAATATGATGCACTAATAGGAATTGATATACTATCGAAGGGAAAGGTAGTTATTGAAGGTGGTAAGTGCAGTAAAATGGCTATCGATAGAAAAGCGGTTGATGTAGGGAATCATCTACAACCGGAAACAATGAATAATTTATTTTGTTTATTGGAAAGGTATGGGCACTGTTTTGGGGAAAGCTTGTGTGAACTAGGAAGATCTAAACGGTTCAAGATGAACATTAGACTAACGACTACAAAGCCAATTGCAAAGAAGCCATACAGCATACCTATTCCAAAACAGCACGTGGTAGAAAAGATAGTGAATGAATTATTAGAGTTAGGTATAATTCAGAAATCGTAGTCATTGTATGCATCTCCTATTGTCTTGGTGCGAAAGTCAAACGGTGAGGATGGGCTTTGCGTTGATTTCCGTGAGCTCAATGCGGTTACTGAGAAGCAGCCATGGTTAATGCCGACCGTAGATGGTGTGCTGGCTACGTTAGCTGGAAAGAAGTTTTTCACCACACTCGACCTTATGTCTGGTTACTATCAGATAGAGTTGGAAGAACAGTCACGATATTTCACTGCGTTTGTGACTCACAACGGTCATTATGAGCTTACCAGAATGCCGTTTGGGTTACGCAATGCGTTTCAACGGATGATGTCGAACTTGGTAGCACCACTCAGCAACAAGGTGATCAGCTACGTCGATGAAGTTATAATTGCAAGTCACACCGAAGACGAAAATTTATTGCACGTAAAAGAATTTCTCGAAATAATTGAGCAAGAAGGGTTAACGCTTCGACTGTCGAAGTGCACGTTTATGAGACGTGCGGTATCATTTTTGGGACACGAAGTAAACGAAGGTGGCGTGCGGCCAGGCGCGATGAAAACAAGAGCCATCAAGAATTTTCCAGTACCTCGTAATCAACTAGAAGTCCGTCGTTTCCTTGGACTTACAGGTTTCTTCCGTAAGTTCGTCAGTGGGTATGCCTTGATTGCTAAGCCGCTCACTGAATTGACAAGGAAGAATATTGATTTTGTGTGGAGTATAACATGCGAAGATGCTTTTCGAAAGTTGATCGATCATATCACGAACTCACCGGTTCTTACAATTTATGATGTCACTAAGGTACATGAGTTACACACTGATGCTTCGAGCGTAGGACTCGCAGCGATACTGTTACAGTATGACGACACTGGTAACTTGAAGCCGGTGGCTTATTTTAGCAGGGCTTGTACAGAAGCTGAAAAGAATTATCATGCATACGAACTAGAAGTGTTAGCTGTTGTTGAGGCATGTCAACGATTCCGAACGTTCCTGTTGGGTAAACACTTCACCGTCGTCACCGATTGCCAAGCCATATCATGTGCGAAACTTACGACGCCGATGCGTCCACGAGTTGCAAGATGGTTGCTCAGGCTTCTTGAATATGACTACGATATTGTACATCGGGCTGGAACATCAATGTGTCATGTCGATGCAATGAGTCGAGGTCCAGAAAAGCTATCGAATACAGTCAACAAGGAAGGCAGTCACATCCAAGCATTGTCAGTTGATGACTGGGTGTCAGTGATGCAGCAGCAAGACAGCAAGCTGAGGATAATCATTGACGTATTGAGGGGTTTAGCAAACTCTGATCAGCAAGCTCAGATCAAGTCAGAATACTTGTTGAAAAATCACCGACTATTCAAACGAAACATGAAGGATAGTTATCCACTGGTTGTTCCAAAGGGAATGAGATGGCGAATAGTAAAACTATACCATGACGATTGCGGGCATCCAGGTGTTGAAGGCACCGTGAAGAGGACGATGAGACATTTTTGGTTTCCTCGTATGAGAAATTTTGTCAAGGGATACATTAAATCATGTATCGAATATTGCTACCATCGCCACCCAGGGCGAAAACAGTCCGAGTTGTTCGGGATGGACGTCCCAAAGTTGCCATTCCAGGTTTTGCATATGGATCACTTGGGTCCATTTGTGAAGAGCCGACGCGGGTACGAATACGTTCTGGTAATTATAGACGCTCTAACCAGATATGCAGTTATTACTCCTACGAGGTCAACAAAGACAAAGCCAGTAACAGAAGCATTGAATCAACTTACGTTGTACTTTGGTCTGCCGCAGAGGGTAGTCACAGATCGTGGGACAGCTTTCACATCCACGACGTTTACATCATACTGTAATACCAACAACATACAGCACGTTAAGGTGGCAGTGCGCACACCGCGTTCTAACGGGCTGGCCGAGCGAGTCAACCAAGCAGTGTTGGCATATTTAAAACCGTCAATCGGTAATCCAAGAGATTGGGACATCCAATTACGTTCATTGCAATGGGTAATGAATACGAAAGTAAATTCAACGACTAAGTATGCTCCTATTGATTTAGTATACGATTTTCCACTTCGTGACATAAGCGGAAACAAAGTATTACCTGCTGTACATGACGATGATGTACAGCTACTGATGAACAAACGACGCGATGAAGCTACTCGCAACATAGAAACCGCCCGAGCTAAATGGAAAGCTAGATTCGATGCGAAACACTCCAAACCAGAGCCGTATGCAGAAGGTGACTTAGTACTGTTAGCAGCACCTGTTCCTAGCACTGGTGAATCTCGAAAGCTCCAACCACATTACAAAGGGCCATACATCGTGAAGAAGGTTCTACGATTCAATCGATACGTCGTCGAAGATGTTGATGGGCATCAATGCTCTCAACGTCGATATACAACAATAGCAACCACCGACAACATGAAACCGTGGTGCGTTCTATTTCCGGAGGTTGATGACGAGTATGATGAATCCGGATACATCACCAACGATCATCCAACTCGGGACGAGTTGAAGCAGCAGGAGAGGCCGAGTTGTCACTCTTAGATTTTAGTCTTAGTATTATAATTCTCTCATTTATGTAACTCTTTATTTATTCTCTCATTTAACATACAATGTGCTGTAAACTATGATTGCTTATGTTTTCCTTTTATGTAAGTTCAGTTGTATTTTGACGTTCAAATAAAGAAGACGCCCAGCGGTCATTCTAATCTGTCTGGTGACAATTGCTAAATGAGCATATACAAGAAAATCGACTTTATACCTAAATATAAGATTACGAAATTCTTCTACATGCACTGCCGTTATGCCGCCATGGCTTTGTATCACCTTCAATACGTTAAAGAAGGTTACTTAACTTAAATATGTTAAACTAATGGTTTGAGGTATTTCGATATCGATTGCTAAATATGTAAATACAAGAAAATCGACTTTACACTTAAATATAAGATTACGGAATTCTCCTAAATGCACTGCCGTTATTGCGTTAGGGCTTTGTGTAGACTTCAGTAAGCTAAAAAAAGTTTATTAACTAAAATATGTTAAACTAATGATTGGTAATTGCGTAAATACAAAAAAATCGACTTTATACCTAAATATAGGATTACGGTATTCTTTTACATGCACTGTTGTTATGCTGTCAGGGCTTTATGCCAACTTCAGTTCGTTAAGGAAGGTTTATTAACTTAAATATGTTAAACTAATGGGTTGAAGCATCTCGATTAGTTAACTTAAATATGTTAAACTAATGATTTGAAGCATTTCGATATCGATTGCTAATTGTATAAATACAAGAAAATCGACTTTATACCTAGATATAAGATTACGGAATTCTTCTAAACGCACTGCCGTTATGCCGCCATTGATTTATGCCAACTTCAGTTCGTTAAAAAAGGTTTATTAACTTAAATACGTTAAACTAATGATTTGAAGCATTTCGGTATCGATTGCTAAATGTGTGTATACAAGAAAATCGACTTTTTACCTATATATAAGATTACGGAATTCTTCCAAATGCACTGCCGTTATGCCGTTAAGGGTTTTGTAGACTTCAGTAAGATAAAGAGGGTTAATTAACTTAAATATGTTAAACTAATGATTTGAAGCATTTCGATATCGATTGCTAAATGTGTCTATACAAGAAAATCGAATTTATACCTAAATATAAGATTACGGAATTCTTCTACATGCACTGCCGTTATGCCGTTAAGGCTCTTGTAAACTTAAGTAAGATAAAGATGGTTAATTAACTTAAATATGTTAAACTCTTGAGTTGAAGCATCTCGATATCGATTGCTAATTGTGTATATACAAGAAAATCGAATTTATACCTAAATATAAGATTACGGAATTCTTCTACATGCACCTCCGTTATGCCGCCATGGATTTATGCCAACTTCAGTTCGTTAAAGAAGCTTTATTAACTTAAATATGTTAAACTAGTGATTTGAAGCATTTCGGTATCGATTGCTACATGAGTATATACAACAAAATCGACTTTATACCCAAATATAAGAATACGGAATTCTTCCAAATGCACTGCCGTTATGCCGTTATGGCTTTTGTAGACTTTGGTAAGATAAAGAGGGTTAATTAACTTAAATATGTTAAAATAATGATTTGAAGCATTTCGATACGGATTGCTAAATGTGTATATACAAGAAAATTAACTTTATACCTAAATATAAGATTGCGGAATTCTTCCAAATGTACTGTCGTTATGCCGCCATCGCTTTATATCAGCCGCAATACGCTAAAGAAAATTAATTAACTTAAATATGTTAAACTAATGGTTTGAGGAATTTCGATATCGATTGCTAAATATGTAAATACAAGAAAATCGACTTTACACCTAATAATAAGATTACGGAACTCTCCTAAATGCACTGCCGTTATGCCGCCATGGCTTTGTGCCAACTTCAGTTCGGTTAAGAAGGTTTATTAACTTAAATATGTTTAACTAATGATTTGAAACATTTCGATATCGATTGCTAAATGCGTATATACAACAAAATCGACTTTATACCTAAATATAAAATTACGGAATTCTTCCAAATGCACTGCCGTTAAACCGTTAAGGCTTTGTGTAGACTTCTGTAAGCTAAAAAAAGTTAATTAACTTTAATATGTTAAACTAATGATTTGAAGCATTTCGATATCGATTGCTAAATGTGTATATACAAGAAAATCGACTATATGCCTAAACATAAGATTACGGAATTCTTCTAAATGCACTGCCGTTATGCCGCCATGGATTTATGCCAACTTCAGTTCGTTAAAGAAGCTTTATTAACTTAAATATGTTAAACTAATAATTTGAAGCATTTCGGTATGGATTGCTAAATGAGTATATACAGCAAAATCGACTTTATACCTAAATATAAGATTATGGAATTCTTCCAGATGCGCTGCCGTTATACCGTTATGGCACTGCCGTTATGCCGCCATGGATTTATGCCAACTTCAGTTCGTTAAAGAAGCTTTATTAACTTAAATATGTTAAACTAATAATTTGAAGCATTTCGGTATGGATTGCTAAATGAGTATATACAGCAAAATCGACTTTATACCTAAATATAAGATTATGGAATTCTTCCAGATGCGCTGCCGTTATACAGTTATGGCATTATGTGAACTTCAGTAAGATAAAAAAAGATTAATTAACTTAAATATGTTAAACTAATGACTTGAAGCATTTCGATATCGATTGCTAAATGTGTATATACAGCAAAATCGAATTTATACCTAAATATAAGTTTATGGAATTCTTCCAAATGCACTGCCGTTATGCCGCCATGGCTTTATGCCAACTTCAGTTCGTTAAAGAAGGTTTATTTACTCAAATATGTTTAACTAATGATTTGAAGCATTTCGATATCGATTGCTAAATGTGTATATATAAGAAAATCGAATTTATACCTAAATATAAGATTACGGAATTCTTCTACATGCACTGGCGTTATGCCGTTAAGGCTCTTGTAGACTTAATTAAGATAAAGATGGGTAATTAACTTAAATATGTTAAACTATTGAGCTGAAGCATCTTGATATCGATTGCTAATTGTGTATATACAAGAAAATCGACTTTATACCTAAATATAAGATTACGGAATTCTTCCAAATGCACTGCCCTTATGCCGTTAAGGCTTTTGTAGACTTTGGTAAGATAAAGAGGGCTAATTAACTTAAATATGTTAAACTAATGATTTGAAGCATTTCGATATCGATTGCTAAATGAGTATATACAAGAAAATCGACTTCATACCTAAATATAAGATTACGAAATTCTTCTAAATGCTTGCCGTTATGCCGTTAAGGCTTTTGTAGACTTCAGTAAGACAAAGATGGTTAATTAACTTAAATATGTTAAACTAATGATTTGAAGCATTTCGATATCGATTGCTAAATGCATATATACAAGAAAATCGACTTTATACCTAAATATAAGATTACGGAATTCTTCTAAATGCACTGCCGTTATGCCATTATGGCTTTATGTTAACTTCTGTTCGTTAAAGAAGGTTTATTTACTTAAGTTTGTTAAACCATTTATTTGAAGCATTTCGATATCGATTGCTAAATGCACATATACAAGAAAATCGACTATATACCTAAATATAAGATTACGGAATTCTTCTACATGCACTACCGTTATGCCGCCATGGCTTTATGTTAACTTCAGTGCGTTAAAGAAGCTTAATTAACTTAAATATGTTAAACTAATGATTTAAAGCATTTCGATATCGATTGCTAAATGCGTATATACAACAAAATCGACTTTATACCTAAATATAAGATTACGGAATTCTTCTACATGCACTGCCGTTATGCCGCCATGGCTTTGTATCACCTTCAATACGTTAAAGATGGTTAATTAACTTAAATATGTTAAACTAATGATTTGAAGCATTTTGATGTCGATTGCTAAATGAGTATATACAAGAAAATCGACTTTGTACCTAAATTTTAGATTACGTAATTCTTCTAAGTGCAATGCCGTTATGGCTTTATTTTAACTTCTGTTCGTTAAAGAAGGTTTATTAACTTAAATATGTTAAACTAATGATTTGAAGCATTTCGATATCGATTGCTAAATGAGTATATACCACAAAATCGACTTTATACCAAAATATAAGATTATGGAATTCTTCCAGATGCGCTGCCAGTTGTGGCATTATGTGAACTTCAGTAAGATAAAAAAAGATTAATTAACTTAAATATGATAAACTAATGACTTGAAGCATTTCGATATCGATTGCTAAATTTGTATATACAAGAAAATCGACTTTTTACCTGAATATAAGATTACGGAATTCTTCCAAATGCACTGCCGTTATGCCGTTAAGTCTTTTGTAGACTTCAGTAAGATAAAGAGGGTTAATTAACTTAAATATGTTAAACTAATGATTTGAAACATTTCGATATCGATTGCTAAATGCATATATACAAGAAAATCGACTTTATACTTAAATATAAGATTACGGAATTCTTCCAAATGTACTGTCGTTATGTCGCCATGGCTTTATATCACCTTCAATAAGTTAAAGAAGGTTAATTAACTTAAATATGTAAAACCAGTTATTTGAAGCATTTCGGAATCGATTGCTTATTGCATATATGCAAGAAAATTGACTTTATACCTAAATATAAGATTACGGAATTCTCCTAATGCACTGTCGTTATGCCGTTGTGGCTTTGTGTTAACTTCTGTTCGTTTAAGAAGGTTTATTAACTTAAATATGTTAAACTATTGAGATTAAGCGTCTCGATAACGATTGCTAAGTGTGTATATACAAAAAATCGACTTTATACCTAAATATAAGATTACGGAATTCTTCCAAATGCACTGCCGTTATACCGTCATGGCTTTATTTAAACTTCAGTTCGTTAAGGAAGGTTTATTAACTTAAATATGTTAAACTATAGATTTGAAGCATTTCGATATCGATTGCGAAATGCGCATATACAACAAAATCAACTTTATACCTAAATAGAAGATTACAGAATTCTTCCAAATGCACTGCCGTTATGCCGCCATGGCTTTATGCCAACTTCAGTTCGTTAATAAAAGTTTATCAACTTAAATATGTTAAACTTATGATTTGAGGCATTTCGATATCGATTGCTAAATGTGTATATACAACAAAATTGATTTTATACCTAAATTTGAGGTTACGGAAATCTTCCAAATGTATTGTCGGTATGCCGCCATGGCTTTATATCACCTTCAACACGCTAAAGAAGGTTACTTAACTTAAATATGTTAAACTAATGGTTTGAAGCATTTCGATATCGATAGCTAAATATGTTAATAAGAGAAAATCCTCTTTACACCTAAATATAAGATTACGGAATTCTCCTAAATGCACAGCCGTTATACCGTTAAGGCTTGTGTAGACTTCGATAAGCTAAAAAATGTTTATTAACTTAAATATGTTAAACTAATGATTTGAAGCATTTCGATATCGATTGCTAATTGTGTAAATACAAGAAAATCGACTTTATGCCTAAGTATAAGATTACGAAATTCTTCTACATGCACTTTCGTTATGCCGCCATGGCTTTATGCCAACTTCAGTTCGTTAAAGAAGGTTTATTAACTTACATATGTCAAACTAATGGGTTGAAGCATCTCGATATCGATTGCTAAATGTGTATATACAACAAAATTGACTTTATGCCTAAATATTAGATTACGGAATTCTTCCAAATGCGCTGCCGTTATACCTTTATGGCATTATGTAAACTTCAGTAAGATAAAGAAAGTTAATTAACTTAAATATGTTAAACTAATGATTTGAAGCATTTCGATATCAATTGCTGAATGTGTATATACAAGAAAATCGACTTTATACCTAAATTTAAGATTACTGAATTCTTCTAAATGCACTGCCGTTATGCCGCCATGGCTTTATGCCAACTTCAGTTCGGTTAAGAAGGTTTATTAACTTAAATATGTTTAACTAATGATATGAAACATTTCGATATCGATTGCTAAATGCGTATATACAACAAAATCGACTTTATACCTAAATATAAGATTACGGAATTCTTCTATATGCACTGCCGTTATGCCGTTAAGGCTTTTGTAGACTTAAGTAAGATAACGATGGTTAATTAACTAAAATATGTTAAACTATTGAGTTGAAGCATCTCGATATCGATTTCTAGGTGTGTATATGCAACAAAATCGTCTTTATACCTAAATACAATATTACGGAATTCTTCCAAATGTACTGTCGTTATGCCGCCACGGCTTTATATCAAGTGCAATATTTTAAAGAAGGTTAATTATCTTAAATATGTTAAACTAATGATTTGAAGCATTTCGATATCGATTGCTAAAAGTGTATATACAACAAAATCGACTTTATACCTAATAATAAGATTACGGAATTCTTCTACATGCACTGCCGTTATGCCGCCATGGCTTTATATCAACTGCAATAATTTAAAGAAGGTTAATTATCTTAAATATGTTAAACTTATGATTAGAAGCATTTCGATATCGATTGCTAAATGTGTATATACAACAAAATCGACTTTATACCTAATAATAAGATTACGGAATTCTTCTGTATGCACTGCCGTTATGCCGCCATGGCTTTATGTTAACTTCAGTGCGTTAAAGAAGCTTTATTAACTTAAATATGTTAAACTAATGATTTGAAGCATTTCGATATCGATTGCTAAATGAGTATATATAAGAAAGTCGAATTTTCACCTAAATATAATATTACGTAATTCTTCTAAATGCACTGCCGTTATGCCGTTAAGGCTTTTGTAGACTTCAGTAAGATAGAGAGGGTTAATTAACTTAAATATGTTAAACTAATGATTTGGAGCATTCCGATATCGATTGCTAAATGTGTATATACAACAAAATCGACTTTATACCTAAATATAAGATGACGGAATTCTTCCAAATTCACTGCCGTTTTGCCGTTAAGGTTTTTGTAGACTTAAGTAAGATAACGATGGTTAATTAACTAAAATATGTTAAACTATTGAGATGAAGCATCTCGATATCGATTGCTAAGTGTGTATATGCAACAAAAATCGACTTTATACCTAAATATGAGTTTACGGAATTCTTCCAAATGCACTGCCGTTATACCGCTATTTCTTTATGTAAACTTCAATAAGATAAAGAAGGTTAATTAACTTAAATATGTAAAACAAATGATTTGAAGCATTTCGGTATCGATAGCTAAACGTGTCTATAAAAGAAAATCGACTTTATACCTAAAGATAAGATAACGGAATTCTTCTAAACGCACTGCCGTTATGCCGCCATGTCTTTATGCCAACTTCAGTTCGTTAAAGAAGGTTTATTTACTCAAATATGTTTAACTAATGATTTGAAGCATTTCGATATCGATTGCTAAATGTGTATATATAAGAAAATCGAATTTATACCTAAATATAAGATTACGGAATTCTTCTACATGCACTGCCGTTATGCCGTTAAGGCTCTTGTAGACTTAATTAAGATAAAGATGGGTAATTAACTTAAATATGTTAAACTATTGAGTTGAAGCATCTTGATATCGATTGCTAATTGTGTATATACAAGAAAATCGACTTTATACCTAAATATAAGATTACGGAATTCTTCCAAATGCACTGCCCTTATGCCGTTAAGGCTTTTGTAGACTTTGGTAAGATAAAGAGGGCTAATTAACTTAAATATGTTAAACTAATGATTTGAAGCATTTCGATATCGATTGCTAAATGAGTATATACAAGAAAATCGACTCTATACCTAAATTTGAGATTACGAAATTCTTCTAAATGCACTGCCGTTATGCCGTTAAGGCTTTTGTAGACTTCAGTAAGACAAAGATGGTTAATTAACTTAAATATGTTAAACTAATGATTTGAAGCATTTCGATATCGATTGCTAAATGCATATATACAAGAAAATCGATTTTAAACCTAAATATAAGATTACGGAATTCTTCTTAATGCACTGCCGTTATGCCGTTATGGCTTTATGTTAACTTCTGTTCGTTAAAGAAGGTTTATTAACTTAAGTTTGTTAAACCATTTATTTGAAGCATTTCGATATCGATTGCTGAATGCACATATACAAGAAAATCGACTATATACCTAAATATAAGATTACGGAATTCTTCTACATGCACTACCGTTATGCCGCCATGGCTTTATGTTAACTTCAGTGCGTTAAAGAAGCTTAATTAACTTAAATATGTTAAACTAATGATTTAAAGCATTTCGATATCGATTGCTAAATGCGTATATACAACAAAATCGACTTTATACCTAAATATAGGATTACGGAATTCTTCTACATGCACTGCCGTTAAGCCGCCATGGCTTTGTATCACCTTCAATACGTTAAAGATGGTGAATTAACTTAAATATGTTAAACTAATGATTTGAAGCATTTCGATGTCGATTGCTAAATGAGTATATACAAGAAAATCGACTTTGTACCTAAATTTTAGATTACGTAATTCTTCTAAATGCAATGCCGTTATGGCTTTATTTTAACTTCTGTTCGTTAAAGAAGGTTTATTAACTTAAATATGTTAAACTAATGATTTGAAGCATTTCGATATCGATTGCTAAATGAGTATATACCACAAAATCGACTTTATACTTAAATATAGGATTACGGAATTCTTCCAAATGTACTGTCGTTATGACGCCATGGCTTTATGGCAACTGCAGTTCGTTACAGAAGGTTACTTAACTTAAATATGTTAAACTAATTGTTTGAGGTATTTCGATATCGATTGCTAAATATGTAAATACAAGAAAATCGATTTTACACTTAAATATAAGATTACGGAATTCTCCTAAATGCTCTGCCGTTATAGCGTTAAGGCTTTGTGTAGACTTCAGTAAGCTAAAAAAAGTTTATTAACTTAAATATGTTAAACTAATGATTGGTAATTGCGTAAATACAAAAAAATCGACTTTATACCTAAATATAAGATTACGGTATTCTTTTACATGCACTGTTGTCATGCTGCCAGGGCTTTATGCCAACTTCAGTTCGTTAAGGAAGGTTTATTAACTTAAATATGTTAAACTAATGGGTTGAAGCATCTCGATTAGTTAACTTAAATATGTTAAACTAATGATTTGAAGCATTTCGATATCGATTGCTAAGTGTGTATATACAAGAAAATCGTCTTTATACCTAGACATAAGATTACGGAATTCTTCTAAACGCACTGCCGTTATGCCGCCATTGATTTATGCCAACTTCTATTCGTTAAAGAAGCTTTATTAACTTAAATATGTTAAAATAATGATTTGAAGCATTTCGATATCGATTGCTTAATGTGTATATACAAGAAAATTGACTTTATACCTAAATATAAGATTGCGGAATTCTTCCAAATGTACTGTCGTTATGCCGCCATCGCTTTATATCAGCCTCAATACGCTAAAGAAAATTAATTAACTTAAATATGTTAAACTAATGGTTTGAGGAATTTCGATATCGATTGCTAAATATGTAAATACAAGAAAATCGACTTTACACCTAATAATAAGATTACGGAACTCTCCTAAATGCACTGCAGTTAAACCGTGTAGACTTCAGTAAGCTAAAAAAAGTTAATTAACTTAAATATGTTAAACTAATGATTTGAAGCATTTCGATATCGATTGCTAAATGTGTATATACAAGAAAATCGACTTTTTACCTAAACATAAGATTACGGAATTCTTCTATATGCACTGCCGTTATGCCGCCATGGATTTATGCCAACTTCAGTTCGTTAAAGAAACTTTATTAACTTAAATATGTTAAACTAATAATTTGAAGCATTTTAAATATAAGATTATGGAATTCTTCCAGATGGGCTGCCGTTATACCGTTATGGCACTGCCGTTATGCCGCCGTGGATTTATGCCAACTTCAGTTCGTTAAAGAAGCTTTATTAACTTAAATATGTTAAACTAATAATTTGAAGCATTTCGGTATGGAATGCTAAATGAGTATATACAGCAAAATCGACTTTATACCTAAATATAAGATTATGGAATTCTTCCAGATGCGCTGCCGTTATACTGTTATGGCACTGCCGTTATGCCGCCATGGATTTATGCCAACTTCAGTTCGTTAACGAAGCTTTATTAACTTAAATATGTTAAACTAATGATTTGAAGCATTTGAATATCGATTGCTTAATGAGTATTTACAAGAAAATCGACTTTATACCTAAACATAAGATTACGGAATTCTTCTAAGTGCGCTGCCGTTATGCCGCCATGGATTTATGCCAACTTCAGTTCGTTAAAGAAGCTTTATTAACTTAAAGCTGTTAAACTAATGATTTGAAGCATTTCGGTATGGATTGCTAAATGAGTATATACAGCAAAATCGACTTTATACCTAAATATAAGTTTATGGAATTCTTCCAGATTCGCTGCCGCTATACCATTATGGCATTATGTGAGATAAAAAAAGGTTAATTAACTTACATATGGTAAACTAATGACTGGAAGCATTTCGATATCGATTGCTAAATTTGTATATACAAGAAAATCGACTTTTTACCTAAATATAAGATTACGAAATTCTTCTAAACGCACTGCCATTTTGGCTTTATGTTCACTTCGGTTCGTTAAAGAATGTTTATTAATTTAAATATGTTAAACCAGTTATTTGAAGCATTTCGATATCGATTGCTAAATGCATATATACAAAAAAATCGACTTTATACCTAATAATAAGAATACGGAATTCTTCTACATGCACTGCTGTTATGCCGCCATGGCTTTATGTTAACTTCAGTGCGTCAAAGAAGCCTTATTAACTTAAATATGTTAAACTAATGATTTGAAGCATTTCGTTATCGATTGCTAAATGCATATATACAAAAAAATCGACTTTATACCTAAATATAAGGTTAATTAGCTTAAATATGTTAAACTAATGATTTGAAGCATTTCGATATCGATTGATAAATGCGTATATACAACAAAATCGACTTTATACCTAAATATGAGATTACGGAATTCTTCTAAATGTACTGTCGCTATGCCGCCATGGCTTTATATCAACTTCAATACTTTAAAGAAGGTTAATTAACTTAAATATGTTAAACTTATGGTTTGAAGCATTTCGATATCGATTGCTAAAAGTGTATATAGAACAAAATCGAATTTTACATAAATATAAGATTACGGAATTCTTCCAAATGCACTGCCGTTATACCGTTAAGGCCTTATGTAAATTTTAGTTCGTTAAAGAAGGTTTATTAAGTTAAATATGAAGAATTTCGATATCGATTGCAAAATGTGTATATACCAGAAAATCGATTTTATACCTCAATATGAGATTACGGAATTCTTCCAAATGCACTGCCGTTATGCCGTTAAGGCTTTTGTAGACCTAAGTAAGATAAAGAAGGTTAATTAATTTAAATATGTTAAACTATTGAGTTGAAGCATCTCGATATCGATTTCTAGGTGTGTATATGCAACAAAATCGACTTTATACCTAAATACAATATTACGGAATTCTTCCAAATGTACTGTCGTTATGCCGCCATGGCTTTATATCAAGGGCAATACTTTAAAGAAGGTTAATTATCTTAAATATGTTAAACTAATGACTTGAAGCATTTCGATATCGATTGCTAAATGTGTATATACAACAAAATCGACTTTATACCTAATAATAAGATTACGGAATTCTTCTACATGCACTGCCGTTATGCCGCCATGGCTTTATATCAACTG